>VZTA01012419.1:102394-150007 GCA_013398855.1 Mohoua ochrocephala | reverse complement strand
TGTTGACAGCATGGCTGTAAATACCCTGTGCCTTGTTTCGGCCAGGGACTAGCAAAGAACAGCTGTGTACTTATCCTAAACCAGAACAGTTCATTTTCCCTGAAAAGGTCCGTTCACTCCCCCACTTCTTGTTGAAACAGCTCAGGGGAAGAGTAAGATGAAGCAGTAACCTCCAGCTGGGAATATGTGGTATGGGAAGTGCTCAAGGAGGAGTGGGGTGAGTGGAGTGAACTGAAAGCTGTGAGTGCAATAAGCTGACCCACGTAATTATGCAGATGTAGTCAGATGTGGAAGAATGCCCATCACCAAATTATCCTACTACTGGGCAGAGAAGAGACATGGGATGACTAGAGACCCCTGCAAAAGTGTGAGACAAAGCTGACTCTTCATCCTATTTCATGGGAAAGGGGTCAGCGCTAATATTTTCAAGTCCTAAAAAAGATTATAATTTAAGTACTTTAATAACAGCTTCGATTTTCTCTGGAGTCTGAGCCACCCGGCTCCCATTGAACACCCGAGCCAAGACTAAATGGATTTTTTTTGCCAGACTGAGCACTCAGACACTGCAATGACAGTTGGAAGAAATCCTAATAACGTTGGGGTGGGGCAGAGGAGGGGAATGTGTTTTTATGTTAGAAATCGCTATTTAGTATCTCTTTGAAAAAACAAACCGTATCTACATTACTCACCCAAACCAACATAAATCTAATCAATGATTCATGCTCATCCACATTGTACTCAATCACGGGTGGCTTTTCTACACTCAAAAGGTAGAAAGGTGTTTATGAGGACAGCTTTCAAATTCCAGTAGATCTTTTACCTCTCACTTTCTGAGTCACTTCAGAAACACTTGAATGCGGTTGTAAGGAGAGTTATAAGAATAAAATTCCTAGTTTATACGCTGACTTAGCTTGAAGCATTAAACGTCCTAATGAAGTCTTTATGACTTCTCATATATTAGCTTATTCATAAGTGGGAAGAATCAGGGCCTAAGAGTAAGGGAAGGCATAACTCGTGTCCCTCCACTTTTAATGTCTCTGTAACTGTTTTCTTTCACAGGTAAATTATGAAAAGAACCCAAAAACACATTCATGACTGCTGACTGAAAGCAATTTTGGTTACATAAATGAGTCTATAGTATGTACAGAATGAAATTACAATGAGTGCAATGGGTTTCATGGCAGATTTGAAGGCAAAAGTTATGACTCTGCACCTGACTAGCTCTTCAAATCTCCTCCAGTGCACTGGAGAAGAGCAAGTCAGGCTCAGGTTGCTCGGGATTTATTCCTGTCTAGACTACTGACTTTTCATTTTGTACTGTTGCATCTTGGTGTACATTGGTTTCCCACATTGTAAAAAAGGGTGAAGACATGTGTCTCTCTTTTTAAAGCCACTCAGGATGCGCTGCTGGAAAGCATCCTTTAAGAATGAGGCATAATTTCTGAGTTCCAGTCATGTGATTGTCATGTAATTGCAGGACTGGGATTACAGATTCTTTATGGGGTATTTAAATACTTATAAAAGCCTGAACTGGTCTTGACTGCTCCTGCCCTTATCTGCAAATAGATTCTGACTGTATTTGCAAGGATTAGTATTGCCTGTGTGGGATTGGACCCACTTTCAGCAAGGCCAGACACTACCCACAAAATAGCTGATTATTAGACATCCGTATGCTGACTTGCTGTCTTGTGATATATTATTAGAGGCTGGTGCTTAAGGGAGGGGTGCAATGTGCAAACAACACTTAACCAGCATTTCTGATATTGCCTTGTATATCCCACAGGGACAACATGAATAATTTCATCACAGGTCACAGCTTTTTTTTGGTATTTCTTCTAGCACTGGGGCACGCAACTCTGTGATTGCAGTAAAATTGTTGCTGTCAGCCTTCAAAACCAGTGAGTTCATTTGCCTTATTGTTTGCAAATAAAATCTTATTAAAATGCATTTAAACGATCAGAAGCTGGGAACATTGATCATATCCCACTGCCTACATTGTTCCATCTGAACTTAGAAAAGCTAGGAATTATTCCAAGCAGTCCCAGTAGCTTGTGTGATTCCAAGCCCTTACCTCAAGTTTCAGAGATATGGAAGCACCTATCACCCACTGGAATTCAGCAAAGAATGACATGTCTGATCCAGTTTGAAAATCTAGGCTTTTTTTCTGTGGTGCAATTCCTTTTCTGCAAAGTGAGGGTTGCAGATCATTCGTGTTTCACATAGTTTGGGAAGGGTTGAAGTATGAAGCCTAGACCTGCAGGAATCCTCTGGGAATAGAAATGAGATGCAATGAGTAGAAATCCAAAAGCTATTAATTGGCAGATATGTGTTCACCAGTATATGTTTGTAAATGTGGGGGTCACTGTCAGTATATGCTGGTAAATGTGGGGGTCACTGTCTGCAGGGTGAGGAGCACTCATGTGAGGAGACAAAGATTCCACCTTTCCCCAAGAATGGCTTTTTTCTGCAAGTGCTTCTGCATGTAAGGGAGTGAGTGGGAAATGCCCCAGATCTTGTGTTGCTGGAAGGCAAGCCAGGGTCAATCAGATCCAAATCTTGGCCAGATGTGGTTCACAAGCATTCTTTCCCCTGCCATTTTCTTGTGTTTTTCTTTACCAGCTGTATATTAGATATCAACCCTCTTTTTGCTGTTCTCATTTTATGGGCAGTGAAAGATATGGCTCCCCTCCATTTTTGATTCCACAAAATTGTAACCAAAACCAAGGACAAGTATGTCTTCCGCTCCAGTATGATGTATTGTGTATCATATCATTATCTTTTGGGTTTTGCTAGCTAGCAAAATACTAATAATACTTAGCACTGACATAGCAATTACCTCTCAGAGCCCTCTGTAACCATTGCCTAGTTCTGTGGTTCCCAAACCGTAGTGCATGCCCTGGGAGTGGTCTGCAGAGAGCTGTTGCCTCACGCTGGTGAACTCCCATGTTTACCACTGGTGCCCTGCTCTAAAGACAGCTCCAAATCCGTTCGGTTCGGTGATGCAGAGTAGCAGACAGGAACCTCGGTACACAAAACCATTTGAGGCTACCTGCCAAATTGCATGAAGTTGGAAAATTTATACCTGGACCTGGAACAGTTTGTGCTTATACACAGGATAAAGGCAAATTTGTTCTCACAGGGACAGGTGTTCCAGTGGCTTCAGGGATGATGTGTGACCAGCAGAGAAATGGTTTCTAAGACAGCATGCAGGAGGGCTTTCACTGCTGATTCTGTCTTCAGAAGAAACTGGGATAAGAAAAATGTATTAAATCTAGAAAAGTAATTTCATGCAAACGCAACCTTTTTTTTTTGCATGAGATTACCAGTAATCAATTTTTAAAGGGCTTACAGCTGTAAAAATAACAATTTAGATTTCTGTATATCCATCTGGAACACAAACTCCAAACTGGGCCTTCATAACATCAGTCTATACAACCAGAACACAATTGCTCAGAGTCACCCCCACCTAAACACCTCAATATTTTATCAAAGTGGAAGAGCTTCTACAGCCTGGGCTAAAGGCTCTCTATTAGCACTTTACAAACCTTAGTTAAAAAAATACCTTGATCACAGAACACAGAAAGATGAACCTGAGCCTACTTAACTGCAGCTATATAAAGAAGGAAGGGAGAGCACAGCTATTCTGCTCCTCAGTTGTCCTACGTCTTGTATCTTTGGCTTTTGCTAAGTGTGCCCAGAAGCAAAATCATTTTGGGTCCAGAGGAAATAAACGACGTACAGGGATAATATTTTTCTTTTGATCTTCCCAAGTAGCTAAAAAGCCCCAAAGAAACGAAGAAAAACATTATCCCCAAATATGTTTAAGTTTTTATTTGGCTGCACCAAAGTTCTGTAGGTCACGTAACGACGTCTAGGTAGCAGAAGCCATCATTTAGGGTTGGTGACATTTTGATTTCCATCAAATGTGCTTTCTGCTCTTCAGAAGGAGCACACATAGCTGATCAAACAGGCCTAGGCGAGGATGAGCACAAGCTATGAACCTTGATTATCTGTCCTGCGAAATCATTCGAACAGTTGCTGGGGTGTAACTAGGCACAGTCAGGAGCACACACAGGCCGGCAACCATTAGCAATACTCAGGTTGGATGTGGCCAGCCTGTTTCGGGAAGTACAGGAGTGGCTAGTCTAACCTACTTGCTCTCAGGGCCAAAGAATGGACCCTAGCTGGTTTTAAATTTTTAATACACATGTAACCAAAAAGGTTTTGCTAGTCCAAGGAAGAGGGAGATCCTCAAATCTCTGTCATCTAGATGTGTCAAACCATCTCAATCCAGGCTGTGTCAAATCAGGCAGTGCTTTGGACAAAAAGGCTGAGAGGCTGAGTTACGCCTCCAAGTTCCATAAGCACAAAGCTAATCAAGAAATTGAAACCAGTAAAATAAAAAAAGTGTATGTAAATTAAAACTTCAGCTGTGAATTCCAACATATCTTAGGAAGGGATGTACTTAGGAAAACTGTAATACATGTGTCCTTGAAATTCATTCTTTTCCACATAGTTCTTGACGTTTTTCAGCTACTGAGTGCTACACGGTACAGGTATGACCCAGGGATTAAAAGAAAAATTGTGTCAAATTAGTATTGTTCCAGAGAAAGAAATCCCAAACCTCTTCTAGTCTTGAGGATGCAAAATTTTTTGCAGAGTTCATCTTTTTGTGGCAATTCACTGAGGGCCCTGTGAAACTTGGCAATCTTTTTGTAGTCCTGAATATTTTCTGCAGGCATCTGCTCTCAAATTAAAGCTCTGAGATGTAACTTCTCAGAGCTTTGCCATATAACTCCCACATTCCCCTCGGCACACATGAACATACACATTTGCTTTGTTCTTGTGCTAAACTGTATTGTTTTAGCTTGCAATATGAAGTAATCTTTCAATAGTCTTGTTTTATATCTTAAAGTTGAAAAGAATATTGCAACATTAAACTACAAAATTAAGCTGGAATTCTCAAGAGAAAAAGGCTGTTTTGTGAGGTTATTAATCCTTCCTGTTTCCACCCTGTCCAAAAATACCACAATTTCAGTTTTGGTCACGGCATTTCAGCACTTCTTTCTCAGCCAAAATCTCAAAGTACTCAAATGCAAGTAAAGGAAATAATCATGGGTGATCTCAAACTTGCATTTGCCCTTCCCCTCTACCCCCGCTTCAGCTTTTTGTACTGGAACTACCCCTCTCCCATTCCCTTTTTATTTCACAAAAGAATAATTTTTTAGATGCAAATTACATTTGATCCAGTAGTTCTAAACTTTTATGCTTTTGAGGAGAGAAGATATTGAAAATAGTAATTATTTTTATGAAATAAAATAAAGACTGTCTTGGAGAAAAAAGCATTCAGGAAAATTTAAGAGAAAAATTTTGATAGCTAATATTTAAGTTCATTCCAGACAATATGCATGTATATGATTAACTCAAATCAGAAATACCTTTCGATGTATTCCTACAGTAGAAAGTCATTCAGTAGAGACATTTTCAGAAATCATTTTTAACAGATGTGAGACCGTAGTGGCTAAAAGCCATAGATGGACATGAAGAAAGGTGTAAATGCAACGCCGAGATGTGCAGTTAGATGATTTTTTTTCTCTTCAACTGGACTTTAGCTTGTAGCAATTAAAAACCTTCCAACTTTAAACTAATTAAAGTCTTTCAGCCTTGTAGTCTGGTACTTTTAAATGGTGTTATTAGGGGCTCAGCAGCTTCCAGGAATGCACTTTACAATACCATGCTGACAAATTTGCTCTAGCTGTCTAGTGCTCTTGGTAGGCGTGAAATGACTTTTTGTAAAATCTGTTAATTGTTTGCTCTGGTTTAGAAAAAATCTTTCAGAAATAAAAAGGGTGACATACAGCCAAAGGCAAATGTTTTCTTTCTTCATAAGGCAAAACTTTGTCTTATTTTATTGTCATTTATGAGAGGGGATATTAGACACCTGCTGCTATAAAAACAGAAATGGAGAGGAGAGGAGAGGAGAGGAGAGGAGAGGAGAGGATATAACTAAGCAATCTAAAGTGGACAAGGCAAACAAAACTGGGGTGCCATGTAAATCAAATAAACAGCAGAAATTGAAATGTTCTGCTTGCGGAAGAAGGAGGGGATGGCAGTAGAAGTGGGAGTCATCTGCCACCTGCATTGTCTATCTCTTCCCTTTGTAAGTTGTTGTCCCTGGGGACAGCTCAGCAAAGCAGGAGGAGGCTGTTTGGTTGCCCTCTGTTTCCCCAGAATAAACACTGTTCTCTTTATTAAGAAAAAGTTTCTCATAAGAGTGAAAGGTCTTAAAGGGATGGGTGTGGGTTATAAACTTATTGCACAGCTGGGTGACCTGCAGTCTGACAGTAGTCAGGCTTAGAGTCTGATGGACAGTGGACTTTCTGATCAGGTTAAGGTCGTGAGTTGTCTCCAAGATAGAAGTGCTCTGTGTCTCCCTGACTGCTGACATTTGTTAACCTCCTTGTTGTTATGTAAAAGACCAAGCCTAAACTCCCAAGCTGATTTTTTTCTGACCACTTCCAGAGACAAAAGACAGTGAAAGAATTGTGCTTTGCAAAACTTTAAAGCAGCAGCAGCAAGAGAATGAGAATCCAAAACCAGTAAATTGAATGGAGAGTGCTAAAGGTTGTCACAGTCCGACAACAGCTGCAGGTGATATATCCATACGGCATAATGTGGAGGTGTGACCCCAGGGAGCAAAAGCAGCTTGGGCAAGTTAGGAGTATTACTGTGGACATACATGTTACCCTTTGATTTTAATTACATGGCAACACATTTATGTGCCTCACATGCCAGTGAAGGTGATTAAGTCCCATAGATATATGTAAAGCTACTTTTTTCCTGGCTTCCTAGAATTCAACTTTTCAAGCTAAGTCATAAGCTATTAGCAGTATTTAAAAAAAAATCGAGTACATTTTCTATCAGATGTCATAGCATAGGTTTGTATATGTACTATTTCCCTGAACAACAAGCATATCACTTCTCATCTGCTAAAACAGTCCTTCAGAAGTAACCAAACATGACGTACCTGAATGTAAATGTAAGTTTAAATTATCTGGGTGCATGTCCATTCACTTTAATTCAAAATATTTGGAACAGCTCAGATCTATCAAAGTCCAGACCAGATTTTTAAGCAAATATTTAAATGGTGAATTTTAGTTCCTGGTTGCGGTAAAAATTAAGAGATTTCCTGTCAAATCCTCTGGTGTGTTCTGGGGTTTCTGTGCTGATGGATTTCCGTTTTTAAATGGATGATCAACTGTTAAGGATAGACTCCACAAAGGACTAGCTTCAGCAGGCTTCGCCTAACTCAAGGTATGTATTTGGCACTCTGTTTTCATTTATGCTAAGAACATATTGCTAGAGGCATGTCTTAAGATTAACATTATAGCTATGAAATGCTATTCAAGCAGCATAGGAAACACTGTCATCCTGTCAGTCAGTCCGACCCTGCATTTTCCTTTCATCTCCTTTCCAGCTGTCCATGATTCACAGGACTGGATTATCTCTGTTGTAAAAAATGCATCATTGGTCTTTTGGATTAATCAGTAAATGATATCTCCTGTTCCCAAAGCTATAGCCAGCTCAGGAGTCTTTGCAAGTTCTTAGAGAACCAGTGCTCTTATTCTACTGGTTTTAAAGTTCTCTGTAACTGAGAGGAATATCTTTTGGGTGTGTAATGTCTTATAAGAACACTGATGAGATGGAAACCATAAAAATTGACTTCTAAATTGTCAAAAAATCACAAAAATCCTAGGCAAGTTGCAAGCGTTCATAAAAATACACCTTTCATAAGTAGAACATTGACCTGTGCATCAATGTGGTTTTGTTTCAATACTGGCAGTTTAAAAATTCCTCTATGCAAGTTTAGTTCATTTTAATGATGAAAACATACTGTACAAATATAATTAGGACAGATTACAGGAAAAACTAAGCAAGTGACTAATGTTTATGTCTGCAAAAGGTTAGAAAAAAACTGCAAGCTCACTTCTGTTTCCAAAGAATGTACTTCTCTACATGACTTATTGTGGTGTATTTAAACAAATGAGCTGCACTATTTGTGGTTTCATCAGAGATTATGTTATTGTTCATTCTTGTCTGGAAGATCTAACAGGTTGAGCCCAAATACCATTACTATTCATCCCCACAGTTATTTTTTCACAGGTTGGTATGGAGTTAGTTTCTGAGGGACTTCAAAAGTCAACTTCAGATTGACTGCTCGCTCTGTGTGAGATTGTGCAAGACGTGTGTTAGTCACGTACCAATTATATGCTCAATGACTTGTGTCACGGCTGGCTTTACTCCCTTCTCTGCAAGCCCATCCAAGAAAAAAAAAAAACATGTTAATTAATTTATGTGAGAAGTAAAAGAGAATACAAGAAAGCGGGTAAGAATCTGCAGCAGAACTAATTGAAAATAGGGGATGCCATATGGAGGAAAAAACAGTGGAAATAAAAGGTTATTTCCATTTTACAGAGACTGAAATCCAGGCATTTCTTATTACATATTATATAAAAAAATGTGAAAGTTTAAGCAATATAAATGTAATTAAAAAAAAAATTTCCTCACTTTATTTCAGTTTTCTAAATGTATGAATATGTTGGCCAGTTTCCCCTTAGTATGCAGACACACTGTTTACATATTTACATTTTAGATACTTACACATTTTCGTTTTCCTTCTATTTGCAACCATTGAAATATGACAAAACTGTCCAAAGAATAATAATAGCCTTAAAATACTCACTATATGCAGGTGAGGACTTTTTTTTTAACATTTTGCTTCAGTCAAGTGACTTCTTAACTCTGTTTTTGTAAAAATAAATGTTGAGACTTCAAGAACAAGAAGTGTTTACCTGTGTTTTAACCAACCTTGTAATCACCGGAATCAGGCACGTTATTTTTAGGCCTGTGCCAAGCACAGGAATTCGTTGAACAGAAATAATAAGCTCCTTATTTCGGCTCAATGCATTCTTATTCATGCAGTTATAGAACATGCCATTCTTTGCCCATCGTCTTGCAATGTGATCTGCTCACCACAATGGCTTGCAATTGGTCAAAGTCAGGGCTTTATGAGGCATCAGACAGATACATAAAATTCTGAGGTGGATATTTTTACTCTTAAACATATGATTTTATAGGTGATATCTTGAAAATATTTTATGGTTTCTTTGTACCCAGCTTATAGGAAATTTCTCTGTCTTATCAATATTCCCATTAACGTTTTGTCACCTGAAAGTTTGTCAGAAATGACTTCACGTGCTTCCGCAGAAAAGCAATACAAATGGAAAACAATTTAGCATTAGATCATCCTCTCTGGCTATCCCTCTGAAACCTACCCACTCAGAGATGACTTCCTGAAAAAAATTACATGTCAGTTACGGCTCAGTTAACTAGTTTTCTATTATGGTTTTCTTGTTTTGTTGCTGTTGCTGTATATTTGTTAGTTGTGGGTTTTGTTTGTTTTTATAAAGTGGAACCTATTAGCAACATTTCACAAAAGTTTGGCAATATTGTATGAATTCTTGCATTTTAATCAATCAAAATATTATTACAGTTAAAATGCAAAGTCTTTTGTGAAAACTCAATTTCCTGTAAAGGCCATCTTAATTGACTTCTATTACACCACTTTCTCCCAATCTTTATTAATGAATTCCTTCATGGGTTGTTTAGATAACTGAACTAATGTTTAGGAAGGCAAGGATTATAACTGGTTCATTCTATTTATCTTTTATGAATACTGGCGTGACATTAGGATTCTTCTGTTCTATTGGAACTTCCCTACTCTTTCCAAACTTACTGGAAAATTATATTCGCAATTTAAACAGACACTCAACAAGCTCTTTTAAAATCTTGGATGCAAGTTAACCTTTATTCATTGGTTGAAATGTCAAGTTTTAGTAGTTTTTGTTTAGTATCTTCTGTCAAAGTGGAAACTATTTCATCAGACTAAGAGCTAATAGAAGCTTGCCAAGAACAAATCATGCCTAATTTATTTCGCTCACACAGTAACTGAGCAGCTAATACACTGATGGCATTGTATAGTCTCCTTCTAATGAAGTTTTTGATCATCTTCTGAGGAAATCTTGCGTGGACTTTAAAGTGCAAGAAAAAATCAAATGGAGAACATTTCCAGATTGTTGTTAGCAATAGTCAGTGACAGGACATATCCAGTCTTATGCCGCCCTGGATCTATGTGCGTTCAATATTTTCATGACTTCAGGGGGGAAGAGAGATCATGCTGATGAAGTTTTACAGTTGATCGGAGGCTAGAAGACTAGGAAGAGAAATCAAAATTATCTCAGCCAACTGAAGAAGTGATCTGAAAAAAAAGACTGGATGGAATCCAGTAGTTACAAATTTAAGAAAAAATCAGACAGACAGATACAGGACGGAAAAGAAAAACCCCACCAAAAAACCCCGAGAGTGTAGTCATGTTTTAGAAGCTCATCTTGGGATTTGATTGTATCATTGTTGAACAGAAGTCAGAAATGTTCTGATGCTGTGGAAAGGCTAACATTACAGTGGGATGTATAAACTAGACAAGGCATAGGAAATAATCCTGCTCTTAGCGCTGGCTGGAGCTCAGTTTTGAACAGTGCATTTCAAGAAAGATACGAACATGTTGAAGGGAATCCCAACATGATTGACAAAAATGCTCATCAGTCTAGAAAAGGTGACCTAGGATGGGAGATGAAATAACTGGATTTGTCTCACCTAACAAAAAGTAGAATGAAGTAGGCATAATAACAGTGCTGAATTATGTAAATTGTTTTGCAAGGATGAAAGCATTAATTGTTCTCAGCGACCACGGTGGACTGGACAAGAAGCAGTGGGCTTAATCTGGAGCAGGAAGTAAAAGATATTGGGAACAGTTAGATGGGAAGCAACCTGACATAGGCAAGTCTAGTAGAACGCTGGAATAGAAAGGCGATGAGACTGCAAAATTTTCAGTGTTGGAAGTCTGTAAAAGCACAGTAGGCAAAATACTGTCATGGAAGACATAAGTATTTTGAGAGTCATTAAATGTACTAGATAGCTTCTTAAAATGACATCAAATTGTTTTTCTATGATTTTTCTATAACATTTGTAAAATATGAATAGAGCCTCTGTTTTCCCCTGTGTACTAAATACAGAAAAATCTTGATTTTTTCATTTTCGTGTTCTGTTCAAGCTTTTACTGAAAGCATGTCCGAAACAGTTTTATCTTCTTTATAATACAATTGACAATTCTACCTCTGACAACTAGAATAAGACTAGTTCTGCAAGAATTTTATTTGTTCATCACAGCCTTTAGTTTACACAATTGATTTTAAGTCCTAATTTCTAACTTACAATATTTTCTTCCAATTTACCTCATTTTACAATACTTAGATATGTTTCAAATAGCTGCTTTTATTTTTCCTCTTAAACAGGCTGTTTCTCTAATCAATGAGGCCCTCCTTTTGGATTATGGGATTGCAGTTTCTTGACGAACAACTGACAATAATCTTAAGCAATTCCCAACTATTGTTCATATTTTTCTACCTAAAGTTATTCCTGTAAACCGGTCTTGTTCAAAATTGCTTTGAGATTTTTGAAACTGGTAATGCTAAAACCCTATGTGACACAAATTTGGATGTTATTCAGTTTGTGTCTGTGAGATACTGTGAGCTTGGGTTAGCACAACTTTTTAGCGTACTATGAAAATAATTTATTCCTGTCTTTTTTTTCCCCGTCATTTTGATCTGAGAATTGTTGTAGATGCTGGTGGAGCATTCCAAGAACACTTTCTTGATAGCTGTATGAGCAATTTCATGTGGCTCAAACCAAAGATCTTCCCAAAGATCTTCTTTTAATTATACTCCCATTTGAATTATAATCCCTTTTTCCTATACAGTACATACTTGTCCTTAATGCATTCATATCACCAGAAAAGAGTATTCCTTGGGGCAGCAGTAGCTGTAAAGGATTGAAGGATGCTTCATTGCAGAGTAGAGAACCAAAACCTGGGGACACACTGTGGAAATGTCCCTCGTGAATGTGTGGCGAGAGCAGCACCGAAATGACCCCCAGGTTACACTACATTTTACTGAAGAGAAGAATGAAAGGATGCTGTGGCCAGACAGGAAAGCAACAGAAATTAAGGTTGTCCGTCTCATCTAATCCACATGCAACTGCAGAGACTTTAGATGCAAAGTCTAGAAGTAGCTACCTGAATGCACTGGTATTGCTTCTTGGAGAAATTATGTCTGTAGTTTGCAACTCACTAAAATGTGAGTAATATCGTGTGGATCAGAATTCGAAACCAAAGTGGAAAGCCTGTGGTAGTCCTGAAAACAGTTAAATACCTATTAAGTGCAGGAGTGAGCAAAGTTACATACTTTCTCCTCTGCATGCTTGAACATTTGCACCAGCACAGACTGTTCCTATGGATGCTGTCATCTCCTTAGTAGTTTCTGCAATACAGAGTCATGCACAGACTTTTAAGGCTACCTTATAGTTGTTGTAACACCCCATTCGTCCATCAAAGCAGACACAGTACTGCAGTTAATTGCCAGGATACACGTACAATACAGGTATTTTTAAATTTTGTTGTTCAAGGGCTAGGAAACATCCCCATAGGTGCTAATTATTTATTTTTTGCGCATTTTGGCCAGCTCTGTGGCTATGTAATGCTTGACTTAAACCCCAGGACTTAACATGAGGGGTATGACTCAGTCTGAGCCCTCAGTGCCAGAAAGGCTGTGGGGGGTGTGTGAACCGGAGGGAACCCACGTGCCTGGTGGTATGCTTCAGATCCCAGGAGTTTCTTAAATATATTATATTTCAAAGAACCAAAACCAGGCAAGGGAAGAAAAGGGAAGGGATTAATGTGTTTAAAATTCTCCCAGAAAGAGAAAAAACTATAAACCAGAATGTCACCAAAGCCTGAGTGGCCTCATAAATGTATAGGTCTGATTGAATATCTAGTGTGATGGAGAAAGATAAACACAAGAGGTGGGCTTGAACTCTGGATTGTGTCTTCCCAGCAAGATGTACAAGTTTACCAAAATACTTTGCAACAGAGGGGCCACAAGAAGGTTAAGACCGATTTAAAGTCCAAAGATGAGAAAGAGAGAGATAGTGTGCAGGTCTTGTCTGCACATATGTATAAGTACCAGCTTAAACTCTTCATTCCTCCACCAGGAAAAGACGTCTGGAAAAAAACAGTGACCGGTATACAACAGGGTATGTGAATCAGCGTGTCAGTGTTTTTCTTTCTACATTTGCTAATTCTGAAAAAAGAGACCAGCTTCTTTCCTAACTATGTAAGAGACACTCCAATAATTTTCTAGATTTCAGTCTTTTGCAAGAAATCCCTCATAAATATCAGGTTTCATACCCTTATGTTTTCAAAACATAAGTGAATGTGTCCATTTCCTCCTTGTAATCACCCTGCAATGGGTTTTTACAGCTGATACGATTTATTTGCACTCAGTCAGAAAAAAACCAAAAGAAACCAAAACAAACCACGAACAAAAAAGCCTTTCTTTTGGTAATGTATGGCTAAGATCTGTAAAGGTGACTGACAATTCTAAGTGCTGAATTTATTACATTGCCTTACAGCCTTGAACACTGGATGCTCAGCATTTTCTGAAAATTAGGTATGTGGAAACTGTCATAAATTAAACTCCCGCAAAAAAACCCAGTTATTTGATAATGTACTGCTCAGCTGCTGAAAGCATATAAGTATGTACACACATCCATTCATATCAATAAAATATAGAGAGATTATGATGATGTAGGAAAGTAGAATAATTTTATAAGCATTCATTTGGAGGGCTTTATAGAAAGCAACTGAGAACTAACATATTGCCACATATATTAAATTAGATACACCAAGTTAGAAATGTTCTAATTAAATGTGTTTTTTGAAAATGTGTGTATTTTCATAGATTAGAGCATCTTTATGCTAAAACTACTGCCCTTAGTCTTTCTCTTAGACAGAAGAGAATATTTGTAACTCAGCAATCCAGGAAAATAACAGTGGAGGTGATCCAGAGAAAGGAATGATGCAATTAACTCTCTTTGCATGAAAAGGAAATGGAGATAAATGCATATTTCATCGAACCTGAGCATCAGATTTGAAGGGGCTATCCACCCTTTGTTAAAAACTGAAACCTGCTCACTAAGTACTCTAGTTGCTTACATTCATTTATCTCATGGATTCTGGAGGAGGCTTGTATTACTGTAGGTTCTTTCTGACTATTAGGAGAGTCCATACGTGGGAAATATCTAGAGTATCAGTGAATTTGCGACTGACACAATATTCCTCTGGGCTGATGGAACAGTGTAATATTTCCTTTAGTTATTTCCAAAGCAAATTAAGCGTAAGCAGACTCATTGCTGTTCAAACCATTATCATAGGTTTTTACACTAGCAGAAAAAACCAAAAGAAAATAACTGCATCTGAATAATAAACCGTGTTTTGTTATCTCAGTTCAGAGAAAAATCTACTGAATCAACAGGATTTGACAAGCGTATTTACCTAACACAATTCTGGAAATACCTCATCCCGTGCTTCATCAGATCTCCTTATGTCTTTCTGTACTGCACTGCAAGGAGCTTGCAGGCTGAGCAAGTGGAGTCAAAAATAACTTTAAATCTTCCCTGTAGGCTCTGGTTCCTGACCTCCCACCTAGGCTGACCGAACTGCAGAAGCCTTCTGAGGTTGTGTTATCCCTGACACTGCTGAGATCTGCTGTGTATGCCTGGGTTTCACACTCCTCCAGATCATGCTTGCTCTCACCTCCCCAGGTTTGTCATCCAGAGACTCAATGCCTGGCTCACAGCATCTTTGGTAAGGGCATCCTCCCAAAACCAGAAATGCAATGTTTATACCATCACAGCTCCATTGCAGCAGCAAAGAGCTAAAATGCAAAATGTGATTGTCTCATCACTGTAATCATTTTCAGTAAGGAACAAATTTCCAGCTTTCCTGCTCTTTCTAGGGCGATCTCAGTTTTTGTAGCCTTTTCCTGACTTCTTTGTTTCATGAAATCTGATGTGTAGCTTCACCCCAGTTCTTTTCCGCTTTCCAGTCTACCTAAACTGGCTTGGCCATGCAGGTCTTTTTCCTTCACAGAGGAAAGTTTTTTGAACACATACTTCACAGTTTTGACAAAAACAAACAAATAAAACCCCTAACAAATAAAAAATTTGTTATTATTGTTATTACTGTTGTTATTGTTGTTATTATTATTAATAATAATTATAATAATAAAAAACCCAGAGTGACACACACATTACTGATTTTATGAAAATGAATGATATGACATTATTTGAAAAATCAAGCCACGTTCATATTTCCAAGCCACCAGTTTTAAGGATAACATATTGTATACAAACTCTTTTAGAGCTGTCTGGTTGAAGACACTGACCTGAATCGCAGAGAAAAAAAATGGTTTGAACTTAAACGAGACATACACATGGAAGGAAATCTTGCACTTCTGTCTTCAGGACGTAGGAGTGCATTTGAAACAGATCGTCACTATTTCATTTGATTTTGTTTCCTGGTATTCTCTAATGGAAATGGAAGCAAATGAAGACAGGAAAGACAAAGGAAAAAACCAAACAAATGCTTTTCTGCTGAGGTTATAGTAGCTCTTTTCAATGACAGTATTTCCAAATAGAATTTAAGAAATATTTCCTTAAAATAAAATCATGGATAAAAAAGGATATATCTGTGTCTCTACCCCATATACCCAAAAAGAAGAATTGCTCCCGTTTGAATATTTTTGGCCATTTGTCCATTTTAGTTTCACAATTGTAAATGCTGGGAATTCCATCACTTCTCTGAGTAGTCCATATTGCTGTCTAATAGATTTCCTTGTTACAGTAATCATCTTATCCCCTCACCACATACTCTACAGTTTTTAAAAAATATTGACACAACAAACACAAAGAGCCCTTATGGAGATATTCTCACTTGCCAATGCCTACACAGAAAAAACAGAGTCACTGAACAGAGGAAAATGAAGTGCTGCATTTTTGGCAGTGGTAGAGAAAGACATAATTGCTTCACTGAGTTTTGCAAAAATAAGGAATTAATTTTTGCAAATAGTAAAAAAAAACCAGCTTTCTATTCTGTTTCAAGGCATCCTGATCCAAATTTTGCTTTGCCGCAGCTTTTTGTGGCAGAAGAACAAAGGATGTTAAATACTTAATTACCAGGACAGTACACGTGACTGGTGGATTGAGTCGGATAAATGAAGCTGCAATTATTTCACCACAGTGTGGCTGACTAAGATTGATACTTGGCCTTCACTCAATGGTTTTCATCATTCCACCAGAAATAAACAGAGCACAGACTAATCTCAATATGTTTATGCATCAGTAACTTAAATTGCTTTTGGAAACTGTGAAATTTCTGCCATTGGTTATAAAAGACAATACAGTTTTGATTTTTTTCCTCATGTCCTACAACTTAGAATCAATGTGTGCATAATTTTCATCCTCCTTACAATACACGCTATTCCTAAGAGCTGAGACCAAAAAATAAATGAACATACTTTTCTTCATCAAAATCGTATTCTGTTCTGCCCCTTTTGCACAGATGAGAAATAGGACTCACAGAAGAATTAAGACATGAGTCCAAGTTTCAGTTTCTTTCAAAAAATACATAGAGCCAAGAATTTGGTTAAGACTAAAGCAGGGTTACTCTGTCACGAAGTTTGGATCTGTGTCCTAAACCTTCCATGAAGCCTAGAAATATGGGGTTACATGCAACCTCCGGTCCCCGTGCTGTGAAAGTGCCTGATTGAAGGATGGTTCATGGTAAGAGTGCACAGTCATGTGGATACATGTCTCCAGTTTGGAAAGGTTTGTGTTCAGCTCAGAGGTCCAGCAAATGATAAGGCCCTTGTACCTGAACATCTTTGTCTGATTTTAGTTCTCTACCCAATGTAGAAATACAAAACTGTAGAAGCAGTGGTGGGAATACTGGCAAGGGCATGAAAATTGTGATCTTTTTTCCTCCTTCCCACCACACTACCCAGCTTTGTTCCAAGACGGAAGAGATGAAGAGATGACGAAAGTTTAGCTGCTTTTCATATACCAGAGTCTCCGCTGTTGTCTACCAGCACGGCAACTGTAGAAGTGATGTTTCAATAACAGAACGGTTATAGAAAGTGCTCAGCATGTATCTCATGACTACAGAGATACAGCAAGCTGTGAAAGACAGACTAGAGTTCATTTAACTGTCTTTTACCTACTTTTTCACACTTGCACTGTGTCTTTTGTAAAGAAGGATATACAGAAGAGTCAGAATTAATTAATCTTAGGCTCTTTCCTCACTGTGGTTTACATGTTTAATTCAAGTGAAGACAAGCATTAGTCTTCTGAAGCATATCTCTGACTTCTGACACAGGAAGCCAAATCATCTCTGTTGTGAAGACTCTGCATATTCTTAACTGATTGATTTTCTTTATGATTTTCTGTAATCTGCATGAGGCCTAGCATAACTCTCACATCTATTAGCCACTCTAAACAAGGCTGTTGTTCAATGTCACGTGGCTGAATAATTTCCATATTGTGGTTTTCTATTTATTTACCATCTTCTAAAAGACATCTTGTTTATGTGTATAGGATTAGTTCTGAATCTGCTCTAAGTTAGCAATATCATGAGCTCCATATGTTTGTATGACATTTTTGTTCAGTTAATGTTTTTTTTTTTTGTCGTTAAGATTAATTCAAGAAGGGTTTCACATGAAGGAAGCAGAAGAATACCATCTGAAGTCGTAGATACCCTTGCTCTCAGTCATCAGTGGTCTGCTCAAACGAATCCAAGTAGGTTTGAAGGCACAAGAGAGATGAGCTGTCTGGTTTTAGCCATGAGATACTGTTTCTTACACACAGAATACAGATCATAGGGCTAAGGAGAAGCCAAACTATAGAGCAGGGAGAGGCAAGGTTAGAAAGACTGATTTAGGAAAAGAAGGAAAGTAGATGTGTACAGCCTTGGGTACATTCAAACTTATATTTTAAATTTATTCACTAAATTCCTTCAAGACATTTCCTACAAGGCCAGGTTGGATGGGGCTTTGAGCAGTCTGACATAGTGGAAGGTGTCCCTGCCCATGGCAGGGCAGTTGGAATTTGATGATGTTTATTCAGGTCGTTTCCAACTGAAACCATTTCACGATTCTATAATTCTGGGACAGTTGTCTGGCTGTAGTACAGAACTAGTTCCAGTTCCTGAAGGAATGATTTTCAGGTGCTAAAGCCAGATTAATTTTCCCAGTGAATGTGATTGACGTGGGTTACCATGGTCAAAAGTTACAATCTAAATGTGGAAGAATTACAAAGCTGAGCCTTGGTATTCAGGTAAGAGCCAGCAATATGTTACTGAGCAAGGCCAAAAGGAGGAAGAAAAGAGGATGCTGTTCCTATATCTACAGGACTGCTTCCTCATAGTTAGAAAGTACTTACCAGACACTTATTTCAGGGTTGGACTCAATAAAGTCACATTTTCGGTACAAATGGCATAACTGTTTTCAACTGCTTATCCATTGCATTTAATAATATTGAAAATAATTAGAACTGATTAAAATAACCCCTAAACCACAATTTCTTTTCTGTTACTCTTCATTTACTTTCTTTTCATTTTACTTAAATGTTAAATCAGAATATTTATTTGCACATACAGTGTATCTCTGATTTTATACAGGTATGTGCTTATTTGAGGTAGGAAATCTTCCAGTTAGCTTAAATAATGCGATGCAAATGGTAAAAGTTGTTAAGAATGGATTTAATGAGCTGGTCTCGGTCAGCTTGAGAAACTGGAACTCGAGCATTGGTATATCTCTCTGGTTTTGGTTTCAAAATATTTCAGGTAATAGGTTTTCTTGAAGTATTCTGAAAAGCCAGAGAACCTGTGTCAATGTCAAATTTCTAAATTTTCCTCTTTGAAAACTCTTGGCTTTTTGTATATGCACTGCTTAAGCATCCTTTCAACCCTAAAGCAAGTCTGTGATAGATAAATTAAATCAAACCAGCTGATATCACTTAATGCAGAGAGTTATTCATCAGAACTCAGTTTAAAGAGGAGGTGCCACTTAACCTTACAAACGAAAAGCTTGTAATTAGAAAATATATGGCGGCAAGAAAATATTCTTGGAGGAAATCAAGAACTTTGGAGAGTATGGAGGCTTGCGCAGTGTGGCGCTGCAGAGTCAGTATAGGTAAATAATAAAGCATTAGTAAAAATAAAATAAATTCGTGGGGTAGAGACTTGACTTTGCTTCTTTGAATTTCAATAAACTTGTCTTCACTTGTTTTACTACTTTTTGTGGAAGATAGTGCAGATATGAAACAGCAAAACTTCATTTAGAATGAATTTCCAATGTATTAAGTTTGCTCTTCCACATCTTCAAAAACCTCTTATCATTTCTGGTTTATGATGTGCCCATCTTTCACATCATGCCCTTCGCAATGTCTTCATGTTTCTCAGTTACTTTCGATCTCCCTTTACCCCTCTCAAGAACTGGTTAGAGAACATATTAAGAGATATCAATCTAATGTAGAGCAGATGACATGAATACTGACAATGGTAAAAAAAAAAGGTTGGTGGGAGACAGACCCTGAAATTATTATTGAGTTTTGAGTTTTCTTCCCCTTAGTTTTCCTTTCTCCCCCTTAATTTTCATTTCCTCGGATACGCAGAAACAAATGGGGAAAATATTTTAGCTTAAACATGATTTTGTTTGGTTAATATTTCTCTGTAGATAACTTCTTTGTAAATTGTAATTTACAGCATAAATATTTTTATAATCCATATTACGTGTCCTCTATAGGGTATTTTAGAGGTTATTTACTAAAATTAAAATTTCAATGTCTTTCCTCCAGTAATCAAATATTTAATTCTGAAATACATTAACCTGGAAATGTGAAGAGTAGCATATAAATTAAGTCTCAATTTGTAGACTTTCAGAACAGCTTTCCTGGAAATACTCTGAATATAATGTCTTATATAAATGTAAGGTGACTTGATTCATGACTAAACCATCTATGTTATTTGCAATATCTTTTATTTCTTTGCTTCTGTTTCTGTTAATTTCAACCACTGGAAAGAGATAGTCAAATACAAGGAAACTTCATAAATGCTTTTGAATTCACGTTGCTTCAGTTTGCACTGGCCTTCTATCACAGGAAGATTACTTGCAACCACTCAGAAACTCCTCAGCAAATAACTTTCTGTAGTACAAATTTTATTTTATGTCTGTTACTATGATAATAGGATGTACATTCAGAATAACTATAGGCATTTTCTGGAGATTAAAATTCCCCTCTTCAGAAAGAGAAAAGTCATCCCCAGTGTTAATAGACCGTAATATATTATTATTATTATATATGTGCCAAAGAATAAATAGTTTCAGAAGTATTCTTTATTATTAGAAAAGTTCTGTTGTCCACACAGACTTGAATTATACCCTTTAGAAGCAGAATCCAAGCCAAGCAACACGTGACTAAGGGACGGTAGAGTCAAAAACTATCAACATCAGATTATGCTAGATGATTACAGAGCTTTCCTCTGACTTCATTCAGGCTTTTTGTGCTTACACTGGACAATGGCTGAGTCTGGTTGCTACCATACAGATGAGTCAAAGAAGAAATCAGCTAAAAGAAATGTTCAGTTATGAGTGCGAAGTGGAACAGAATTTGAAATTTTACCTATTCTGCTAGTGTTCAAAACAAGTTGTAACTTCCTTGTCATAATGAGACTGGCAATATAAATCCTAAAACGTAGCATAATTTGCAAGACTGGAAATACCTGGGGGAGACTGAATTTTTTCTTCCATTATTTTCTTGCATTATCAGCATCAATCAAATCATCAAGCACTCAATTTGCAGTTCTAACTCGTACAACATTGTGTACCGAATTAGCTAAACAATCGACATCATCAGGGTTTTCTTTTAAGAAGAGTGCAGTAGTGAGCCTCCGTAATTGTTATATTTAATTTACTTATTCTTACCTGAATTTCCATTCCCATAATTTCCATTTGGGGGTTCATGGAAATCCTGACAGAAGTAATCACAGAGATACAACTAGTCACTGTGAGCCACCGAAGTGGCTCAAGTGGCTAAAGATGTTGGAAGATTTTTTTGAGATGGGTCTTCCTGATAGGGGGTATTTGCCAAAAGCGAGTACTGGTAAAAGTAAACACACTAATATTGAAGACGTTTATTTGTTGCGTGGTCTCTGGCAGTTCCATTTCCTCATTTGGCTACTTGTTGGTTCAAGATGTAACCACAGACTCAACTGGTATTAATTTCCAGGTTATCCAAAGCAGACGGAAAAAATGAGAATGAAGAAGCAGCCATTATTGCCTACATGATGCCCAAGAGAGCTTGGGATTTTTACAATGACTGTATCAGTGTAAAAACATAATAATTGCTACAGAAGAAACCAGCGGACCATCTAATTTGACCTTCTGTCTTCAAGTGAGCTGATGCCAGCCATCTGAAATGCAGACATAAAACTCCCTAATACACAAAATTGTGCAATGGTCTGTCATAGAGGAAATTATTCCTGACTCCAGCTGTTGCTCAATTATATCCTGAAGCATGAGGATTAATGGTTCTTGTGACTTCTGTCCCAGCATGAGTAATTGCAGATGCCATTATTTTTCAGATCGATGGATAATTTTGCTCTGAACCTTCCTCAATGCTTTTCCTTCTGCTAATCTGTGGCCTTAAATGGCAGAAGATGTCACATCATTTTAGAAACACATCCCAGACATATCCTACCGTGCACCAAAGAAGTAGATTCTATCTTGGTGTGAAACAAAATTTATCTGCAGAAAAATATTAACTGAGATGATCAGTTATGCGATCATCTGGCTGCTGGAGGGTAGGAAGGCTCTGCAGAGGGATCTGGACAGGCTGGATAGACGGACTGAGGCCAGCTGCATGAGGCTCAAGAAGGTGGAGTGCTGAGTCCTACACTTTGGCCATCAGGCAACCCCAGGCAGCACTACAGGCTGGGGAGAGAGTGGCTGGAAAGCTGCCTGGCAGAAAAGGACCTGGGAGTGCTGGTCAACAGCAGCTGAACAAGAGCCACTGTGTGCCCAGGTGGCCAAGAAGGCCAGTGGCATCCTGGCCTGTATCAGAAACGATGTGGCCAGCAGGACCAGGGCAGTGACTATCTCTCTGTATTCGAGACTGATGAGGACATACCTCAAGTCCTGCATCCAGGTCTGGGCCTTTCACTTCAGAAAGGATCTTGAGGTGCTGGAGTGTGTCCAGAGAAGGGCAATGAAGCTGGTGAAACTTCTAGTGATTAAGTCTTTTGAGGAGCAGCTGAGGGAGCAGGGGGTTGTTTAGTCTAGAGAAAAGGAGGCTGCGGGGGTGGGAACACCTTATCACTCTTGACAACTCCCTGAAAGGAGGGTGTAGCCAGGTGGGGATTGATCTTTTCTCCCAGGCAACCAGTGACAAGATGAGAGTCTAAAGCTGCAACAGGGGAGGTTCAGGTTGGATATCTGGAAAAATTTCTTCATAGAAAGGATTATTAAGCATTGGAATGGGCTGCCCAGTGAGGTCGTGGAGTCCCTTGATCCCTGGAGGTATTCAAGAAATAAATGGACGTGGCACTTAATGTCATGGTCTAGTCCACAAGGTGGTGATTGGTCAAAGGTTGGACCCAACGATCTTATAGGTCTTTTTCCAACCTAAATGATTCTGCGATTCTGTCGTGACCCTTGTCACATTCCATTAAGGCTGAGGAGTTGAGATGGGATAAGTGGGTGAGGAGATGTTGGCCCAGTTTAGCTGTTGGCTCCTGTCTGGAAGTTGCATTAGATAACCATAGCCTGAGAGATGCTATGAGCAGGCTTAACCAGTCCGGTGAGCAGGCAGTTCCATGAATGCTGAGACGGTCTCCTATACAACCTGCACCTTGGTTAGTAGGTCACTCCTAATCAGGATGGACAGTCCTCCCCTGAAAAAAGCATTCTGCTGCATGCTGTATTTTGGTTCCAAAACTAGTTCTGTGCAGAAAGATATCCATTAAGGAGATAAAAATGTATTCATCTGATGATTTTATCTAAAGGTACACTAGCTGAAAGGGGAGAGAAAAAAACTCTGAAAATTCCAGGGTGTCTTTGAGTAACAAAGGAATCTTTCAGCAAAGTGTTTACAGGCCAATTTTTACTAGGAGCCCATGACTCCTGCCTTGAATAAGATTATTTTGTTTTTAAATTGAAGCAAAATAAATAAGCAAACTTTGTCCAAGAGTCATTAAAATGATTGGAAGAATTAGCCAAGTAGGTGCACTAACTGGCGAGGGTAGAAAGACTGAGATGTTTTTTATGGGCACACCAAAGAAATTAAGGAACTCTCCGTAAATGCAACATTTCTCACTACCCATGAAATTACTGTTGCCACCTATTTTCCTACACATGATGCATCAGCAGATTTCTGGCAGGTGCCTTAAGGAAACATTTTTACATTCTCTATTCCCTTTAGGAGACTCTGTTTTTCAGAGTGCCATTTGGGTTGTATTTGGCAGCCCCAGTGATTCGCTAGAAAATGAAACACATTTTTGATTGTATAGAGTACACTCAGGTCTAAACACAAGATGATTTGATCAGGAGAAAAATGGTAGAAAAGTGAGTCCAGATGCTCAGAGCCACTTCTGGAGGAGCCAGGCTTGAGTCCTAAAACCAACAAATGAAAACTCCATAGTATAAATGTCACATCAGAGAAAGAAGGAACCTGGGAAGAAAGTTATGTGCATGGGAAAATCACAATTGGTTTGAAAGTGTCATCACCTACCTCTATTAGGACACAAAGGAGGAACCAGGCATCTGAGAGCTAGGAGGTAAAACTGTCTTGTGTAAACACATGAAAATCTGCGGAAGAAACTGCAAAATAAACCAGCTTGTTAATCATTCCCCAACAACTATAGTTGTGAATTCTTCACTCAAAAGTAGCATTTTGCACAATCTCAATCCAAAAATACGGAGAATATGATGGATGCGTGGAAGCTGCTAGCAAAAACCTGGGCATCCTTGAATTTAAATGTAGATGAGTTTTATCATAGACATTGCGTGGAGAAAGGGGTTTTTTGTTTGTTTTGGAATAAGAGACCAGTATTAGCTGTGTCTAGAAAACAAACAAACAAAAAAAGTATGAATGGATTTCCAAAAAAGTTATTTATTTACACATTGGTTAAGTGATTTTCTGAGAATATTTAGGCTTATTTTCTCCCATGGTCAAAACCCGAGCATTTGCTTTCTGTTCCTCCCAATGCCCAATCTGAGCTCGTGTTGTTTGTGAGTGTTCTTTTCTGGTTAAGAAAGACACCAAAGAAGGACCAATATAAAGATGCTAATTTGTAAGCTACACTACTCTGATATGGGCCAAGCTAGTTTACAAGTGACTTTAAAATCTGTCAAAAGGCTTCTGCCTGCTCCCTTGCAAAAAAGATAAAATATTAAAGTAGGAACCTGCTCACCTTTTTTCTACTGATTCTCAGTCTGCTAAGTGCTCTCTCTTCTCTCATTTTATATCTTTTCAACACCTTTTGAATTTTTTGTTTTTAGAAGCCCTCCTCAACCGCTTTTGCCACCTGACAAAACTTAGCCGTGCTAAGTGCTCCTGTCACTGCCTGCTCCCTACAATAAGGTAACCACAACCATTATCCTTGCTTCTCTCTTTCTCTTACCAAGAGTCTTTTGTTAATACTTTGAGCAGAGGAAGCAAGATATAAATTGTCACTTCATTTCCATTTCTTAAGCAAACTTTAAAGAGATGATACTCAGTTAAAATATCTCCATACATTATATGGATGCGTAAGTTTCTTATTACCTGGGCTCCTTCTGATCTCATAAACTAAGGCTGTCAGTGGAGTTTCAGAGAATAACAATATTCACCATCTGCTCAAGCTGGATACATAAGTCTGGATTTGAAAATTCTTAGTATGGACTGAAGGACTAGGTCGAATTTAAGAGCTACATCAAGGGGTGATAACGGCATGGATTATTTGCTAGCAATAGCTCAAAAATAGCATAGTAGCTGAATCTAAATTGCAGATTTCAACTTTCTAAATGCTGTGTAAGTCCAGTGACAGTGGAGAAACTCCAGGTATAAATAAATGTATTTTATATAGAAAACTATCTTAACCTGATTGTATCAATTTGACATGCATATAATGCAGTCATTGTCAATGGAATTAGTTTTGAGCACTTCTGATTTTGCTTAAATAGTGCTTGGCTGTAGCAACCAGATACCACCTGGCTAAACTACAATTACAGGGAGACCATAAAGAAGATTATACTTGACAGAGAGAAGGGAGGAGATATAATTTAACACAAACTAAAACAGTTTTTTCCAAAAATGGATTATTTTCTAAGTAACAAAATTTAAGCTTTTTAAACAGGAAAAATATTCTGATTAAGATTTGTTAGTTTACTTAAACCAATATGTAATTGTATAGTTTACACGATAGATACTCCATATACTTCATTTTAGTAGAATGTGCACCTAAGTGTAGATAATGTTGCAACAAAAAGAAAGAGGTTAAAAATTGAGGTTTTTAAAACTAAATGAAAAAAATAATATAAATTGAATTTAGTTGCTTACAGTATCTGCTAACTGTGAAGAGTCATGTGAGGTGCCACATCAATCCAAATGTATTGGCTTCTGTCTGCTTTCACTGTTGTGATGGAATAGTGTGGAGTCCTTGGCACAGCTGACATCTTCTAGAGCAGCCACTTCAATACTTTAATTCTTTCCTCTGCAAATCAGTAATGGTGGTCAGGAACACATGGTAAATCACAGCTTGGGGACACTCAAAATCACAGGTGTTCACAAGATACTTTTCTGCCTGTTTACAAAGAGTATTAAGGTGTTACTACAAGGAGAGAAACTCTGGCAAGATGATAAAATCTCCTTTTCATGTCCTGGAATATGTTATTTTGAAGGATTCTCAGCAGCATTAACTCCACCAAAAAATTGTTCTGTGCCTGATTTAGTTCATTTAAGGGTTAAACCTGAAAATACATGCTCAGACTGTATTATTCTGTGTCTGAGAGAGATCATTCCAGAGATGACTGAATAAAAGACCATATCCACAAGTGTGTAACCCTTAATGAAATTCATGCTGATCATTATTTCAGTGGCCAGCCGCAGTCACATGGGAAATTTTATTGGGAAGTTTCATTTGCCTGCTGAAATCTCTCCATGCTCCATCCACTACTAGTATAATGTGGAAAAGAAGAGTAGGGAAAAATAACCCGGACATATATCCGTCCTGGATATTCGGATGAAGGGATGCGTGAGAAAGCACAGCTTTCTGTTTATCAGACAGATGGTTCTGAAAATCAAGGTTTCAGTTATGGATATTCCTTTCAAAACCTATTTATGAGGAAAAAAAAATTAAAATCACTGGTCAACAAGTTATTGCTGAGGTTTACATGTGGGACAAGGAGGCCAATTGTATGAATAGGCACAAAACATGCAGGAATTGCTCTGCTAGGCCACACAGTCAAAAACATAAATGTATATGGGTAAACCAATGTCAAGCTTGTTTACACATGAATAAATCCTAATTAGAGAAATGGAAAAATGTCTGAATCTAAATTTAAAGTGGAGACTGTTCATGAGAGTCATGGGTGACTAAAAGTAATTAAGGCCATCACTTAACTAAACAGATGTAACAGATTAACCATGTGTTTCTGTGTTTGATGTAGATTTTTTGTTTTGGATACGCTGCAGTTTAAAGTCCTTTAATGCTGCCTGAAATACATCTGCCATTATTTTGATTTGGTGTATTTCTTGTTGCAAATGCATTTAGCACTGGCTGACATTTAGTTTGTCTAAACAATTGAAAGTGTTTACAACAAAAAGTACTTGTTCAAGCAAGCTACAGTACAGAGAAATACATTCAAAATGTAAAACAAAAGATGTGCAGAAAAATAAAATACATTTTAAGGCTTCCTTTTGCACTGATTTTCTAGAGATTGATTTAGATAAAAGCAGAAAAAGGAAGCACAGTTTCATCCAACGCTACTCAACAAAACTAACTTTTCTTACAGTATAATATTCTTTTTTTTATTGTCTTGAGGACTTTTATTTTTATTTCCAGCCTCGTACAGCTCAGATGTGCTAAGTTCCTAGGAGAAGTTGTATTCCACCAAAACTTCTCCCTGAAATGGAAGAAGATAAAGTAGCTATTGTTTAACACTGCTTATTCTCCTGAGCTTTCCACCGAGATAACACAAAGTTGCACATTATAAACCTGCTCAGGTAATTACACTGCAGATGCACCTCTATGAATAAAGATTAAATTTCACGCATACATTAAAACTGGAGCATTTCTAACAAGGCTGAATTCTTCTCCCATTACAGGAGAGAGGAATTTTTAATGTTTTACTCCATTTGCTTTAATATTGTATTAATCAATTTGCATGCATGTGCATGAGAGAAACCCCAAGGTACGTGCCTCATGCGTCTGTGGTTTCATACTTGCTGAGGCAATGGCACACCTACCTTACACAGGCTTGGGAAAGAATAAGCTAAAGATGAAAAGTGTCATTCAGAATTGCCCAGAGTCTCATTTTATGATGATGAGACTTAAATGTTGTGTTGCAAATTCTCTGCATGCATCAAATGGAGGAAAAAATGGGTGAACTCAATTAGTTTTAATCGAAAGTTATGACTGATGATGCTTTCTGTCTCCAGGTTGGCCAACCAACTATATGATGCTCCTGATCTGAAACTATGAGACTGGGAATGATTGTAATTCCCTATCTCTCACAATATTGTGTCAAAGCTCCTTATTACCAACAACCTTGTTGAATTGTCACAACAGACCTCAAAATTTCTGAGTTATGACCCTTTACCCCTGTTCCTCCAGAAGCTGTATTTAGCAAGTCAGTCTCTGCATTAGCATGTTTTAGTTTTTATTTCTTTTAAAGAATGAACATAACTAACATTTTAATCACTGAGTAAAATAAAGTATCTTTTGCAGATGTTTATGACGAATGCGTTTCCTGCACACTGCTCTGGGAAGTTCCATTGGATTTATAGCACTTGTTTGCCAGAGAGCTACTCTCTAACCTCAGGTCACACAGGCTTCACCCATCTAGAGTCCTCAGCCAGCAGTTTTTTGAAAGGAAGACATCTGTGGTTTCCTTTGGACTGAAATATTCCTGTGAATCAAAAGAATTGAACTCAACAATTAGGGGAAGGTACCCATGAAGCCTGATATTAACCATCAGAGTTGAACTCAATGATCCTTGTGGGTCTCTTCCAGCCCAGGATATTCTGATTCTATGATTCTAGCCCTGGGAACCTTGTCTCCTGCACTTCACTCCCCAAGGGCAGTAGCAGTTCTAGAGGACAACTGTCTGCTTCAAACAACCCCCACGGGAGCCTTTCACCTTCTCCGTGGACTACTAGGAGAGCTTAAGGAGGCAGGCTTCAGCTGCTGCTAGGTTTGTGTTTTGTGCACTCATTTATTTCTCATATATACAATCTGGAATTCAAAGAGTCGTACCACCAGTGATGTCGGCTAGCACAGCCAGAAGAAAAAGGCCTTAAAGTACTGGGTCATCTTGTCTATCCTCTGCTTGTGTGGGGTCGTTTCCCACACAATGCATGAATATGCCACCCATAAAGGCAGCTCGTAAGAGCAGCAACTGAGTCTGAATCACACAAACAAGGGGGGAGGGAAATTGTGTAAACTTTGTAGTATAAGAAGAGGACATTTTCCCCGGGGTTTTAAGGACTTCAGTCTGATGGTTCCTAGGAGCTGTAAATCTTCCAAATGTTACCTCAGTAACTGAGAATTTTCCTGGTGACATTGCAGCTTTATGCTGCCTCCCTCTGTTCTCACAGAAGATGGAATATCTTCAAGGAAAATACAGATTAGCAGTCCTTATGCTTAGCATAAAGTGAGCATACTTACAGTGACAAAAACAACCAGCCTAGAGAGATGTTAGGTCTGGAATGATTTCTCTCTGTTTTGCTGAGATCAAGAATGCCTGTTTAAATAGCCTTACGCTGCTCAGACAAGAAGCAATAGACTCAAGGTATGATGCTGAGGGACAGGCATCAGTAAAGCCGGAGGTCTGGAATGAAAGAAGTGACTATTTAAAGCCACATCTTGGCTTTCACCTTACACATGACCGGTCAAATGAAGCTCAGCAATTTTTATGGTATTCAAGCCATTCAACACCTACATACTGTCTTGGGGACCACTATCATTACTTTTTATTCTCTGTCTTTTCTCTCTCTTTTGGCTACGTGAATGATCCTTTAAGCATTTACGAAGACACCCATTTTCATAGAATCCGTAGGATTGTATTTGTCTCTGTACATTCTACAGCCTGACAAAACTGACTGAAATCAGCAAGCATATTTATAAGCTATAAAGCTATTCTTTGTGCCTAAAAGCTTTCAAGACTGACACATGTACATATACACAACCATGAAATATTTTTTTTTCTGAAATGAATTTGGGTTAGAAAGAAGATAGGATGACCACATTTTCTGATGTATTAATATTTAATACCACACTTTACAAGTGTCAGATAAAGTTCTCATTTCTTCTCATTGGAAATGCAAAGCCAAAATTAATTTACATGCAAAATTTTCTAGATAAAGGTTGAGGTATTTGGACCTTCTAAAAGAAAATAAATGATTGATAGCTGCCTTTCTGTAATTTGCTAAATGAGTCGTCAACATTTAATATGATGCAGTGAAGGACACTTTTTGATCACATCTGAGTCAGGAGATAAATGCCGAGCCACTAGGAATGTCAGAACTGCTACTTGTTTTACATAGAAGATTCCCAATTCCCAGGCTTGCCAAAAGAGTCACGAATGTCTAAAGCAAGCATATCCACAAATTACAAAATGGTGATACAAATATTGAGTAAATATTGAATTAACAGCTTAAAAACAACTCAACTAATTGTTTATAATTTTGTCCATCTTAGGTTTCCATGTAGAAACCTATTTGCCTAATTTTAAAAAAACTGTTATTTTTAAATAGATTGATATTCACAAACCCCTTAAAGATTCATAAACCCTCATGGTCTTGCTATTTTTTTCCCAGTTATAGTAGGCTCTCTTTTGCAGGATGGGTGGAAAACATTGGGACCAAGAAGAAAGAAGATATTTTTGCAAAATGGTTTACTCTTGACAGGCCAACATTCCTTGTCCTGTTGCAGCTGACACAAAGGAGCAAATGTAGTTTTCCTGCATTCAGCCTTTTTTTATCACTTAGATTGTAAATTCTCTGCAGCGTAATCTTTCTGTAGTGCTATGAGATCCTTTCTGCTCTACAAGAACACATCATAATATTAGCAATGAGTACAATAGTCTTATCTTCTTTCCACATCTCACTTGAGAAGCAATTTTGTTTTGGTTGATGTCCCAGATCATCTTGTGTCCAGTTCCATTCATGTCTAAAAATATTTACTTGCCCTCTAGAAAAGAATGGCCCCTGATGTAAAAGAGTTGATTTCTGAGCCAAATGTGTGGTCAGCTGTCTCTTCCTCCTGAAATCCATGAGAATTGATCCCGACATTAGTCTCAGAGCATGAAGAAGTGGAAAGTTTTCTACAAATGACTGTGTGTGCCCTGCGGTTTGAGCTTTTCATGTAACACATTACAAATTCTGGTAAAGGCCCGTGGCCAAAAAAATGATAATATTCCTTACACTGTTCTGTTCAACAGTTCACCAACTTTTGGAAGATTATATACCATATTGCTAGAACTGTCCATTTCCAGGGTTTAATCCAGTATCTGAGATTGTTTTCTTTCCTTGCTAAGAATGTAATTAAGATTGCTGAAGAGTCCTTACATATTATGAAATTAAGCTATAAAGCCAAATGCCTTTAAGTTGCCAGGAAACAGTCCTGCCTGTTTTCTGACCTTCTGGTCATGGAACTCCCATGTTTGACTTCCACCCAAAAGCTGGAATTAAATGCACATTATTGTGTAATGTTTAGAAATTATGCCTTAGATGCTAGTGGGAAAAAATCAGCTATAGACAAAGCTGCTTGCAGAGGGTCCTGCCTCACATGTCCTTGAGTGTTAACAAAAGGGAATCCGGGACTTATTTTCATGTCGGAGAGGGAAATAGCAAAACGTGATTTTGATTTTCTGGAAGAGAAGATCTGAACAGTAAACTATCCTCTGAAATATCAAAGGACCTTGAAAATAAAAGGAGCCCAAAGTATGAGCTCCATTGACTACAGTGCAGTTCGGCCAAAGAGTATTATGACTTAAAGCGGTTAAATCCTGGTGTGTGCCTAACACCACTTTTGCCAACAAAAGTAGAAGAGAAACCGTTTTAAAGCACAGGCACACGACCTTCACAGTAAAAATAATTCTGCATATACATTATGTTTTTATGTAAAATGTACTGTTTATGCTTTGCAATGTGATTTAAGTTAGGAGAAGTACAGAAAAAGAATACCATCCTTGAAACACTTGTACATTGTTGGAAGAGCAATGGAAGAATTTTTTTACTATTTGTTTCTTTTCTGCAACTTACTATGCATTAGAAAACTTCCTTCATGTTTAAGCGCTTTGCGGGTCTCTGTACATTAATAGAACCAAGTGAAAAACATTCCTTTCAGACAGCAGTGTGCTGTCATCTGTTTCTAATTACTTCATCATGTGTTCATTTGTCTTTGCTTTTAACACATCTTTTTTACACATTTGTATTTATGCATGAAAGCCATTTTATAATTGCATAGACATATATTTCACAACAGCTGAGGAGACCATGGTGAAAAATCTCTGTGTAGTGGAGGCCGCTTGCTGTTATCCAGCTCAGACTATTTATTCCTTGCTGAGCTATTAAGAAACCCTTCAGTGAAATAACTTTTCAGCATGGTAGGTTCACACTGGATGCAGATACCAATGGTGGGCTTCATTTCACCGAAAAGGGGCTTCTTGTTTCAGTTAGTTGTGTAGGATTCCCATAAAAATTAAGGGAAGACATATGCACCTTATAAGGGCCGTGCATTTTAGCTGCCCAACTTATGGCGAAACAAACTGTTCTTTGGAAAAGGCAAAGCCTCTCCTTTGATGAGAGGACACAAGATTGATTAGTTTAGACCAGACACCCAAATTTTAGGCTGTCAGAATAAGGAGGGATAGATCCTGCCTCATCTGTTTACAATTAGTTGTGATTTTTGCCCTAATTTCCTAACACAATCAATGAGTGTTTCTGGATAAGTCCCCGTTAGTTGTGCTGTAGCTTAGCAGCAAGAGACCTGAAATGGCTACCTCAAAACCAGAGTAAATAATAAAAAGAAAATACAATGTTCCAGTGTGGATCAGTGAGTTCTACAAAAGCATGGAAAACAAAACTTAGGAAAGTAAATGAAAGCTTAAACTAGTATGCTTAAATTATTGGCATGCTGGAACTATGTTTTATCCCTGTAAGAAGCAAAGCTGCATGGGACAGACTCACACTGCTCTGAGGACAAGTGCCAAGAGCAAGTCTGTCCTCCTCAGCGAGCAGCTGACCCAGATAAACAATTACCGAACAGAAGGCTTACTTGTGCACATATTTTTTCCTTTATGGCACCTGCTGTATTGGCCAAGCACTGCAGCAAATCCAGCTCCTGCCCCAGATTTGGACGGAGCAGCTGTGATTCCCAGCAGCCCAGGGCGGCGGTGAGCCCAGGCAGGCAGCAGAGCGCTGCACCCCGTGCCGAAAAGCCGCGCTGCCGGCGCTCCCTGCGCTCCCGCTCCTCTGGCCCTGCGAGCGCGCTGGGGCTGCGGGAGCATCCAGAGCTGCGTGCTTGGAGACACTCTGGAATGCTCCTCTTGGAAGGAGCTGGGAAACTTGAAGGCATTCACTGTGCTGCTGGGACGCTCTGAGCAGCAGAATAAACTTTCCTGTAAAAGGGGCCATTTGGGTAAATTCATCTTGTTCCCAAGTAATTTTTGGAAAGTCCTGTACACCTGCACCACAGTGGATTTTCTGAATATTAAGTAAAGACTTTCTATTTCGTATAAACATATGAAAAATGTATAAATATATATTTTAGAAGTATTTCTTCTAAAAGCACTTGCACTTTGAATGTATAGATGGCCAGACCTCAAAAAATGATTTAAGTGTTTTTTTTAAAAACAAGCCAAATATTTTCAAGGCATCTGTTTTTGGTGAGAGCACACTGATCGTTTTGTAGAATATTTATATATATCTTGATGCTTACAGATTTTTTAAAAGAAAACATTTATATTGTGGTTTCTGAATCAAACAATATTAAGTATGTAAATAATGAAAGACTGGACACTCTTTTTTTAGTTGTTTTTTTTTTTTAGGTTAATTTTTTAGAGATCTGGATTTAAATGTAACTTGAATGGCTTCGTATGTAGTTATGTGCCTTCAGACACGAAAAAATAAAGACCCATTTGTTTGAGAGAGATTTCATACCCTTTGATTGACATTGAATTATAGGCCTGAATTTCTTTAATGTAAGCGTAACTTAGAAGTATTTCAGATGAATGTGGGACAAATGGAACAGTTGAACTGTAAAAAGCATAAGAATAATTAAACCTTTTTGATCTGAATGAATTGTGTACATTTTTTTATGAAGTTCACAGCCATGTGAAATTCCCTTCTTTCTGTAGCAACTGGTTTGGAGGACAAAAGAGACACAGGAGGGATTACTCACCTCTTTCGAGATGGGTATGTTTTGAGTTGTCTTCATAATCCTCAATTTGTCCCAGATTTGTCAGGAAGATTTTCCAAGTCTTACTGACCCTTGAAATGAGCTCAGGCTGAACTTCTAAAGTATAGATTGCCTGTCAAGTTAATCCTATCTCTAAGCTCCACAGGAAGTTTACTGTTTTATTCCAAGCCATGGAAAACTCATGATTATGGTTGAGTATTGCTTTGAGTTTTAGGGTTTACATGAGCCTAGAAACCCAGAGTTAAACTCAGCAAGTGTGTGAACCAGCCCAGATGGGAACAAAAAGAAAAGAAAAGAAAAGAAAAAGAAAAGAAAAAAAAAAGAAAAAAAAAAGATATTGAACCCTGGGGATGTGAAACTGCCAAAGTTCTCAGAGCTTCAGTATATGAAAAAGAATGTTATTACAGCATGAGAAAGTCTCATGTCAGTAGAATAACACTATTTTTAAAAGTGTTGAACTGTCACACTGCTTTTGGAAAAGATGCCATGACTTCCTAACTCTAATTCCTTATTTAAAAACCATTCAAATGTTTAAACTCAATTAAAAAAAAAAAAGACAAGAAGTATATTTTTTGTCTAATCTGTATGGAATCTAAATAAAGTAACTAATGGCACCTAATAAAGACATGAAAAAATTTGTACTTGGATACATTAAAAAGCTGTATTACACAGAAACTTTGCAACTTAGTTTTTGTTATAATCTGTTTGATATACATAACTGAGCATTTTTCAGCTCCAACACCAGTTCCTGAATTGCCACATGAAGTGATACTATAGCCACTTTGATATCTGCATTCCCTCGTACAGGGGAGTGCAGGTGAAAATTTAAACCTCATGAGTGGCTTAGTCTCCTGGGATAGTTGAGTGGTTTTTCAGATTTTTTTTCAATATTTTGTACACTTTTCGTCTTCAACTCTGAAATGAGCTTAATGAAAATTGCCATCCTCTAGCCATGGTTTGAAAGGTGGCAAGTTCCTTTCAATTTGTAAGCAGGGCAGCGCATTTCAGCTTGAATCAGTCCACTTGAATATCAGTACACTCACAGTTTATGGCTGCTTTCTTTAATTTTCTTATCCCTGAGAATGGAAACAGTCATAAAAATTTGTAGTAGTGGAATTTCAAGGGAAAGCAGATGACTATCATATCTGTAAGGGGTCAAAAAGAGTCATCAAGGAAAAAATAATGATAATCTTTCTGAAATACTGTTACTTGCCTTGAGATAAGCACCATTTGGATGACTAGCAAAAACTTCTGCAAGAGACTTGCATGCACCTTCCTGTGAGGTGGCTCAAATCCCATGGCTTTTCTTTGCTTAGCAAGTTGCTCGTTGCGTGGTTACAATTTGAGGTATACAAAACCAAAGAGATCAAGCCACTGGGGAGGTGGTGGCAAATACTTCCATCAGTAACAGATGCTTAAATGATCATTATCTGCATCCAGATTTCTCAGTCTGTCCTCCACGCCAGCTGAATTCAATGGGAATTTTGCCTGCATCATTCAAAATACTGTAGGATTTGGCCCTCTTGATTTTCCTAAGATACTCACTATGGAAAGACCTCTCAAATAACAAAGACCCCAAAAGTTTCTGTGTCATTAAAAAAGTCAATGTATTTGATGTAAGTGAATCCTTCTGCAGAACTGAACAGTATGCAGTAAATTTTGGAAGCAGTACTCCCTATATTTTCAGAAAAGAAATAAGCCTTTAACACGGATTAACAACATCTCTTTTTGCTTTGAAAACACACCAACCATTTGCCATCCTTCGGGTAATACTCAGCATCTTTCCAGACAGCCACAGTGCTCTCACTCTTGTTTTAGGGCACATAATAGGGCATACAGGACTAACATGAGTGATGATGGGATTCCACTCTTCCAACTTACACTGACCACACAGGCCAGTGTGTTTCTAGTCAAAGCCACTTCTGCGCACTCCTGAGATGAAAGAGAGACGTGGACACCTGTCAAGGGCGACTTTTAGGCTTTCTTATGTTTGAAGGGTGGGTCTTGACAAAACACCTCTTTGTATCTCCTCTGTCATAAAGAGAGCCTAGTTGACTACCTCAGGCTAAATATTTCAAGTTCAGTTAATTAGTCTCATCCTGTCAGCCTAAAAGCGTAAGAGGCTGAGACACCTTTCTCCCCTGTGCTGAGACACCTGCTTGAAGCCACCTCACTGCTGATTTGCTAGTTCCTGTTGCCAAATGCTCTGCAGTATCTCTGATGCCTCAAAGCCCTCGGGCAGCAGGAGCCTCCACTGTAACCACATCATCTTGCTGTTAGCAGCCATCTGTACCCAAAGGGAACACTGAAAGTTTAGCCAATGGGCACCTATTCACAGACATGTCACACATTCTATGTCTCCACAAAGAAAGCCTGACTGAGATACCTCCAACAGCTTATGACAGCTCAGGTTTGATTTAGTGTGCTGCTTAGTTTGCAGTTTGAAATTTACTGCTGCTGTCACAGGCCAGAAGTTTTCAGGTTTTCAGGTCAGAGGTTTTGCTTTCTTACCCCCAAAATCAAGCTCATCTTAATAGTAACAGTAACAGTAGTAGGACACCACTCCCCCCCCCAACCCACTTCTCCCTTAAAATTTGCCTTGTATCCCTTTGGATCTCGTGACTGGAACAGCATCCCTGCCACTTGCAACAGCAACGGTCCTGTTCCACTGTTTTCTTATTTGGGAATAGGCAGTGGACAATGACTTTGACAACTGCTTGCTTGTGTGCCCATGCATCATTACACGGCCAGGCACACAATATCATAGGTGTGCATTTTATGAATTTCATATGTGTAATGCGAATCTGTTTAGTCTTTCCAATTTATACAGTGCATGAAAAATGCCTCCTTAGAAGCCAGGCACTGCCTCCTATCCTACTACAGGCTGCGCTGTCTTTTAAACGACAGCTTGATAATTGCAGTTAAAGCTAAATGAGTTTTATCACCTCTCTCTTACATTTTCAAATCTAATTTATCTTCACGTTTAACACATTATATATAATTCCATGTATTTCTCTGCGAAGTTTATATAGAGAGATTTATAAATTGTGTCATCTTTTATAATTCTGTCTCCTTTTCTCATGTGTGCTTATTTTTCTTTAATTACAGAGATATTCCATATAGAAACAAAGTTTCATTTCCACCTGGTGAAAAATATCACAGGTAAACTTTGTATGAAGTGTTAGGAATACACACCATTGGCTCTTTTTTTCTTTTGTTTTTCTTTTTTTTTTTCAGAAGTGGAAAGGGCTAAGACAGCCCTTTCCAAAGATACAGAATATTAACATCATTCCTCAAAAGTCTCATTTTTCATAACAATGTTGCCCTTTAAACATATATGACATGACCAAAAGATGGTTAAATAGCTAATGATATATTTATATATACACAGTATGAAAAAACTAACTTTTTTTCCCAGTAAATCAAAAAAAATCTATGGATAAGTTTATATGAAAAGGTTCATAAACCAGTTAAACAGTGCTCACTAAAGCAAAAAAAGACAAGAAAAACAGAGCAAAACTCATTAAAAGATGTCCCTTTGAATATTTTGGGGGAAAAAATTACATTTTTTGTATTTGAGCGAAAGCAGTGTTCTGATTTTTCAGTAAATTTAATTTAAAACAAATTAAAATAAGAGTGTTTGCATTACCAAAGTACATCAAATTAATACACATGGGTAGTGTTAAGGCTGCCCTGAGTAAAGATATTTGATAATTGCAAGATGAACAAAGCTGACAGTAACAAATTATGACTTCATTGCATATGGCATTTTCAATTGTATACTGTTTAGTTCTTCTCTTGAAGTAAAGTATACATTCAGCAATAAAATAATTCTAAGGTTTTTTGCCCTGAGAAATAAATCTATTTGGAACATCTTTGTCATGAAGTTCAGTTAACGTCACTGAAATCCCAAAGGACTACTTTCAAAATCAGAAAAACTGTTTCCATTTTTTAAAAATTTTGTTATTGATTTGGAATCTGGTGGATTTTTCCAGCCAATATTATTTATTTTAAAAGACACGTCAACAGAGGTAGTATTGCGTGATGCTGACATGCTGTAACAAAACATAGCTGTTGAAATTTTTCATTTCAGTTTTACAGAATTGCTGCTTCATGCTGACTGAAACAGCTTTTTTTTTTTTCCTATCACAGCACATTCTGTGCTTTGATTATGTTTAAGCCATTTGCATTTTAACACAGGTGATGTATGAGTGGAAAAGGTCTTCAAAAGAGCAAAACCTCCCACAGAGTGGGAAAGATTCCAGCTTTCATGAACTGTACAGCCAAATGTTGGTGTGACACACCATGTTAACGCCAAATTAATTAAAATTTTGATGTAGGATATTATAAAATTACTGGTCATAATTCTGTAGTCAAGGCTGAGTTTCATATTTATATATTCTTTAGACTCACAGTCTTAAAACTCATTAAAATCTGAAAAGAAAACATTGGGGACAGGAAAATATAAATATCCCTTAAATAAATACAGACTGCTTAAGCTAATACAGGTAATGAGCTAATAACATTTTACAGTGTTAAGATCATCCTGTGGCTGAGGTAAGGAGAGGAGGTCTAGGGATGTTCTGTACTCTCTTGAGCTCTCTTGCAGAGTCGAAGCCCTGCAGGTCATGCCAGTGTGGGTACCAATATCTTATAAGAGCAGATTTTGGTACACACTGCAGTGTTCCCGAGATTCCACACAATGGCAAAAGCACATAGGGAGATAGGGCCACCAAAGCAGGGATAAGCAGGTGAACCCTCTCTCGACTGAGAGAGTTCCCTGCATTGCCCATCTGCAGTAGGAGGGCAAGAAAACAACAGTGCCCGAGGGAAGATGGCCAAGGTGCCCAAGAACATAGTGTGCAGTAATCAGAACATCTCACTTCAGTCAAGAAAGCTTTTTGGTGGCTTGCCCTTAGCCCATGCATGGACTCATCCGTGGGAGCTGTTCCTTCCATGGTGGTTAACAAAGTCATGGTTACTGGTACTGACTGCTGGTAGGGACTTCATCCTCAAGTGAGTTGAAAGCCATTCTGTACCCAAAGCAAACAGAAAACCGGTCAGTAAGCATTTAGTTTATAACACGGTACAAAAAGTAGATTTGGAATACAAATAAATGTGAGGTTGAGATAAGTGAGCGATGGGTTGGCTTTATGGAATAAGTTCTAATGATAACTCTTCATTAGCCAGAAGGCAAATGTGGGCAAATGTGCTGTATACAGAATATAAATAAATAGATTATAAATATACATATTAATTGACTCTTTTATGCATATATACATTAAAGAATATAGAAAGAAACACAAACATACTTTTTAATCCAATTACCTAGTCTTGTAAGGTTTTAATGTATTTTGCAGTCCTCTAATGCTTTGTTGTTTGCTCAGAACCTTCCAGCAAGCAGATTTTTACCTTCCAGGTATAAATGACTAGAGGGGGAAGGAGACAGGTGTTTAAAAGAACTCAGAGTTGAAACTCTTCAAAGTAGATGGTGTCTCTGACGAGAAAGAAACTTTTGTTTGCTTTATGTCTTTATCCTGGAAGAGATCAGAAAGCTGTTGAGAGTTGTAAAGTATGTATACATAAGATTATTCCATTTGATTTAGCGTTTGACAGGGTGTATAGACATTTTAAATCCCTCTATATACTTTGAACTTCTAACTGAAAGTCTTCTCTTTGTGATGTAGTTGCTTAGCTTACATTAAAGAATTCAATGGATTCAGTAATGTGGAATAATGCTTTGACTTTTTTTAGTCACAATGTGCCCAGTCCCTAGTCCTAACCTGAAAAAAAGGAAATAGCTCACAGTAAGTGCAAGTTTATGATGATTGGAAAATAGGTCATATAAGGAACTTCCTGCCTGAGTTTTCTGGAATCCGATATGTCAAATCAAATGAAATATTTAATCTCTGTCAAAAATGATACATCAAGTCCTCATCGCATACATAATAGCAATATTTTAAGGAACAAGTTGACAGAGTCCTTGTATATGTTCACATCTCCATAACAAATACTACTGATCTGAATGCTCTAGCCAGTTGAAGATTCAAGTCTGGATCAGAATTACTTGGCTAGGATCATAAAGTGATTTTGCCCTGTCTCTCTGAGAATGCAATTTGTTTTGATGTAGTAGATCATTTCTCTGCTAGAAAGAAGCAACTTTTTCACAACCCGTTTTTTCTTTTCAAAAAATATTGAATAGTGTTTCACATGATTTGGCTCAGTCACAATGTATGCCTAGTAGGGCTTTACATTTTAAAAGAGTCCTTCAGATATCACTGGTATACACAGTCAAGCACACTTCCTTTTCATTGCTGTAAATCCATATTTTCATGCCTTGGTAGTTAGCTTCAGTTTGTCCCATGACTTTCTACTGAGTCTCCCTCCAGATAGGAAGAATTTGCTCACCCATGTCTGTCAGTAACAGACAAGACTTTTTGTATCTTGTTGAAATGGAAAACTGCATCCTGAATTTTTTTCTAGGACACTGTCCTTGCTCTGACCAGTACAGCAGTTAGTGGACCAAAAAACCCAAAGAAAATGCGTACTGTGAGAGACGCTGTGTTATGGAGAAGATAGCACTGATCACAGCCTCCTATCAGCTTCTGAGAAAGAAGGAGTACCCCAAAATAGGCAAGAGGTATGTGGCCGAACTGGGAGGAAGTTGTCCATGAGAATTAGCCATCAGATGACATTCTCTTTAACAGGTTAGCAGCTCAGTAGAAGCATGGATGGGTGGGTGGCCAGGCATGCAGGCACGCACACACACATAAATCTGTAAGCCACAAAACAGCAGCCAGGGCTCAGGAGCTGTCATGTCCTAATAGAAACATTTTAAATTGTGGTCTGTGAAATGATTATGTCCCTCCTGAGATCAATGTCCTCTGCCATAACCGGCGTGGTGCTTTGCAGGCACTGTGGTGAAGGACACTTGACTCATCATTAAATCGAGAAAGTGCCTTCCCTTTGTAGCCTTCCTGCCTCTTCTGAAACTCTCAAATCCTTTCACAGACAGGATAAAATTAGCTTTCATTGCGTCTGACAGGCTTTTCTTGTCCCTGTAAGCATGCATGCAGGCAAGAGCTCTTGTAAACAAGCAGCAATCTCCTCTGTATCTCTGTATCTCTGTCTTTTGCTGTGTGGGACTAGAGACAAACTAAATAGCATCCTTTACTCCCCTCTAGTATCAGGCTTGCAGGCTAAATGCCTCCGTTTTAGGCCAGTCTTGAAGAGTGAGGGTCAGACCAAATCAGTCACAGATTCATTCCTTGATTTCTTTGGCAGTATTTGACTGTACTTTAAAGGGTACTTATGCAGAGAGCTGCTGATTTTGCTGACTTGGCCATTAGGAACATCCTTATTTTTCATGTCAGCCACCACTCAGGTATCAGTGTGACTTACCCATCTCCAACCATAGGGAAAAATATAAGTTATGAAATCTCTTCAAGTCACATCCTGACCGTAGGCACTTGTTCACTTCATACAAAACAGCTTTGACATTCTCCTGCTTGCTTCTTCACTTTTCTGTGCAGTGCCAATCCATTCCTCCAGGGAGTTCAGGAGAAAAAAAAAACAATCAGAAAGCAGGGTTGCAAGGGTCACAAGAAGTGGTTTGATGGGAATTGAGAAGGCGGCCTACATGCAAAGATGTGAACTCCAGAAATCTGAACGTCATTAAGATTTAGTAGCAGCACCATCCAGCCTAAATTTTTCATGTTATGTGTTGTTTGTCATCTGCAAGATAAAAACCAGATGGGAACAACATGTTACAGAAAAATGTGTGCTGTGTGACTTAGTAGCCCTGACCAGCCCTGTACTCTCCCACTGACTGTCCAGTCCTGTTCAGCCATGGCCCATTGGGTTGTACAGATGCCCACCATGTGCCATGGTGTCATCATGTAGCTATGATGTATCTGCATAGCTCCAGAAAGATGGATTTTGAAGACTGGAAAAGAAGTACAGAAGTAAAGAATTAAAGTAGCAAAGAAGTAAAGAAATGAAGTAAGGAAGTTTGGTGATGTCTTTGTGTTATGATTGAGATTTCTGAAAACTCAATGCAGCTTTGATCAGTAGTGCTGAATTCTTTACACTTGAATCATGAATGGAAAAAATAAGGAAAGTTGGGATTATTCTTCATTTGTCTTACCGTCTTTTATTCCTCAAAGTCATTGAGGCAGGGGCTCTCTCCTGCTTTGTCTTTAGAGTGTTTAGCCCAGGTTGGACCCATGGTTGAGCTTAGTGTAAATAACTACAATTGTCCAAATGCTGACTGGAACTATGCACAGGAGAGGTTACCTGCCCTGATTTTGCTCTCTGACTTTAACTATTTAAATGAACTGTCAGTATTTATTCTCACTCTTATAGAAGAGGAGTGAATAGAACATTTTTTATCTCCCTGATAGGTTCCAGGAACTTGATGTAACTCTTTTAACAGTATAGTTGCATTTATAAGTATTGACAACCATTTCACAGCCTTTATCCTGTGCCTAATTACATGCTGATTCAAGTCACTTACAAGTGAATCTTTATTGTTTTTCACTTCTGTTGAGGAAAACTTGGAGAGCCATGCCGAGAAATACCAAGCAGTAAAGTTCTTTCATGGCTGCAGTTTTAGTCGGCCCGTTGTATGAGTCTTGTTTCTAAAAGACGGGTTTAGGAGAAAATAAGTTCTTTCCTTGACTATAAAGGACCTTCTATAGTCAATACAAAACTAATGTTATTTAAAATGTCTGGGTTTTCCTTTGATTCTTGTGCACTGAGTACACTGAGAAAGAAATGGTAATTACATGATCAAACAAATGCACAATGCAATGGGCAACATCAGAATTAGGAGTAACAGAACATGTATGGTCTGCAGATATTGATTCTCAGGATTTTTTTCTCTCGGTTGTTGAGGTTTTCTTTGGGGGTGAAGTTGTTGATTTGGTTTGTTTTTTTGTTTGTTCTTTTTGTTGTTGTTTTTTGGGGTTGTTTGTTTGTTTGTTTGTTTAGTAAGGCCTCCAGGACAACCTTAGAACAAAAAATTTTAAAAAGCTCCCACAAAACAGCAAAAATTTTATTTTTTTTGCTGGAAGCCAGGCAGCCCTGTACCTCATATAATCTGGGCCAGAGTTATTCTTGAGGTCAATTAGTAAAATGCCTGTATAGTTCAAAAGGTGATGTGCAGGGGATAGAGCAGTATTTTACCATTCCGGAGGGATTATCTAGTAAAAATTGAGAGTCCCAGAGGGTTTCCATATATCGCTGGAGGAATTCTGTCTGTGGTAAAGTAGAGCTGTTAATCATTAAATCAGTTTCTCTTACAGATTATTTTTCTCTTAATAATACTTTCCTGTTTATTTTTTGGACTTGATAGTGCTTTCTCAACTAACCTGCTTTCTACGGGAATGTCATTAATTTTTCCAGAGACAAAAAAGTTTATTTTAAGTCTGGCCAGCAGGGACTCCTGGAGTGACAGAAAGCAGAAAAGAAGTAACAGCTGAAATAAAATGTCAGCTTGAACTTGTCACTGATCCTTGTGTCCTAAGGATCTTTTTTTGCAAAGCTGGGCTGCTGTTCATGCATTTGTTCAACCTCAGATAGTGAGGGACTGTCCTAGCTGAGCCCTACAGCAGGGTAAATTTGGAGATCTTTTATGCTCATTGGATTTGGGTATTACGGCATCCTAACCACTCTCTATGGTCTCTTCAGTAGTTGCTGGTGAGACCTTTTTCCAAAGAGAAATCCAGTAGTAAAACAAAAGAGGCAAGTCAGCTCCTACAGTGGTAAGCTGGTCTTATTTGGGTTCCAGGTACAAGAAACTAATTTTCAGACTCAAAAAGCCTAGGGCTCGGCATCTTACAAATTCAGGTCAGCCACTCCCAAGGGAGGGGAGCCACTCCTCAAATACCTTCCGTATACCAGGACCTGTCTCCCTCTCTTTCTGACATTTCCAACTCCACAATGTGAGTGAGACATGAGAATTTCACAGCAAAGGAAACATTCATCACACAGAGGCTTTTCTGCTAATTTGAGTTCAAATGGGCTAGAACCAGTCCAAGCAGACTCATTGCTTCTCCCCTCTTTTAATTCATTTTTTAAAAGTAAAATGAGATATACTATGGTCTGCATCAAACTGTATAACAGCTTCCATCTCAAAGGACTCTTGGATCTTTTGCTTAGATAACATGTTTACTGAAGGCTAGCAATGGATCAGCTAAGCATTTAACCTGCTGAAACATACCTGCTGGAGAACTGGAACCCTTGATAAAAACATGGATTACACATGTAGGATCTGCACGTTGAACTCTGTGAGTTCAAGTTGTTTTTATCTTGGATCTACTATATTGGGATTAGAATTGACTAAAATATTGAAAGTTGATCCTGTTGTAATTACATTTTATCTCAGGTTATGAAAGGCTTTTTTGTTCTCTCACCTTTTTAACTTAGCTTGTTAAATACCAAGTGTAACAGGAACAGTAGAGAAAACACTCTGGGAAGACCTTATAGCAGTCTGCCAGTGCTAAAGGGAGGTACAAGAAGGCTGGAGAGGGACTTTTCTCAAGGGCACGTCGTGATAGGACAAGGGGCAATGGGCTTAAGCTGAAGGATACTAGTTTAGGTAAGACATTAGGAAGAAATTCTTTACTGTGACAGTGATGAAGTACTGGCACAGGTTGCCCAGAGAAGTTTTGTGGATACCCAACCCCTGGAGGCGTTGAAGACTAGGCTGGATGAGGCTCTGAGTAACCTGGTCTAGTGAAAGGTTCCCTGCCCATGCCAGGGGGTTTGGAACTAGACAATTTTTAAGGTCTCTCCCAACCAAAACCATTCTATGATTTTATGAAGGTCTCAAGAGGACTAATCCTGATTTCAGTGAAAGAGAAGATGGTGTTTGGAGGAAGCTCACAACAACCAGCAGGAAGGGAGGTCTTCATCAAGAAAAGAGCTTGAAGATCTCAGGGAATCTGGCAGGAAGAGTTAAAATTTATTATACTTTTATATGGGAAAGCACTGGGGTTACATAACTGGATAGTGAAAAGTCTAAAAATGTTTTGTATCTATGTGTGTGTAAAGTTGGTCTGAGAACATAGCTTGGTCTGCAATTTTTGTGCAAGCCACAGAAGTAGCAGTTTCTTGCAGAAAAAATGATAAAACGAGCTAAATCTTGTAGGCTAAATTCTCCTCAGTTACATAGGCAGGCTCTCAGTGCCTCAAAAAATCTGAATCAAAGTCAGCCTAACTTTTGGAAAGAGAATCATGAAACATGATTTTCACAGAATCCTAACACCAGAGCCCAAGAGGATTTTCTTTAATGGAATAACTCGCAGTTGCTGAAATAAGTTTATTTTCTTATCTGACAAGCTCTGGCAAATTAGCCCTGCCGCACACCAGAAAAGCTCTTGGTGCAGCTGCTACTGACATCAGAGAGTTGGAATGTGTCTGCAGCACATCCACTGGGAAGAGTAACCAGTCATTCTCTGAAAGCAGACAAGGTGTGAGAAACTACTGCACATCTAATGAGGCCACTTCTATCTTTGTTAAATACACTGTTTATGCTGAAGATGTTTTACGATCATTTAAAGTCAAACTAGAGTGTGAAGTCACCTGACATGAGAAAGCACAGCTGGGAGAAAAGACTTCCTTCTCAGCATTTTTTTCTCCTTAATACCTTCATTCTGGGAATTTTAAATGCATTTGTTTATTTGCCTTAGCCCAACTTCCTCGTCTAAAGTTTGTTTTAAATTTTAAAGTCAGTAACTCCGTCTTGAATAAATACTGAAGAGTGAATAGGTAGCTAGAGACATCAAGCCCCAAACACCTCTCCAGCTCTGAAGAGCTAAGAGGCATATCTAGCATCACTTCACGCTCTTCTGACACCACTTAACAATAGCAAAACATTGCGACAAAGTTCAGTCAGCTTCACGACATCCCTTTTCCACTGAGGAGCTGAATGTATGTTCTGCAGAAGGAAGAATTGCAGCAAAGCCCAGCTGAAAAATGTGACACGCACAGCAAGAGAGCAGAGGATAGAGAGTTAGAGACTGGCCACCTAGCCACTGCGAGCCACTGCCAGTGCCTTCCAGGTCATGTGAGCCAACCTCTACCTGGAGGATTGCTAAAATCATCCTTCTAGCGAGCAGTGGCTTCTGGATGCATTTAAGGCTTCACAAGTACCCAGTGAGCAGGTGAGGACTCTTTGAACGTGTCACCTGCGGCATCACAAGTTCTCCATGGTCCTCCTGCATCAACATTCTCTAACTCCTTCCCTCTTCAAATGCTAGCACTAATTTTCTCAAAGCTGTAGCTAGGGACTTAGGTATAGCAACACAAAATTCATAAGCTGCAATTGTTCATGGGTTTCATACTGATGTGTACTTACCTTTATCCAGAAAAGAAAGTTGCAAAGATATCCACACAAATACATATATTTAAGTCCTGATCTGAACCTCACTCTCATGATCCTGCAAATATATCACAGTAAAACAGTACCATTTCATGGAAGGTTGTATCTAATAGCTGATATATAGTAGTTTCTCAAACAGACTCTCAGGCCTAGTTGTAATTTTGTCTGAGACCTTATTCTTCATTCTTTTCACTTCAAACTGAAATAAGCCAGTTTATGTGCAGACAAAGTCAAGCAAGCCTCTTCGACTTGCTCTCAGAAATGTGCAACTGCTGTTGAATATAGCTGAGAACAGCCACTTAACTGATAGTTTGAGCACTCCTGTTATGCATCCCAGAAAATTGTTGGGTTTTATGTGTTGTTTGGATTTTTAAGTGTTGCAAAGAGCAGATACATCCAAGGTAATCTAGGAAGCTCCCAGCTCTGTAGGATACCTGTAGGTACAGCTGGAAGCCGTTAAGCAGCTTAGCTAAAATTGTAGGAAGGGCATAGCCTCTCTAATGGCCTTTCACTTATAAATCTCTGAACTCAGAGAGATGCTGCTCTTTCTACATCCATATGGTCTGTGCATCAGGATTTCCTTCAGGAGGTCCTTAACCCACTAGGAAGGCACCCTTCGTCTGGATGTTTTCTGCATGAATACTCAGGCAGCTGAAGGCTCCATGCTGCGGTGATAGGATCATGCAGAACTGCTTGTGAGGCAGTTAATTATGTGAATGGTGCTGGGAAATCATTTGTTCTGGAAGAGATGTGCAGTATCTGCTGCAAAACCCAGAAGTTCAGCTGCAGGTTTCTCAAAAATTATTAATATCTGAGCTGTGGAGCCAGGGTGACTTTGGGGTCCAAAGATTATGAAGGAAGTTATGAACCTTTTGACAAGGGATTTCATTTTGCTTTTTCTTCCTTTAGACCCCTCTGAAGACCACATGAACCATTTTAATATAGAAAACCAAAGTTATGCAAAATGTTTACAGTGAAACCAAAACCATATTACGAATTTGGAATCTAGCATGGGGTTGGTCAATGCTTGCATGCCTTTTGTGAAAACTGCTTTGAGAGGAGTCAGGCTGATATATGGTTTCGAGCTGGAATTATGGAAAGCAGAATTCTTGGCTGAGTTTCACGTTGCATGCTCTGAGTTCATTTCAACCCGAGAATTATGCAAAATTGAAAGCATGAAAATTCTTATGGATCAATACTGGGAAATGCACTGAAGAGCTGTTTCCATGATTCCTTAGAGCTTCAGGGCAAGCATTTGATGTTGTTTAGTGCACAGAAGCTGTTTATGATTTTCATTACTAAGGTCTTCAAGAAAACTCTACTTGGATGAATTGCTGCAGATCACTCTAAGATAGCTTCTCTATGTTTATTTTCTCCCTACCGACATATTACAGAAATGAAAGGTTTAGCATAAACGTTGGCCTAAGTATGTATAGCTGATTTGTAGGAAACATAATATGTAGATGTATATTTCTTGAGCTGAGGTGCAAACTGGATTTTGAAGTACCTTTTGGATAGGCCCAGAAATCAAAAGTAAAAATGG
>VZTA01012419.1:64672-95287 GCA_013398855.1 Mohoua ochrocephala | reverse complement strand
GTGAGCAAGGTTTTTATTTTATCAGATAAAAACCTTTCCTAGGAGAAATTACAGGTCTTTGCTTTTGTCCTTTTCTACTAATGAAGGAAAGCAAAACTTGGTTGGACATGGCCACCTCTGCCATCTTCTAGAAGATCAGTATATGTCCTGTCTATATGCTGCATTATTTCAAAGAAGAGGGCATGATTATTGGAGGGAAGCTGAACCCTGTACATCGAAGAGAGAGGTAGGTGGGAGGGGGAAACTAAGAGAAGAAAGAAAAGGAGTAGCAAAAGGGTGCAGCTCTGTTTCCATCAAATCTATATTCACAGGGACCGTAAAATTGCAAGACATAAATTAATATATGCACGTCATATTTTTCTGCATGAGGACAAGAATGTTTTTCTTGACTTTTGGGATCAATACAGTTTTCCCATAACAGTTTCTCCTCCTTGTAATGCCACAAGAAGATACTAATGGATTATCATATATGCTTTGCTTCACAACCATAGTGTACAGCCCAATGGCCTCAATTGCTGAACATGTTTCAGACATAATATCTTCTGCACAGAAATACTGAATAGGGAAAGAAGACCAACTTAATAATTCAGTACTTTAAAACAAAGGTCAGGCAAAGCAAAACTGTACCAGGAAAGTTCAGTAAAGCTTAGGGAAATCTTTCTTTGGCAATATCTGAATTTTTCATGAAATGTCAGTGGCTGTAGCAGGAAGCCATATGTGAGTTGTAAGACCACTTGGATAGCAATATTTCCATCTAGAAAAAGCAAATCAAAAGGAATGTTGTGGGGTGTTAGTAGGAGGAACATGAGGAAACTTCAATATCTTATCCCTTCATGCGCGTTTGATTTTGTTGGCTTCAGCAATTCTGAAATCTAGTACACATCTCTGTAAGTTCCCGCAGTTAAAAGAAGGGTATACCAAACCATAAAAGAAAAGAGAAATAAAATTCTTTGAGTACAAATGTGAGCCAGCATCTGAGAAGAGAGGGAAATGAAGGGTTTGTGGACTGAGGCAAATTAAAGCATAATTACGCTCTCTGCATCATGAATCTTTGTCCCCCTCTGGTGACTACAAAGCTGCAGAGGTCTGTGAAACAGTTAGGCTGAAGAGGAAGGTGGTGGTTGTTGTTGCTGTTCTGCCTGTTTTGCTTCAAATACAGACAGGTGCAAGTAATCCTGGACTATTCTTGCTGCTTCACTGCTAACAAGCCATACAGGAATATCCTATTTCATGAATTATACCTGATAAACCTAGTCACAGCATTTCTGGCTGTGAGTTGTCTTTTATGCCTAGTGGGTCTTAATGGAGTTGGAGGCAGGCAGAATCCTTTCCATGTGACTAAATTATTTGCTTCAAATGGCTTTTTCATGGCTTATGAGTGGAGTGGATATTGAGATTTCAGAGTCATAGAGGTGCTTTTCTTCAAAGACAGTTGTGCCTGTGTTCATGCTCACACCTGTGTGCTTGTGGGGTGCAGAGTGGAATGGCACTTTGTGCCTGCTCACGTTACAATTCAGAAGGAGGATGATGAGGGTCAGTCCTTTTCCATGGTGTAACTTTGTTGTATCACCTTGCTGAAACCTCAGTTATTCTTAGGTGCTTATTAAAAGCTAAGTAAAAGTGTAGGAAATGAGTATGTTAATTCATGAAAACACAGATCTGTCCAGCAGTCAGAGGAAGCATTAATAAGGAATAGCCACAGTGAAATACAGGACTGAAGTCGCCAAAGCTGTGCCTAACTTCTAGGTATCTGTACACTACCGGCCAATGCATTGCTTTTAGTCACTCAGGTATTCTAAAAATTGCAGAGACAGAAAGTGCTTCAGAAAAAGAAACACCAAAAGAAAGCACAGTAAATAGGTATTTGCCGAAAATGATAAGAAAAGCTGAGGACAGATGCGATTCTGAATATCTCCCCTCCCCTCCTTACAGTGGTCTTATTACTAACATAAAAATGAAAGGCTGGACAAATCATTCCTCGTCAGAAGAAGTAATGAAGTTCTCCCCAGTACCACCATCTAACCAGAGGCCTTGCTTGGGAAAAATGTAGATGTGGAGGGAACTTCCTTGGCCTTGTGAATTTTGGCACTTCAGGGTAAGGAAGGAGTTCTTTCTTTTCGTTGGTGGAACTGTATGTTGGGCACATGCACCTGAAGTGGCTATTACGAACTTGTTTCCCTTGGGAATCTGAAAAGTCCATTGCAGATGGTATTCCAGGTGGCATCAACTGAATTAACAGGTGACTTTTCAGCTGGTGCTACACTAGTCAGCAAATATTGTCATCTGGATCTCAAACACTAACTACAGATACTGGTTGGAAACTTTCTCAAACTGCTTCTTTACTGCTTAAACTGAATCACCAGAGTGATACAAAATTGCATCGTTTTATTACCCTTGTCTTCACTCTGTGGATATTTACACAAACTCACCCTTCAAAGAGTCTGTCTTCGCATCTGTTTCAGTGTAACCACTCTAAACCACTTTAAGGATCTGATGTTCCTTCCATACTTTGAACACACTGGGTCTACTTAAAAGCCCATGATAGAATGAATCCATGAAGTCAGTGAACTCTGGAAACTATTTATTTTGTTCACCATCCTAGAGTAAGAGTTGCTTTTCCCAAAATATATAAACATTTCTAGTGGTGTTGTGCTTATTTTTATGTATTATCCCATCACTGCTGAGATCACCTATACTACCAGCACTGTGTATGTCATGAGCACAGTGCAATTAGATAAATGGACCCGTGCCTGAAGCTAAAACTTTCATTTTGGAAAATACTTGTAGATCCTACCTCATGTCGCAGAGAGGAACACGAAGTCCAAACCCCTAGAGCTTTTGTTATATTCACTAGGTCACTGACTTGGAAAAAAGCTGCACTAGAGAAGACTGCTGGATTGTTGTTAATGTATCAATGGCCATACTAGACTACTTATTTATCTTCTCATTGAGCCTAATAGGAGGCAGAATTGTGCTTTCTGCATAGCTCTGAAGTGCTGCTGCGGGTCTGTTTGCCCGTCTGCATGACAGCTGTAGCTTCTGCAATGACTGAAATCCCCCCAAACACCTAATTTCAAAGCATCTAAATATGGAGAAAAGTGAGAAGTGATAATGTCAAGATCCTTGTATCTAATTACTAAGCCCAGGAACATCTTTCAGATGTTCAATTTGTGAATGGTCAGGAAGGGTTAAATCTTCAGGAATGTTAGAATGATATATCTTCACACACTCTTTGTGACGGCTTTCCTTTTATTTATGGTAATTGGGAAGTAATGGTATTCTGTCAGGTCACCTGTGAAACATCTGGCTTCAGTTTTGGTAAAGTAGTGCATCAAAGGATTTAAAATTTATTTGACTATGTTTGGCACAGGTCAGAAAACATTTGGCTGTCAATACACCAGGTAGATTTATGGTTATGCGTGGGCAGAAAGAAAGATCTGAGCAGATTTCAGAGAAATAACAATGCTCTTTTCCTTTGATAAATCTATTGGATTTTCATTCTTGTTCAAGTCAACTTCCAGCAACAGATGCAAAATGCACCTGGATTTGATGGCACAGTACAGAGTAATACGACCAGTGAAAAAAACCCCAAAAGGCTGATTTTCTATCCCTTGAGAGTCAATTCTTTTTTTTTTTTGATCACCCTCTATACTGTAGATAAATCAAAAATATTTAACGTCGGTACAATGTCCCAGCTTAAAGTTATGTCTCAGCCAAACCTCTTTCTGAGCACCGTATTAATTTACTGTAACTTACTCTAATTGTAGACAGCAATTACAGAATCTAAGAATGGTTGAAGTTGGAAGGGACCTGGGGAAATTACCTGACCCAATTCTTCTGCTCAGGCAGGGTCACCTAGAGCTGGTTGCCCAGGACCAGAACCAGGACCAGGTGATTTTTTAATACCTTCAAGGATGGAGACTCCGCAACCTGTTCCAATGCTGTCACCCTCGCAGTACAGAAGTGTTTTCTGATGTACAAATGAAGCCTTCTGTGTTTCAGTTTGCACCCATTTTCACCTTTCCTTTTACCTGGAAAGAACCTGGTTCCATCTTTACCCTTCATTAGGGTATTTAATTCACTAATGAGATATCTTTGAGCTGCCTCCTCTCCAGGCTAAACTCCCAGATTTCTCAGCAGAGGTGCTGCCGCCACTTTACTAGTTTAGTGGTCCTTTGATGGATTTTCTCCAGGATATCCATGTGTCTTTTGTACTGAAGAACCCAAAATTGCAGATGTGACCTCACCAGTGCTGGATACTCAGAGAATATTTGATTTGCTGATAGCACCCTTGCTGATGCAGACCAGGACACTTTTGATTCAAGGACATGTTGTAGACTCAAGTACAACTTGATCATTTTCTCAACAGGCATCCCCTGATTCGTCCAGTTTCTCACATTTTCTTTTGTGTCCAGCTGCTTTTTCCTGCGACATTCAGAGCAAATTTAGGTAAGAACACTTTCACGTGTTTATCTGAGTGTGTTTTTTCCAGGTGAAAGATTTCCATTCTACTACATCAAATAATAGGGTATTCCTTCTACAGGAAATACACAAAATTGATTTTTCTTCTTTTCCATTTCTACTGTATGCTCAGGGCTGTACTGTACTCCATTTTCAGCAGTACCTTCACACTGACACACATACCTGTGCTACAGACTGATCACGACACAGGTGTCAAACAGTGTTTCTATGCTGCCTCCTCATTAGTGCAGACAGTTTGGGGTGTTTGCAAGCAAGAATATATTGAGGGGAAGTTACTGGGTTCAAATGAAGGTGGAAGGTGTCATTTGTCTCCTGACAAAAATAATTTAGCAGGTATTTCCCTTTAGCACATCTGCATCTCTAAACTCACAAAGATGAGGAATCATAAAGATATTTTCAGTCACCATTCCACGACGTGATCTGTGTTGTATCAGAAAGCAAGAAAGATGACTGTTCAGACCTCTCCTTACTTAAAAAATTTGTTTACCAAAGTAAGTGTGAGGACAAGGCATGGCAGGCAAGGCTGCAGTTCTGTCCAGGGGTAGATGATGGAGTCTGTTTGGAGCAGATCTGTTGATCAGAGATAGTGGAAGGACAGCGCTGGTGTGGAGAGTGCTGGAGTCTGCTCTAGGTGTACTTACCACTGGAGTGTGTGCCTCACTGCACTGTGAGGCAGTGCTGGCAATTGGTGCTTCAGAGAGGACATCTCTGCACACTGGTGCCTGGCTGGCTGTATCAGTAGTCTCCTTGGCTCTCTGGCAGCCTGCACATACACGAGCTGAGCAGAAATCCATGGCTAAGTAGAAGCACATGAAGAGTTTTTTCTCCCTCTGCAAGTGGGACCATTCTGAAATAATGCAATCTTACCATAGCTCTAACAGCCATGAAACGTGAGACATGAAGGAAGATTTCAGCCTAAAAAAAAAAAAAAGCTCTAAAAAATTGAAAATCCTTCAGTTTTTTCAATTCATGAGAGGAATGAAATTTAAACAATTCTTAGGCTTACTGACGGTTTATCAGAGATTATTTTGGAACTCTACTTCAGTAAAGAATTCAGAAGCTAAGACAAAATTGTCTTGATAGTAATTTATTTTATGCCATCTCAAGCTCTAGGCTTGTGTTGAGGCTCAAAGTATGAATTTGGTACTTGATGGGAACTGTTTCTCTCATTTCATCAAGTTCACTGACAAACTTGGCCCATGAAAACTGACTCAAACTTTCCTGGGGTTATTTGAACGCTAGATTGAAGTCCAGTTTACAACAGCAGAAAGCAGACAAAACTTCAAAGATTTTTGACAGAAATTTTAAAGTGGGGAATCAGGAAATAGATGGTGTAAGACTTCTGGAATTGCTAGTTTGCTCAAGGAATACATACCACTAACATTTTCATCCGCTATTTTGACTTGTTTTTATTACAGTGTAAAGGATTAGGCAGAAGCCCCCCTTCTTGCACACTGTGAAGGCATATGCCACACAGGCAACTCCTACAAAGTTAGGCTGCAGAAAAAGTCAGGAAAAAAGAGCGATCTAATAAAAGAAGGATTGATAAATGGAAGCCCCGAACCCAAGCTTATTAAATAGTTCAGGATGCTGATCTTCAGACTTATGACTTCAGAGAACTATAGATGTTCAGAGGTGTGAAGCAGCTTTGTGTTTTCCAGGATAAATGCAGAGAGGGTAGCTCTAGGCGAAGCAGAAATTACACTAAGAATATTTCGTGGAGGCCAAACCCACAACTTTACAACCTGCAAAGGGAAGCATAAGACTTCCTAAATGCCCTGGCTAGAAATAACTGTAGCTGGAAGCATAAGCTGACAAACAGGTTTTTTGCATTAAATCTTTAGCTATTTGAAAGAGGGTGGTATGAGAATTAAGGCTAGAAGAATTCCCCTAAGGGAGAACACTGATGGAAGAAAAGACAATACTACAATTACTTGAAATAAAAGGAAAGTAACAGAATTCAAAAGTGGAATTCTTTCCTTGAAAGGAATCTGCTTTGGTCAGGGGGTGATGGAAAGGACCGTAGCTGGAGGGAAAGAGGTGGTGGCAGGGTGTGAGGGGCTGAAAGAAGAGGGAAGCATCTGAACACCTGGGCAGTCTAATAGGAAACAGTGCCAGAAGGCACTATTTTCTCTGGTTTTAACTTCAGTGTGTTCTGTGTTGCAACAGATTTTTATTCTATCTGCTAGCCATTGGTTACCACCTGTGCTATGTTTCCGGGTCATAAGAAGAGAATTTAACACATTTTGTATTTGAAACATGTCTTGTACCCACCCTTCCATAGGATGGACTGGACCAGGTGACCCTTATCTCATCTTGCAGTCAGTCCTTGTAGGATCATAGGTTGGATTTGTGTTGGAAAAGACCTCAGAAGGTCTCCAGTGCAAACTCCTTCTCAAAGCATGGTCTGTTCTCAAGTCAGACCAGATGGCTTCAGATCTTGACAGTTTCCAGTCAGTTCTCGAAAATATCCAAGGGTGAAGACAGCACAACCTCCTCTGGGCTGGCTCCTTCACTTCTTGACAGTTGCCATGGTATTAAAGGTTTTTTTCCTTAAATCCAGTCTGAATCTCTTGTTTCAGCTTATGTCTGTTATTTCTCATCCTTCCACCATGCACTGGGTGGCTATGTCTTGTTGATGACCTCCTTGTGGGTACTGGGATCCTACTGTGATATCCCCCCAAGCCGCCAAAATCCAAAGATGAGATAACACTATCGATACCCTACCCTCGCTGTGTTACAACACCTAAAGGCTAAAGGGTACTCTTATCTGCAGTGCAACTTTCTTTATTAGAGCAAAAACTTTCTGAAATGGAGTCACAGAGAAAGTGATGCAAAAAAAGCCAGAGATTTGGTCTTGATAAACCGTGGTTGCTTTTCCAGACTTTCATGGTTCTGAAAATAAAATATCACAAGAACTTTTGAAATTTCTGCTACTCCCTTATTTTTTCCTTTGGCATCTCATCATTAACATAAAACCAGCTCTGTACGTGAGGAATATATAATTTAACAAAATTTGAGAAAAGTAATTTTTTAAGACTTTGTGTAGATTTCAGAGCCTTTAAAAAAAAAATTCGAAGTGGTGAATAGTGCCCATTATAGATGTTCTGAGGAAGCACGTGAAACAGAACCAGCACAAGGTTTAACAATTTTTCCTGGAAGAAGATTCTCAGAGAGACATTGTATCTTTACTTTTAGGCATTGAGCACCTACAGAAACTTTCAAAATCACTTGTCAAGTTTATCAGTGCTTTGAACAGTCTTTTAAACCAAAACCAGAAAACTTCTGTTAAATTTTATCAGGCATATATTTTGCCAATAAAATCTGTACTAAAAAAGATACAAAATATCAGGCCTCAAGTCTTAGGAAACCGTATGAAGATGTTTACAGAAGGTTCAACACAGATTTATTCAAGCAAAGCAAAGGCTGAAGAAAATGAGCCTTACATACAAACCTTTAACCAGAACTTTGCACTTTGATAACCTTTATAGAAAGGCAGAAACAGAAACTAAAGGCTAGGATTCCTAAAATACAATCTAGAAAAGAGGGACCTGAAGGGTCACAAGAATTTGAATGCCTAGCTCCTAGGCAAAAACTCGTATCTAATAAAAATAGGAAGAAAATTCCAGCTAAAGCCAGTGTGAACTGCAAGATGAAACAGGCCATGACCCAAGCCCCATCAGGCATTCAACATACCCTAAAAAGAAAAGAGGAGAGAAAAAAACCACACCCCAAAATGCCCAAACCTCCTCAACTTCTCTGTAGCAAAGGTATTTCAGCTCCTGCCAAAAATGCTTAAACTTTCCTAGACCCCATCTGCGAGACAAGGACAGAACATGAGGCAAGGACAGAACCTGGTCAGGATCTCTAAAGTTATTCACTGCCTTGTCGTTCTATTTCACTGATAAATTCGAATGTAAGTTGCTGGCAAGCAGACTGGAAAAAGGATGTCCTAGGCTGACAAATAACTAAAATGCAGGGCCTATCTCAGACTGCACAGATGAACTGATTCCAACCATTCTTGTGAAAGTAGAGAGGAAAACAATGTTTTCTAACCATAAAACAAAACAGGAAAAAAATCTCTGATGGAGAAAAACAAGGTCAGCTTTTCTAAAGAATAGATTTTGGGGGAAAGGGTGTTTTTTTTACTCTCCACCTACCGTACTGACACATGAGACAGGATGCAAACAACTACTGTCAAGATCAACTCATGTCTAAATATTTGCAAAGTCATTAGATATTTTGAAGTTCAAGGGAGTTCACTGAATGAAATCTATTCGAGGAATAATGTGCTGGATCTCCATCCTTAGAACAGTTAGAACAGGGGCTAGAGACATATTTAATTATTATTACTACAGAAATATTGAGTAATATGCTCTTCAGATTTTCTTCTAAGTCCAGTTGATAAAGCAAAAAGCTGAAATCACAAACAGTCTTTTTGTGAAATCTACAATAACGTGAACAATATATATATGGATATAAATGCAGATTTGCTCGATTTCTTCGGTAATTTAGCATTTTATATGTAGGTATGCAAATTTTCATTAGAGGTGAGAGCCTAAACCCATGGCCTCAATTCCAGCTGAAAGTTAAAAAAAAATAAATCTCTGAATGAGAAACACTAGTATTTTTTCTGCTGGTCATAATGAAATGCTCAGGATCCTCTTGCAAGATGACAAACCCTCACATTTGTTGTGATTTTTACATTTTTATAATAATTACTTGAATACACTTGATTAATACTTTACTGACTGTCAGAAAATATAATGGTATCTCCTAGAAAAAGAGTGAAAATTCATAAATGTGGATACATCTTATCAGAGATGAGGTTTTTTTCCTATAGTCTTTTTATTCCCTCTGAAATAACCCTAGCACTCTCTGGTGCAATTGAGATTGAGGTAATGATATTGTCAAAAGCAATTGTAATGTTTAAAACTAAACAGTGGATTGTTCAATTACCCATATAAATCATGCAAAGGAAATTCCAAAAGAATTTTCAAGTTGTTTTATCAGCTAGTGCTGTGGTCTATAGACTTCTTATCGAACATGACATCTGTTTAACTGTAGAAATCCAACATGAACATGAAGGTTATGAAAAACCTTAGCAGCAGATTGTGAGGGTATTTTGTCCCCTTCATCACAAGTAAATGGGAAGCATGTGTGCACATTAACCTGAACTTAATCTTTGTCTGTGATGCCACAACACCCTCAGAAAGTCCCTGCAGCCAGTGCAACGCAGCCCATTGCCAGCTCTGACCCTGCTCAGCTCAGCTGTGCACAGCAGGAGCAACACCCCTGCTGTGTGGAGAGTACAGAGGCAGCAGTGGGGCATCCCCATCTCCTTCATTCTTCGAGCTCTGCTCCAGCCCTGTCCCGTACAGCTGATCTGCATGGGAGTGCAGGGTGGATGTGCTGACGAAGCGTGGCAGGAGCAGCACCTCCCGCTTGTGCAGAACTCAGTGTGCGCTCACGGCAGCCCCCTGACTGCAGAGACCCCATCTGCTGGGACTCTGGGGTGTCGAGAAGCTCTGCTGGAGGCCATGCCACAGCCAGGTCTTTCCAAAGATCTGGACAAGTAGTTTGAATCCCACTGAAATCCCTGTCCCTGAGGCAAGAAAGAATGTGTACTAACAAAAACCCAAAAACCCTGAGCGTGTTTAGTCCTTCTCCTGCTTTCAAGTCACTGTTGTTGTCTCATCCATCACAGACACCCCTTTCTTCTGGATCAAGTCTCTGCCTTCAGCTCTTTCAACTCATTAGTGAACCATCCAATGTGTCTTCCTATTATGATGCCAGTATTTATTACTCCAATATGGGAAAAAAACATGCATGAGAGCAGGGAAAGAGCAAAGATTATAAATACATTTTCTTAGCTTTTTGCACTTAGACTGTCAAAAAGATTCATGACTGAGCAATATAACAGTAGGATAATTAAAAAGCCATTCTTTTGGAATGTCTTCAGAAGTCCCTGTTTTTGGCATACTGCTAAAATAAAAGTCAGCATGAAAGTTACAAAAGATTCTATTTTTATTTTCACTCCAGTGATTTTCCCCCCTGCTATCCTGACTCAGATTTCTTTCTTCTTTATGAGCAAAACTGAAGTAAATGAAGCACACATCAAAATACTTCAGCTAAGGGAGGAATCATTGAAAGGATCATTGCTTTAACAAGGATCACTGACTTTCCTTCCATATTTTCTACAATCACCTTCATTTTTCTTCTGAAGTCAGAGGTCCCCAGGAAAAACTTAACTAAAAAAAAAAATTTAAAAATTCTTCGTGTCCCTGCCACCTATATACGACTAAGCTTGTATTATTTCTCTATCATTTTGAACAAAATTTTGAATTATTTATGTTGACATTTATGTTTTTAACAGACTTCCTGGATTCATCAGATAACTCGTTTCTACTTTCATCCAACATGTGCCCAGCTTGCGTCCTAGAACAGCCTGTGGTCTGGCCATTCTCAACTCCGACCTTATATCACGAAAGCCAGATTGAGTAGTTAAATAGTCTTATTGATTGCCACTTTAGCTGTCTGAACAAAACCCACAAAATTAAAGCAGATCAGGGCCTGGAAACCTCTTTTGGTTTAGGTAGGTGGCCATGTTCAAATAGCCTCATGTTTCCCTTGAAAATCTACAGTTTCTCAGCTGAATTTCAAGGGAATGTGTTGCAATTATCTTCTTATCTGTTTACTACCCTTTCTGAGGAGTTGAGCTCTCCTTGGTGTTAGAAATCTAAAACAGGTCACTGAAATGAAATATATATATTTTTTTTAGTGCTCAGATCAGCTTTGACTTCGACCTACATCTGAAACATCATTAAAAGAATGTGGATGCAGATTCATGACATTTATAGGTCTGGATGTTATGGCATGCTCCCAGTTTATGGCCTCCATGTATGAGCCTTCATAAACATCTTTTGTGAAATCCTATCTTCACTCGTGATAACGTCAAAATTCCCGTGCATGTCGGTGGAGCCAGGCTGTCACTGTTCAGCTTTGTCGGGGGCTCCTTGGTAGGTTTTCAGCACTTCTCTGCACCGTAGAATTTCTGTTATTGTGGCTGTGCTGGTAAAACCCCTTGATGCAACTGCAAAGCACAGGCAGTGTTTGCTGACTGGAAAAGTGTTTTGTAGGTGTACTTAAACTACCTTCTTGAAAGTCATAAGCAAAACCAACTAGAACTGTCTTTTGACAACAGAAAAATGTTCATGTCAATAACTTTGCTGACATTGGATGATAAGTTTGAAGAGGATGCACGAGTTTTTCGTGTAATGCAAACGTAGTCATGTCAGGGCAACGCTGTGGGACAGGTATGGCCCACTTGAGGGAGTTATGAAATGGCTGCTTTTTAAAATCGGCTGTTACGAAAACTTTATACACAATTAGGAGAGGAAAAGATCTTCATTACTTTGATTTGTGTTACTGGAGCCCTCAAATATTTTGGCCATGTTCTAGGACCCTGCTGGCAAAACCTCCTTGGACAGGACCTGCACAAAACGCCAATAATGCATACATAAGGCAGGACAGAAGAGAAGGATGTAGACATTGTGGGCATGTATAAAGAGTATTGGCACAACATCAGCATTAAAGCATATTTCAATATTTTTTGGGAAAAAAAAAGAACTCTAAGCAGAGACTCAAAAGATAACTGGTAAGTGACTGTCACAGCCAAAATATCTTTTCCAACTGTGAGGGGCCACTTGAAAACAAGTGCTAAAATGGTCTTGCTTGAAAATGTAGCAAGCAGCACGAAGGTTAACACTATAGGTCAATCGGAGGTGGAAGTTGATGTTGTGATAATGAATAAGAAATATGTGGAAGAAAGCCATGAATGGTCTTGGAAGTGAAATCACTTTTGTTTGCGGGGGAGACGAGGAGCCAATTGTGCACTAAGAGAAGGGGTATCAAGATCAAAGCAACAGGCTAGGAAAATGATCATTAAAACAGCATTCTCAAAGGCTCTGACCAGACAAGACTGCATTTGTCAAGGTCAGGGGGAAGGATGTTTAAGATATGAGTGTCTGTGTGACTTGAACTGCCTGTTACAAATCTTGTTGAAAGATAAGATTCCTTGACAAGGTAGGATGTCAGGAAATGTCTGGTAAGAAGTGTAATGGATTGTGCACATTCGTGTAGTCATACGCAGAGCATTTCAGCTCTCGTTCATTCATGACTACGGCATTATACAAAAGTGGCCATGACTGGGAATAACTGCCTCAAATATATTCCAAAACTGAATATAATTTAATGACCATGAAGTCTCAGGTATCTGCAATCTAAATGATGGTTTTTTCCTTGTTGTGGCAGCAGGATCTGTTCACCTTCACAATAAAGCACACTTACTAGTGTGGTCCTTAAGCTGTAACAGAAGAAATTCTGGCAAAAGATGTAAAAGTATCAGTAACCACAAAGAAGGAGAAAGTTCCAAAACCTATTTAGCTAGGCTCATGAAAAAAAGAAAATGTTTATGAATCTGTGCTGCTACTGAAGTTTTTGCTAGAAAAATAGGCATGCTGAGGAAGCCTTCTAGTACACCATTGAGGATATGCATGTCTAGAGAGCTAAAAAGACCAGTAGCCTTCCAGATATGATGCCAATTATTAGTGCTGGGTTGCTCATTGAGAGAGTGGTGAAATCCATCTTACCAACTGTGGAAAAAGAGAGAGCTCTGGCAACAAGCCAGCAGAACCACACGTGTTTTTGCAGGCAGTAGTGAATAGGTACTTGTTTTTCTGAGGTCTTCCACTAAGCTTATGTCAGTACCACGCTTAGTTCATCACTATCTACCTGAACTGCAACATTTTACATTGTGTTTTTCACATACAGTTGGAAACACGGTTTTGGTACTGTGGCACAGACCTAAGTGAACCCTCCTAAGACATCAGTGTCCCAACAGAAGGCCAGGTTGTTATTGCCTCTCGCCTCTGGCTGCTGCAGAGGAAGACATCAGCACAGAGGTCTAAATGAAAGTGAAAAAAATGAGAGGCTGACTTAAGTATGCCACAAACCTTATGTATTTTCATGCAAACATTACGGCATTAAAGAAGCAATTTCTCTTCAGAAAGATGCTCTAGTTGTGTCATATAGAAACACAAGCAGCACGTACTGAATTTCCGGTCAAGTGTTTGGCCTGACTATAGGTAGTGCTTTACCTCTATGCCCAAATGTAGAGCAAGTAAACAGCAAAACCAGTCTGAAACTATTGCTCACAACAGAGCTGGCCTCCAGAGCTCACTTTTCTGAAATGTAAACAGTGATGTGAGAGTGTTCCATTTTCTGCTGCAGCGCTGTTTATTTAAACCCAAATCTGCAAATATGATTGAAGTTTGGCTTGGATACAAAAATTTGATAAGGTATTTAAAGCTGCAGTACCATGCTTTGAATCACAGACAATTTCACTTCTTTCAGACTTTTTGCTATGTCGTTAGGCAATTTCTCTTTCTTTGGCTTATTTTAAAATAATTTTTAAAAGATATTAAAAGTGGAACTGTGGGAAACTCTGCTATAAAACACAAAACCACACACAAAGCTTGTCTGCTGAATAGAATCTGGGCCTCAGAGGCCCTTGCTGAGTTTCAAAGATTTGCAAGAGTTTGCTCCAGGGTCATCTTGGAGCTTCTGGCTAATGTGAAAATATAACAACAAAAATTTTCAAAGAATTTTAGGCGCTAGGAAACTATGAACAAAAAGTCATCCTAAGATCTGTAAGCCCCAGTGGAGTAAACAGCATTTGGAACCTGATGCACTTCAAAGTGAAAGGATTTTTAAAAATACATCAGCAGCATTTAATAATCCTTTACTTTTAGATGGTCTGATAAAACAGGCTGAATTTAGCAGAGAGCTCACAGCTGAGGTCAACACTCCCTAGATTGCAGCCACATTGTATTCTTAATTGAAAAATGTTTAAAGGCTGAACAAAGAATAGAAAATGTCAATATGTCCTATTTCCAAGCAGTATAATTAAAGCATTGCATAAATAACAGAGCTTCCCTGAGGTCACACCAAAAGCTCAGTAGCAACGTAGGAAGAGCCGTAAGAACTTCAGGTGATGGATCTCCAGCTTTGCCTTGAAAACAGCATTGTTTCTCTAATTATGAGAATCCTAACAATCAGGAGTCTTAGTTACTGAATTCCTACTTGTTCTACTGCTGACTCAAAGGAGAAGGTTGTAGTTTCTCTAGGTACTTGGAAAGAGAAAATGCATAAATTATTTGCATTGATAGCAACAGAAGGCAATTTCTAAACTTCTGCTGTCTTCAGAAGGTGATGATTGTATCTTTTTAATACAACTACAACTGCATCAAAAGCATTTTTACAGCACATGCTCTTAAAATTAGTTGCCTAACTGGATCATATGACATGCTTCACATTGAAATTCAGCTGACTATTATTCAGTCTTTTTTTTAAAAAAAAAATAATTATTTATTATGAATTTAAACAAAGTCAACACAACTTATCCAGGTATGGAGTTCAGTAAACCACATCGTCAAACATTTGGGAGACCTGCACAATCAGATCTAAATATTGGCAAGACTACTGGACAACTTTTCTGTTCCATAGAAACCTTCTTTCTTCTCCTCTCTTGATTATGACACTGTTTCCAAACCAGTAATTTGTAAGATATGCCCCTGGCATGATATTTCATACTTACATGTAGGAAAGTTGCAGGCTAGCATCTGCATGGAGGCTTTTGCAAGGAATTGAAGGCATTTTTACCAAATGCCTAAGGTCTGTTATTCACCCAGAACATTCACTAGCAAATTTTTCCTCACTGGAAAACGGAAATGTGGCTTTCTCATGTGGCAGCCTCATGCCAAATTGAAATTTCCCCAGTTTGCCACATATCCAGAATGCTTCAAAGGATCTGCAATCAAGAATTGTGGTGTTGTCCTAAGTGGTGGGTCAAATTCAAGCTGTGGCTTTGCATGCACTTCAGCATAGCAAAGCTGAAGTCAGTGCTGCACCATTTTCCCCAGCTGAGAATATGGGCTTCAGTTCACATCTGGACATTTTGTGTCTTCACAAGGCACTACTGTCTAGGAATTTGTGAAAATTGTCTATGTTTGGCACAAAACAGTCTATACAGAAAGCAGATTACAGCTGCCTCACAGAGTTTCTAAGTGCCAGAGCATTCAACAGCTAGATGGGCCTCTGTCGATGGATTCATAGAAAATATTAACCTCAGAAAAATTAATATTAATCCAGAACCATACATGAACTGTGTGACAGCAGTGGCTGGGGAACAAGAATGCCAATACATGCGCTCACACAGCATACATGCACACATGCACAGGCACACCGAGTTTCAGCTTTTGTTTTCATTTTGTGCTGGGAAGAATCTGGGATATCTTGAAACCCTCCTTTTTTATCCTCTGAAACTCAGTAAAACACAGAATCCTCATAATGGAAAGCTGCTACCCTCAGCTTCTGGAGCCTCACCACCACTAGCCTGAGAACTCCAAACCACTATATAGCATGGGACATAACTCTCTTCTTCCCTTGTGAGAAATGTCATCCTAACCCTGAGACTCCTCACAAAAACTTTTGAAAAAACTAGATTTATTTCCCCGAAAAGTTACAGTTTCAAGAAATCAGCATTTTCAAGGGAAGAGGTGTTTAATAAAAAAAAAAAACCAAACCTGACTAGCTTGTGTGTGGAAAACCCCTTGAGAACATATTGATTGGCACCTTGATGCTTGATGCATGCCTGCTTCACCAGACCACATCCTTAATATCATACACACGTAAAACTATCGTGTCTTTCATCCCGAAAGAATGTGAAAGTAGCCCTAGGGCAACACAGACAAAATGTAAATGACTCGGTCCTGTCTCTGGTAAATATCTGAATCTCATTTGCCCTTCAAACCAGGGTAATAGGGGCTTGTCCTTTGTGGAACTGATTCTCCAAATTAACTGCAAATTTAATGGATCAAGGTCAGCAAGACAGCAGTACATATGGTAAAAAAGGCTATGGATGGGGATTTACCTTAGATTTGGACTTTGGCTGCTGGTGCCAGTAATATAACCTTGTGCAATTACATGACTTTTGTCTTTTTTTTTCTTTGGCATATGGCTGCCTGCATATGCCAGTGAATATTATGATCTTTCCCGCAAATCCGTACTAGATCCCTCCAGACCAAATTTAAATAAACCTACGTTTGTAAATGAGCACACCCGTGTCAATGCTGATACATAACACACACGTTACAGTAAACTTCATCCGACTTAGAACCAGGGCTTAGTTGTACCAGTCTGGCAAATGTCTCATTGGAATACTTTATTCTAATGGTTAAGTATAGAAGTGGCTATTCCAGGAACTCTGAGAGACACATGCTTGGCTCATTTTTATTAGGTATGTCTGTAAATAGTGGTGCTGTGCTGGCTGGCACCAGAATAGGGCTTGGCCCTCAGCATTGCACAGGGAACATAAATTTGGCAAGTCTGCCTTACGAATCACGTATAAATCAGACCTGCCCAGCAAACTGGTCCCATTGCTAGAGTTCCTATTCCCACACACAGGATTAATCTTTGAAGCCAAGTGCTTTAAAGATGTTTTTGTTTAAACTGTGGTGATGTAAACATTAAGGTTTCAAGGAGTTCATTCCTTCAGCAAATATTTTTACAAGACAAATAACAGTTCTCCTATTTTTATATTGCTCCTTATTTTCTTTGTGGAGCCATAAAATTTAATCTACAATAATCTGGTGAGAAAAGAATACATATCTGCATTAAATTTTTTATATTACAGCTACTGTTTCACAGCTTCTCTCATTCCACATGGTTGTGTATATTTGTTTTGCTCTATAATATATGCATATGCATATTATTTTATATGTGATTTGAGATATGTGTATGGAAAGTTAGACTGGAATGCTAAACTTTTATCTTGTTGGGAGACAATATGAAGTATTGTAGAACTAATATATATTGGAAAAATGACACATTTTGGTCTATATCTATATGCAAGTTTTTTTCCAAGGAGCCTTGTCATTAATAAAGCAGGCTTAATTTTTCTGCTCCTGTAAGTTTTTGAAACGGAGGACTTCCTGATCTATTCATGCTGTTAACTTTATGTTCATAATACTAACTTTACGTTCAAGTTTGAAGTAGACAGTAGTTCAAATAAGGCTTGATTTTCTCAGCTCTAATTAGTATTGGCTAAAGACTTAAGTATTTTAGCCCTTATCCTTGTGCACTACCCATGAAAAAGACAGACTGAAACCCAAGCAGAAACCACTTATTCTTGAAATTGTGTATAAAGTTGCCTCAAAAGATTTCTGGATTGCAGCCAAAATGAATTGATTTGCAGAAGAGAATGATGTTTAAATAAATATGTATGTATGTATATATCACATCATGTAGCTAGATGCTCAGGAGGCAAAATAGTACTTCTCCACAGAATATAATGTTTCTTCTTTAGACTGAAGAGAATTTTATTGGCTTGAAAAGTAGATCTCTTGATGAAAATATCTACAGAGAGAGAAGTTATGTTTGACAAGCCCGTTCCAAAGTAATACTTGTATCACTGGTAACAGCTTTTATAATTAAAACAAACGGATCACATCAGTCAAATTCGTTTGGGTTACAAAGGTTTTAGCTGCTGCCATTAAAAACTATATTTGCTTCAAGTGTGTGGGAGTAACTTACACTGCTGAGTGTATAATATAATTTAATTTCTCATGGAGACAGACTTCTGTTGTTAAACAAATCTAATATAGTGATAAGGCTCTCAAATAGCTGTACAAGTTCATCAGTATACTTAACAGTGGCTATTTTCCCCAAATTCTGTAAATATAAAATGTACCTATCTGATGCTGTGTGGTTTTGAAAGGTAAAGCATTAGTATTTATTCTCGGGATACTGCTACTAAAGGCAATAGGTAAAAGAGGTGAATACTAAGCATTCACTGTATATTCTCTGCAAGACATTCCACCTCAAAAAACTTGTACATACAACTTCTACAGCAGTGAATTTTTCAGAAAACTTCCCAATCCTTGTGGAAAGGTGCTTGCCCAATTTCTGTCTATATTTTCTACAAAGGATGCACTTAAAAAACTGGCAGAGTGCTTGCAACGCAGAAGGTTGGAACATCCGTGGAACAAAGAAGGATCACTCTGGGTGCTGTGGTCCCCCAGAAGGATGAAAAGAAATATTTATTATTCTTGTCATCTCACTAATGATTTTGGGGGTGTTTGTAATGATTCTGACTGCAGATAAGCCACACCAGTACCAAATGCCCATTAACTGATAAAGCAGAATTCCCGTACCAGAATACCCACTTCAAAGAAAGGGGATACAATTTAAACTGAAGAAATACAAGACAGAGATAAACAGAATAGAATAGTATCAAGCACTAAACTTAAATGTTAAAGTCATCTAATTTCATGAGTAGTGACTTATGATACGGAGAAGCATGAGCTGTTCCAGTGGGAAATAGTAAGCAGCACGTCAGAGAAAATGCTAAGGTAAAAAAGCCAGCAAAGGTGGTATGTGAGCAAAGATTTAAGTGAAAGAACTGGGTAGCTTGCAGACTGGAAGAAGTATGACCCAAATTCCACATGCAAGGATGGGAAGGGAAGATACAGTAATGAAACAGGAGGAGTGGGAAGGGCAAACAATCATGATAGGATTCAAGACACAAGGGTACAGCAGAAACAAAACTTCTGTCAGGGCTTTTCAACTGGATGTAGAAAGAGAATGATGAGAGAAAAAGAAAAGGGCTTATAGCAAGAAAGAAACAATGATTCAGCTGAGGAAGAAGAAATTATTTTAGCTGATGAGTATTAGATAGGCTGCATAGGGGAAGCTGGATGCTAGGGAATGCACACAAAAGGAGGTCGAGGTAGGCCATGAGAGCAAAATGATGAGTGACACAGAAGAAAAAGAGGTAGGTTTAGAAGATTATAGAAGCAAAGAAGACAAAATTGAATGGGGACCTAAATATTAGGAAGTGAGGAGTGAGAAGTAGTTTCATGTTTGTAAATCTGAGTGTCTGGAAAGATGGAAGACTTGTCAACAGTGATGAAAGAAAAGGCATGAGGAATGGGTTTGGAGGAAAGACAAGAATTTCTCTTCTTTCTCATTAGTTAAACCAGGGGCAAAGGGAAGGGGGCAGAGAAAATGTCTGCACAAAGGAAGACTGAATTTGAAGAATTAGATGTCAAAATTGCCTCATAGGCATTAGGCAGGACACCAAGGTGGCAGTGAGCTCATCCAGGAGAACAGTATGTACAAAAGCAGGAGATGATTAAAGAAGAGCACTCAGATATCTGTCCACATCAGCCAGCAAAAGATGCTTGGTTTCTAAACCTGCACCATGGCACCGAGCCAGCAAACTACAGCTGCCACATCAGCAAGACTGACAATATCTGAGGAAGATTTTGAGTTAGCAATTTCACTGAGGTCTGCACTTGACGCAAATCCAACAAATACATGTTGAGCTACAAACTTTCCATATGTTGAAACTACTTATTCCCCACAAAGCTGTGCACATCTCATGGAGGCCTGAAACAATATCTTCTGAGATTATTTAGCCCTGGCACAAAGAGCAATGTAACTAAGGGTAGCCTTCCAAAAGTTCACTCTCTGCAGTAAAGAGAAGTGATAGAACTGATCGTGATCTGACAAGGTTGAACTGTTAAAACAGAGCAGAAGCTTCACAAAGAAGCAACATCTCTGTGTCATCTGCCCTGAAATAATTTACACAGAAAACCTCTGTATTTCTGGTCCGCAAACTTTAGAATGCAGTGCTGGTTTTATTTAAGAGAGAAAAAAAATCCATGTAATGTAGATGAAGCAAGGATTTGTTTTAATCAACTTGAGCATTTACATGACTCATAAGAATAACTGGAATAAATAGAATCAAAACTAAAAAAATATGGGAACGATATTAAACCTCACACTTCCGGGCTCAAACCATGTTGTAACTATAGAGCAGCAAGAGAGCTTTCCACACCTTCCTGCTGATGCTGGTCACTGTGGATACCATGGCAGGTTCCTGTGCCCTTACCTGTGCCTGATGCAGGTAGCAGCAAATCAAACAGGCAGTTCCAGAGAGGTCCAAAATAGAGACCCTTAGGTTGCTCACTGGCAGTGGTTCATTCTCCTCTCTTCTCATTGCTTTTTAAAAAATTAAATACTTAGAGAAATCTAAAGTTATATGAAAATTATAGTTTTAAAGTAGAGCTCTTTAGAGTCGAGTTGTAGAATCAGCTTGTGACCCCAGCCGAACATGAGAGAATTTCTGCTGAACCACAGCAGAGCAGACCATATGTTTGCCATATGGAGTCTTAACTCCTGTAACACATTTGAAGTATCCACTTACAATTTTAAAAGGTCCATATCAGAAAAGTGAGTCTCAAAATATACAGCACCAATCCTCTGCTCTCTTTATTCCAATGAAAATCAATTTACAGAATTTAGCCAAACTGCCAATTCACTTCGCACCCAATTCTCCTTCCCATTTATCTCCACTTGTCAAAAAAAGTCCCAGACTCTTCAGAAAGGAAGTTCATCACCAAATCCTCCCTGGGAAGGTGGATGAGGAAAGCATGAGATGGAAGAGAATGAACTGTTAAACCCCGGTCCGTGTTACCATGTTTGATGGAGTGGCGGCGTAAGTGCTCTGCTGTTCCATCAGTGGAGGGGAGTGGAAAGCACTGGTCCTGCCGGGCACCTTCCCACTCTTGAGCAACACAGTCATAATCCCACATCAAATAGACTGTGTCAATCTAGCCCTGGACATCCCACTGCCGCTGAGCTGGCTGGTGATGCACACCCTTCGCATCCCTCGAAGTAAAAAATGCCCGACTGGAGACTTTGCAGGGCACCAGAGTGCTGCAGCAGTACAGCCTTAGTGGTGAGACTCAGCTGCCTCCTTTAACCTGACCATTTCATCTGTACAGGCATGATAAATCGTCATGCAGTGATTGAAGAGTGTGCACATCCAGAAAATGATACTGATGGGTGTCCCTTCTGGCTCACTTATTTCTAGCATTGCACCTTTAGCATCCCTATTGCCTTGTTCTGTATTAAACAAGATAATACCTGGACACCTCATGACAGCAGCAGCCACCAGATGAAGGAAAATCACCTGAAATCTATATTAAAGAGCACAGGAGATGAAAAGCCCTCTTTATATTTAGTATTGAATATAAGGCCAGAAAATAAGAAAAGCTGGAAAAATATTCCTTGAGAAATACAAAGTGGAGGAACGCTTAGTGAAATCAGACCATTTTTCAGAGGTAAAGAGGCCAGAGAAATCATCAAGTCTGCACCAAATTTAAAAAAAAAAAGAAGAAAGAAAAATTTTCAGAAAAGAAGAGATTGAAGAAGAGTATTTAGGTTGCCTGTTTGGGGAGAAGAAAGTGGACACGACGTGTTGAGGGGATCGTGAATCATGCCTTAATATGAAAGGAAAGAACTTGTTACAAAAAGGAATAAAGGAAATTGACCGACACAGAGCTGATAGGAATCTGAAATGCTCTGGATTTTATGATTAACAGAGAGCAGGGAAAAAGGAATAAAGGACAGAGAGGTTTTCTAGAAAATGTCAGCCTGGCCTTTAAGGAAACTGTCAAAATACTGTGCAGAGGGATACGAATGAACAGAAGGGAGAAGGCTCGCTCAGACCATGACAGCGAAGAGTATGACAGTGAAGGAGAAAGAAAGAAGCTTGTCTTTTTTTGAAAAAAAAAGCTGCAAGTGTGTAGGAGGTTACCAAAGTCATGGTGCTTCCTTCCAGAGATGGTGCACAAGGCAAATTCAGGAGCCAAGATAGCCAAGATGAGAAGAAAGCCAAGCAAATATACAGTGCACCAGATGGACAGACAAATGATGTGAAGAGAGGTAAAAAGTCTGCCAAGTATGAAACTGAATATGGAGCTGAGTTGGCAGGTATTACAATCAAGAAATTCTCCCAGCTCTCTGTCTGACAACCTGGTTTATTAAAGTTTTATAAATGTTTGAAATTTGACTTAACGTTTCTGAGGAAATACCTCCATAACTGTGCTAGCAATCTGATTCCCTACCTCCTCTGTCTTTGAATTCTTCCATCCTGCAATGGTTGCACCACTCACTCTTGACTGGTCGTGGAGGTGTGGGGGGGTTACTGTAGGATTTTTAGCTTAAAAGCAGCTGAGAAATACTGAGTCCTGTCAGAAGGTAAAAATCACTTTTTCAGGCTGTTGCTGACACAACAGATCTTTCTTCAGAAAACAAACAAAAAGGACCATTTTCCCCATATTCTGTAACTTTTTTTCACTATAATTTATGTAGTAAGTCTCAGAATTGTCCCTTGGTAATCTAAATTAAGCTGAAAAAGTTTTTCCCTTCATCTATGGAATTGACTTACTACACAGAGGGTAGAGTTAGTCTGCCAGCCTTTGGCATTGAAAATGCAAATTGAATCCTGGCGTTGACAAGAATGTTTGGATTTGGTATAAAAGAGACTTAGTCACGGTACATTTCCAGCTCCTGATTATGCCAAAGCAGGAGGGCTGAGTGAATGCCAAGAAACAGCGGTTGCCACTCCCCCCCGAGGGAAGGAAAAATGGATAGCCCACTCCTGGCCCACACGCACTTTCTGTATTTCCCTCTTGTGAGCTGCCTGAAGAGACACTACAAAATGAGAAGATACATGGAATTCCAAATTGTGTGTTTATTTTTGTTTCTGGTATTTGTTCAGAGGAGACTTGCAGAAGGAAAGCCCTGCACTACTGACTCAACGAGCACTTCACCAAACGGTACCAAATGGCTCCCAGAGTTTTTCAAAAAGAATATTTCAAATAAACCCATTTATGGGTCTTTCTGCATTTATGCAGAGATATGGTAGTCCTTTGCACACTGTTATATGAGCTATATTAATTTAGGTGCAGTTCTCATTTCTTACAGAAAACTCAAGTTGCTCTGACTCTTTGTAAGGACTTTAGCCTCATAAAGAGAATGGACACGCAGCTGTGTCCTGAAAAGTTTCTCCTGCATACTTTACGGTTTATAAGGCAATGATGGGTGAGGTAGGTCCTCAGGCGAATGGATCAATAGTGACATTAACCATCCTTATATAAATGAAACTCTAGAAAATCCATTAAAAACCCCCAATCTCAACTTATCTTAATAAAACAAATATAAATAGTGCATTTCTTCTCTGTTATTTTTACATTCTGGATCACAAAAAATACATTCTAAAACATGACTATTAAATTAAAACAGTCACAAATAACATAGATTTAATAATCCTTGCTATATCCTAGCTTCTAGCAGGCAGAATTACTAAGACAAGTGAGTATCACTTATTCGCCTGTACGCGATAAGAGTATTTGAATAAATTCACTGTTTGTCAAATGAGGGAAGGGAACAGGAGTTGCACATTGCAACTTCTCTTTCCGGTAAATTAAGACTCATGGGAAACGTCTAGCTCAATTATATTTCATGTTTGAAGGGTTTACATGGTAAAAATAACACCACTGAAAAGAATGGGAACTTAGGAGTTGTATTTGCAAGAGGAGAAGGAAAACAAAAGACTACACAGATTCTCGTGGACACCTCCTGTCTCAAAGTCAGAGTTTCTTGCTTGCTGGCCAGTCCTGACCATCTTTTAGCTTCCTTTCTATATACGTTATGTTTGAGAAATTCAGTAAAATAAGTTAAGGGAGTTAAGATGGTGACATTTTCTTCCAGGTGATTGGGGAGTGTTGTCAAGTTTGGATTTGGTTTGTTGTTTTGGGTTTTTTTCTTTGGCATGATAACACCTGTAAAGATTACTTCATTGGGATATTAGTTGTTATTAATGACTTTGGGAGTTTTACTCAGTTTCAAAGAGTAAGTTCAGCTCAGTTCAGTGAAAGGTGCATTGTCTTCATTAAATGTGGCTGAATAAGGACTAAAAGCCATGTTAAAACTGAAAATAGAGAACTATGCAGGAGAGACTTCCCCAAAGCTGACTTGGTTCATTAGCATGTCAATAACCTCTTTTGCAGGCTTCACATCACTGGAGAATGGGCATTCCCTTTCCTTATCCACAAAGCCTTCCTTTTGGAGGGAAACACATTCCCCACCCAGATGGGGAAGCATTGCCTCCTTTACATAATCCTGAGATTACTAACGGAGGCAGATTTTTGTCCTCCAAATGCACTTTTTCCTCCATAAAGCTGACTTCAACTTCCTGGTTGGCTTTCATGGGTCTTTTATGTGAAGGACATCTCACTGCCCTTTCCAAAAATTTAAAGAAGGACTTTGTCTAAGGGGAGCACTCGTGGACTGAGGCTTGCTGCTCAACCTGAGGAATGTTACTTTCAATTTTTTATACAGCTGACAGAGGACATTTTCATATCCACTCTTTTCTGAATGTGTTTGCTTAGTGATCCACCACGAATACACACTAACATTTGAAAAGGAGAATGCTTAATCTAATAGCACCGCAGTGGGATGCGGCGGAGTATTCTGGATATTACCAGACAAGTAGCTGAAGCCCATTTGGTTTCAAATTCCAGTTCCTAGAAATATTTTTCCCAGGGTTGTGTAACATCACAAGAAATCCTCAGGTACTCTGTTTCCTTCTCAGCTTACTGTTTCTGGAAAAGTGTAGGTATTTTTGAAGGTAAGATATTTGTTCTTGTTTTTTTCTTACTTTTAACTTTCTGTGAGTCTGTCTGTCTTGTAGCTGAACTTGGATTCCTTGGGATTTAACAGCTGAAGATATTTATGTTTGGAAAAGTGTATTCTTTGTGAAACATATGGATTTGTGAAGATAAAACAGCACAACAACTGGCAAAATCAGAATTGAATAGGGTGTTAAACTAAAGGATTTTGAAGTGTCATGCTGACAAACTTTGATGCAACAGGCCAAATTCCAGTTTTAGTTGTGGGAACTGAATTAATGTGGGAACTCCCTGCCCCTCTCCATCCACAACAGAATTTGCCTTCTTATGGCAATAAAACTGAGGGTTCTGGTCTTCATTAGGTACATCTTTGTCACATGGGGAGACCTTGAAATTACAGCTTTCATTTTTCTTATCCTCCTCTCTTTTTTTTCTAGCCTTTTTATTTGACTTTTTGGGTGTAGCTCTACTTTGAGTTAGTCACCCTCAATTCCCTTCCCACCTAATGGAAAGAAATGGGTATTTCAAGGGTGTGATTCATCAGGGACCTTTAAAATGTCTGACTGAGGTTTAGATGAATCAGGACTGAACGTAACTGACCAGGACATTGTTGACTGCAGTGGGAATATGGAATTGCTGGTTGTGATGGAAGTGTCCAAATTCCAGACATCACCATTGAAATCCAGCCTTTGTATTTTTCCTCACAGGGGATTAAATGCTGATATTAAAGAGACATTCCTCTGGCACTCTATGGAGTTTACTGAGGGTCTAATGACTTTAGAGCCTTCTGTGATTCAGGCTACCTGTCAGCTCAGGAACTGCACATGAATTTGCCTGAAATTTGCAGTTGGAAGTTTTCAGCCTATCTGAGAAGGAGAGACATTTACATTTTCTTGCTTTCAAAGGAGAACTTAATCTGGCTGTGTTTTGCAAACTCCATAAATTCAGTTAGCAGAGTGCAGCAGGTATGTCCCACTTCAGGCTCTCCAGCAGCTCTTTTTTCCTTTACTTTCTTCATCTGTTCCTCCCCCCATCAAGTTCACACAGATCTCCATCTCCTGTTTTCTTTGAAGAAAATTCCCATACCCTTGTTTCTTCCTGACCATGCCCATTAGGGACACACAACTGGTCAAGCAGTCTCACATTGACAGCTTGGAAATCCTTAGCCACAAACCCACTTCCCTTCTACAGACCCTTAGTGGTGTCTGAGCCAGCTCTCCTCTTGCCTGAGGAATGGTTCAGCAATCGGAGGAAGTCAAATCCAAAGCTTTTATATTTCTCCACCATTGTTTTCTCATCCTCCTGTATCTCCCCAGCTCTCTGCTTCCTCTCGTTATTTCAAAAGACCATCATTGCTTGTTTTATTTGCCTTCATTCACTTTCACCAGCCAGCTCTCCGGTACTCTGGCACCCTGTAGCTCGTACAGCTGTTGAGAGGACTGTGCAGCATGGTCCATGACCCTTCTCCAGCTCTTCTTGACCATGGGTTAATGCTAGTGCACTGTTCCTGAAGCAGACCCATCTGTCTATGGCTAGGATGTGACTAGGTGGCTGACAGGATTATCTGACTTCCCACTGTTCCCATCTGAGCTGAATTCCCTGTTGCTTTTGCTTTTTACAGGAAGAAATGGATGATTTCTGTATGCCCCACTCAATACCATAAGTTTATGATCTTAAACCTGAAGTCTGGAGACTGAGCCACACAAACTTCTTGATTCTTTATGTCTGCTACTGCTTTTCCTGCAAACACTCTTTCCAGAGTGCATCAATCTATTTACTAAATAAGCGGAGTTAGAAAAAAAAAGCAGGCTTTGGAGACTGCACAGACACTGGATCACCACCTTCCACAGCAGAAAGCAAATAATCTCAGATTACCCCACACTAATAAATACATTATGATCAGCTAGAGAATTTTGTGGACACTCAAAACAGGCACAGTACAAGCCACTACAAATCAACTTCCACCACTAAAGGAAAACAGTCTTCCAGTCAAACACCCTGTGGGGAAATGTTCTTCTCATGCATGGCATGTTTGCAGTGGTAATGTTTCAATCGAGGACAACATGCAATTATCTTGGAAAAAAACTATGCATTTTAGCATAATCTTTTACTTTGATTGACCCCAAAGTCTACGTAGATGATTAGGAGACTGTTTTGAGAAACAGGAGATGGGATCTTCTGCATCCAGCTTTTTTTTCTTTAAAAGAAAATAAACTTAGTTCTGCATTGTCATATAGCTTCATTCAGTCACTGACATCAGCAGAGAAGATGGCACAACCAAATTTTTCAGTTGAAGTTTTCTTATTACTCTACCATCCTAGTTTAATTTTTGATGATTCAGAATAGCTCCACTGAAGGTAAGAGCATTAGTCCTGGTCAACACCAGGAGAGAGAACTGAATTTAGCTCCCTCTTTCTCATAGTGAACATCTCACAAGTAGCACAGATTCGTGATAGGTCCTTCTTGTTTATTTTGTATGTGTGTCCATATCTGTTTTGGGAGCCTGCGGGAATCTTGCTACAATCTGAAGTCCCAAAATACCACAAGAAAGGGTGTCTTACACTGTCTCCAGTGTAGCCAAAAATAAATAATTCCTAGGAATACCACAAGGAAGTTGATTTACGGTTTGATTTCTCAAACAAAGAGCTCAGGACAAAGTTCAGATAAGCAAGTAATCTTACGGATGCTTATCTGGAATAAACTGGTGTATCTCCGGGGTTTCACTCAAGACCAAAATGACCACAAGATAGAAAGCAGAGAAATTGAAAAATGTATCTCACGTGAAAGTACTGAAAGGGTTTAGAAACTGGCATGTTTCTTTTCAGGTCAGCAGCACATTTCAAAAAACCTAATTAATTTTAGTGTGTTTAATTGTTGTCTGTTCCCCTCCCTCTGGTTTTTAATTTCCCCTTTATATAGCTTATGAGCCAAAAGTTTTTTAAGACTGCAAGGTTAACCCTGAGTGCATGGAATGTATAAACCAACTTTTCAGCAGCAGGATTTATACGAGGGGGAGAATGCAGGATTTGCCAGGTGCGGACAGATGTAGATGATGCCTGCAGAGCTTTAATACCCTGATGATGGTAACTGTAAACCTGAGAATTCAGACAGTAAGAAGGGGCAAAGCACGGCACCAATATGAGCCTTGCAGCATTCCTGAGTTGCAGGTGACAGAATGACAATTCCCCTCATGTTGTGCTTTGTTATCCTCTAATTCTGACTAGGCATAAAAGGAAAATAGTTCTTGTTTGTCCATGCAGCTGAGCTCTGCTTAGTTCTGCCTCAGCTAACCCAGGTGCTGTCAACTATTTTTAAACTGATTTAATTTTGTAGCCAAGAACCACCCATTGCTTTCCAAGGATAACAATGACTTGTTTGATTCTGAGTAATCTTAGGGCACCTAGGGGCATGAATTAACTGGAATGAATGTAGTTGTGTTTGGTTATTGTGCTGTAGAGCAAACCATGGGGAGTGGTGGGTGACCTGATCTGCTGCGGGGAATGAGGGGTTGAGGGAGCAGCTGGGCTGGAGATGGGGCAAAACCACTGTGATTCTTAAAGATGGCTAGCATGGGAATATCACGGCAACTTTTCCCACAAGCCTCTGCTTGATGTCCTGGTTGCTGAAAGTGGTAATCAGTGTGTCTTTAAATGCCTGTTCCTAAGTCACCGTGTAAGGTATACCATGGTTTGCACGTACTTATCTGTACTGTGTAGTAAAGTAGAGAAATAACCAGAGAATATTTTGACTTACTACAGGATAAGACATGCGGCTTTTTGATCAAATTCCTAGCAACACATTTGGGTGTGTTCATCCCAGGGATGCCTTTATAATTAAGGTGAAGCTTTGGATGCTCCCATCCAGCCAACAGACTGGGTCATATGCCAGTTACCCATATTATTCTTCCACCTGAAACCACAGCACCTAAGGCTTAATATCTTACTAGACAAAACAGGAAAAAGTAATCCTGGTTTTGCAAGAAGGTCTTGAAAAATAGTTTCACAGAAATTACCACATTTGTTCAAGAATTTAAAAATGGTCTATGCAGTGTGTTGTACAGGGAGTGAAGAGTGGTGAAGTGGGAAGGCTTTACTTCCATTCACTTGATATGATCTATATAATTCACTTAGGGTTGTGCTTCCTGTGATTAATCCCAGGATTCAGTATGAATGACTGTAAAATTCTTTTGCTGTACGTCATAACCATGAACTTCATAGTACAAAAAAACTGAAGGTCATTTGATTGTGCTACAAAGAGTAAGATGACAATAAATATAAATATAAAACTGAAAATTAAAAAAAAGTTGGGGAAAAACATTTTAGCTCAGCGTCCTCTAATATTTTTATTATAATATAATTTTTAATTTAGTGACTGCACAGCCTTTTTCCATCCAATGAAAAGAACAGGCAGTTCTTATTTACTTAGCAGTTATTTCAGTGGTGGTTTCATTTCCCACTGTGTCTATTATTTATGTTCTCTTAGGTTTTTCTCTGTGCTCATAACTCTGAAACATGCAATTACTTTGGAAATACTGCTCAGGGTATCTTCAGAACTTCCCTGAGGCATGGTATGTATTGGCCCTCTTTCATATGCGAGGATATGAAACTTGCACGGAGTAGGGTTAGAGGTACTTGCTAATTTCAGATGCCACTTGGGAGTTATCTAGGACCTAAATTTTTTAATGTATAACGAAGCATTCCATGTACTTGAGAGTTCCAGCTGATACTGTCATTGGGAATGCACAGACCTTTTCCTTCAGATACAGCTCTTTAGTAGGTGCACATTTATACAGCGCCTAACAGATGACCAACACTGATTACTTTAAGAGATTGTATTGGACACTCCCAGCTGAGGCAGGGATAAGAACTGGTCCCTACCACATCAGCTGCCTTCACTGGCCCCATCTTAGTGGCTGCCAACTTGCAATTCTGAGCAGGAGAAGAAGGGTGATTTCCAAATGTTTTTCTTTCATTATGCAGCTATGTTGCATCACTGGTGCAAGTCCTTCCCGTGCCCCAATTAATTTTGTTTTGTTAAAAATTTAACATGATCACATCAAAAAAGTTATTTCTATCATTGTACTGACATCCACATTAATTCTGAACAGAAGAAAATTTCGTAATTAATTTTCAGAGTGTTTTTGTTGTTTAAGTCATTGTCAAAAAAGCTGACAAAACTGTCAGTAAGGGGTAACAGCAATAACAAGTGGTTTGCTGCTAGGTATCATGAGCATTTGGGCAGTAGGGAAATAGCAAGAATTGAGAAGGGATTATGATCTCCTAACCACAGTGCTGTTCATCAGAGTTCAAGCTTTTGCCCAGACTCCACTGGTAATGGTTTAACTCCATTAGGCAGCTAAACACCCAACAGCCTCTCATTCGCACCCCCATCCCCTCCAGTGGTGTGGTGTAGAGAATCAGAAGGGTAAAAGTATAAAAATTCATTGGTTGAGAAAAAGAAAGTTTCATAATTTTTTTAAAAAGCGGGAAAAAGCCAACAAGGATGGGGGGGGGGGGGGGGGAAGGAAAAA
>VZTA01012419.1:0-60873 GCA_013398855.1 Mohoua ochrocephala | reverse complement strand
ATTTTTTTTTGTGGGTGGGGGGGGTGTTTGTTTAGTTTTTTGTTTGTTTGGTTTGGTTTGGTTGGTTGATTTTTTTTATTCCTGCATTGGACAAGATTCGTAGCTGCCATTGATTTTATCTTGGATGCATGCAGAAGGTTGCACAATTCAAGTGAAGTAAAACACTCTTAGCAGAGAGATCCTGGTGGATCTTAGGAAAGCTTACTATTAAGAAAACAGATCAGGTCAGATTCAGGGTTGAACAGACTGAGTGTCTATAAACCAATTTTGGGCTTTCAGTTGCAAAGTTCCAGTTTACTGGCAAAGGACTTGAAAGTATCCTGAGAGGACACAGAGAAATTCTTCAGCAAAGGACTTCTGGGAAACCTTTTGATATTATGTGACTTCTTACATACTTTGAGAAAGTAATCTACTTGCTTTTCATTTTTACTGTGTTTAGGGATATGGAGTTATGTATAACTTGTTTGTACATAAACATTATTATGATTTTTCCTAAACCTGTAAGATCCTGACCTTCGGCTAACCACTTGGCTCTGGATGGGAAAAAAAACCATCACAGGTAAAAGCAATGGACCACATGAAAACTAATACCAACAGAAGTAGTTAATTAGAATGTGGTAAATTGGACTCCAACTGTATCACGGAAAAGGGGATTTTCCGCAGCTAAGCAACCACAGATGAGACAATATAACTGCAAGGCCTCCTCGACGTCTGTGTAGACTGAAAATGTAACAGTTCTTCAAATGTGCTGGTAGGTCACAATACAGGTAAAGGGAGGCTATTAAGGGTGCCCACACTAATAATTTACATTTGGAGGTCGAAAAATTATGCAGGCAGACAGACAGACTTCTGTGGACAGACTATGGAAAGGGCTAGGGTGCACATGGTCAATTAAGGCATGTGTGTCATTTTAAGGACACGGCTGGAATGTAACATCCATGCAGCCAGCACGCTCAATCACACATAAAACTCAGTGCGGTGTGGTGGCAAGAGGCACACTTCTTCTAAACTTGAAACTTCTGAAGCTGAAGTTAGAAGAGCAGCCAGCATATTCGTCCTTCTCCTGTAAGACTCAACTGAAGACACTCAGTGTGACATTTTTTAACAGCCTGAGCCCTGAAGCAGAGTCTGTTCAGTCCAGTTATTCTGAAAAACAAGACTTTTTCCCCCACTGTTCTGTTGCTTCTATTTTAACTTTGGCCAAAAACAAAAAGTACAAGAGTTTGGGGCTTGTGCTTTCTTTTGTTGTGAAATGCTTATTTAAAACAAAAATAGTAGGTTTTATCTTTTCCCACCATCTATTTTCCCATTTGGGTTGGTTTGAGTTTTATAGGGTGATTGCATTGGTGTGTGTTCATTCAAACTTGTTCACATCTCTAATTTTCCATCAGACTCTGGAGACATCAGTCTTGTGGCCTCAAGCTGAATCTATGCATTCATGGTAGCTGACCATGCAAAATGGGTAATTGTAATCCACAAACCTTGTTTGTGTATGCAATTACTCATTTTGTAAATGTAGATTTTGCCCGGCTCACCTCCAACACCAATGCTAGAAATTTCAATTTTTTTCAAATTTTAGTAATTATTATATTACTTTTAAAAGTCACAGTTAAAGGTTAATAAATTAATTTTTTGATGTACTTCGAGTAGCTTACTTGGATTATCATGTATCTTGTTTTCTTGTGACCTGTGTCCAAAACACAGTTACATAGTTGTAAAAACTTCCTATCTTTTCTTAGTTGTGTTCAACAGGCCTGATCCATAAGATCCCTGTAAAATGAACAAAATACACTGCTGACAAAAGACACAATAGATATACGTGTCTTGTGCTTGCATCATGATAAACAGACTTATGACCAATAATAAGAGGCAAGCAATTTCCAAACAGGTTAGTTCGCCCTAGAAAATGATGGTTCCTCGACTCAAACATCCCGTTCTAGGGATTGTGCCATTTTACCCCCTGAATTCGTCTGAAAAATAGAAGCCACAGTTAAGCCACAGTTCCCTGCCAGGCATCTACTTGTGTTATCTAGAGCTCCTGTTAGTTTAAAGTTAGAATACTAACTCCAGTTAGTATTCCTGATTGACCTGTAAAAACTCCATAAGCAAAACCATTGATATAAATGCATAGCTCCAGTATGTGCACATACGATGTTCTCAGTCTCACTGCCTTACTAGTAGCCTTACATCTAATCATTCTACTGTGAGCTATAAACAGGAACTACTCGTTTCTCAAATGCCTGAGAAGTGTGTGGAATGGCCTGGACCTTCAAGTCCCAGTCAAAGATCTCTGAGACGTGAATGCAAGACATGCCTGAGTGCAATAGTGCAAAGATTCAGTTGCTCACTAGTGTTTTGCTTTTGCTAGACAGGAATTGCAGGACTGGTCCTAATGCTTAATCACACACGTGCCACCGATTTGTGCCATGTTGGATTGCACACAGGGCGAAATAGCCATTTAATGGTATTTCTCTCTTAAAGTAGACAAGTTCTCTGTAAGAATGTTGGAAACACCAAAACAAAAGGGAAGAGCATGAGTATCCCAAATAACTCCCAGTTTTGACCTGACTCTGCAACCAGGTTTTTCACAAAACGAAATAATGCCCTCTGCTGTTCTCTTTCTCGTTTTCCCTCGGAGTAACGGGATTTCCACAAAACAAAGTGACCCTCATTTCATTTCTGTAATTCAAGCCTTCTTGCAGTGTTTAAAGTAACGCAGCCACATACTTTCTGTAGCCCGGGTATCAGACATGCAATAAGTCTTTGTTTCTGTCCCTTAAAGCCCAGAGCTCTCTCCAAGGACACACACTATTCATTCCGTCTTCCTGAAGCTGAGGCAGGGTCAGTGACAGAAGGGCAAGTACACCATGACTGGATCAGTGCTGTTTGTTTGCATCTGCATCTCCCTGAACTCTCTCAGGGGAAGTATTCCTGTCAGGAAAACACTTCACTGTCACTATTTTTTACAGAAGACCCGTGTTTTCACACTGCACTGCATATTTTCTTATTACTTTGCATTTTACCTTTATCTTCTAGTGCTGGCTATGTCAGCTGAGTAACAAAGATACGAGTGACTGGAGTCATTACCAGAATTACCATTTTGGGGGGAAAATATCTCTAACTGTTAACAGAAAACCACAGTTAAAGCTGTCATTATTTATCTGTCACAATGGGGTTGACCCCAAATATGTGACTTATATTTCCAGTAAGTATCTGCCAGAACACAAGTACAGGCACTGCATTAAGGTATCTATTGGCATGTCATAAATATCTAGTTATGGCCAGGGTGTCCCATTGCTACTATGTGATACAGACTGGCATTTTGTGGCTTGATCCACCTGGGTGACCATTTTCAAGATTAACCCCTTGATGGAAATTCTGACTGACTGATTCTGGAGCTAATTCACCTTCTCTTTTATTAGACCAGCTGTGTGGTAGCAGACTGGATCTGTAAACAACCTGAAAGAATCCAGATTTTTGCTTTCTTACCTGTTGATGTGACACTATCTTGGCCATGACTTTTTCTCAGCCACAAGATACCATAAAAATAAACAGGTTAAGGGATAAAAAGACCTGCAAATGTCTGAAAATATTTCAGGAGTTGCCGGTCTGCCCTGTGCCGTGTCACAGAGATCCCAACAAGTTATCATGGCTTCTGGTTTGCCTCAAACCTGGCCGAAGTGAGCTGGTGCCCAGTGGAGCCCACCCTCAAGGGCACGCTGCCTAGCACCCACTGGCCTTGTGCTGGCTAAAGGCTTGTAGGGCCACAGCCTGTTAGCCTGTGATATCCTCACTCATAAACAGTGGAACTGTGTCAGGACTGAAAATGAGTAACTTTCAGACAAATTCATGGAAGGCTCTGCTGCACAGCTTCCCAAAGGTCTCCACCTATGCTTTCCCCATTTGAATGAGCATTGCTGTCCTGCCACAGACACCTACTGCCTCCCCCGAGGTCCCTGTCTCTCTGTTTCGCTCTGATCTCATCCTTTCAGGTTATCCCTGCTTAGCTCCAAGCTGATGCCACCCACTCCTGCTGTCGACATCTGCAGCCGTCCTGTCTGCAGCAGGCTGCTGCCGGCCATCCTGTTGTGCTTCTTCCACAGCTGACGGTCCCAGCCCCTCGGGTGGGGGTCCAGGAAGCAGAAAGCAAACTAACAGGCCAACATCAAAGCAGCCCTCAGCAGTCTGCCCCCACCCCCAATTTCCCCTTCCCATCTGCTGACAATGAAAGACGCTTCCTCCAAGGAAAGCAAGGGCTTCTGAGCTTTACCCCCCATGGCTGAGTAGCTGCACTCTCTGAGCCCCTGTTTTGTCTCTCTTCCTTTCCTGCCAAGGAAAACTGAAGGAATAGGAAGGTTGAAGACATTTTTTTAGAACAGCAGGGCCAAGCCTAGGACAGCCCTAGGACACTCTATCAAAAATCATGGCACTAAAAATTGCTGCTCAGATGCTGATTGTGGCAATGCACCAAAAATACAGCCTCATGAAAGGTGACTGCCTGGCAGGACAACAGCTCCAAGAGGCCCCTGCCTCAACTCGTGGTCTGGCCTGGCTGAGAGCTAGGAAACATGTTCTGCCCTAGGCTAGGGAATGCAACACACTCAGGAACATTTCCAGACACTGTGGCAAACCAACACAGAGTATCCTACAACTCATGCTGAAGCTCATAAACTTTCCAGGATCCAAACCCCCCTTGGAGGCAAGTGGCATGCTGGAAATGGCCTCTCAAATGCTCACATTCCTGAGCTGTGTGTGGGGATATTTCTGGGCACCACTAGTCTTCCCAGGCCACAGCTGTGGTAGGGATTGTTGTAACAATCTAGCTGTCCATGTAAACTGACTGGGAGCATTTCACAGCTTGTTTCGTTTATTAGTGCAGAGGTGGCAAAAGCTTCTAGACCCCAGGTTTCTTGTTGGCCTTGGCTTGGTATCCACCCAGGAACAGACTAAACAGAGCATCCAGTCACAGCAGATGTTCTTGTATTTGCTAATTGCTTTTTAATAGAGTAGTCTTTTTTCATGTAAGAATATTACGTGTAATCATAGTGTTGTATGAGTACATGTGAAGATACAAAGGAATTTGGACTCTAATTTCCCAGCCTCTAGCATAAGTCCTTCTGGCTGAGAGATTGTTCTATCTGAAGAAGAGAAGGCTCAGAGAGATCTTATAGCAGCCTTCCAGTATCTAAAGGGGGCCTACAAGAAAGCCGTAAAGTGACTTTTTACAAGGGCATAAAGTGATAGGATATGGGATAATGGCTTTAAACTAAAAGAGGGTAGGTTTAGGTTAGGTATTGGGAAGAAATTCTTTCCTATGAGGATGGTAAGGCACTGGATCAGGTTACCCAGAGTGGCTGTGGATGTCCCACCCCTGGAAGTGTTCAAGGCCAGGTTGGATGGGACTTTGAACACACTGGTCTAGTGAAAGGTGTCCCTGTCCACGGCAGGGGAGTTGTAACCGCGTGATCTTGAAGGTCCCTTCCAACCCAAACCATTCTACGATTCTCTCATTCTCCAGTTCTCCAGGTTAAGTGGGAGTGGTGGGAATTTCACTGTAAGGAAAGAAAATAATTCTCAATGCAAGAGAAATGCTCAAGAGAGAAGAAAGCAATAGACTATGACAGGTAAAATCCTTGTGTTCTCCTTCCTGCTGCCCATATAATTTCTGCATTTTGCTTTAAGCAACTGCTGCTGTAAACACTGAGCTATTATGTAAAACAGAACAGCCTGGCTACACCACACCATGCTTTACAGGAAAAGGTGCAAAATGTGGCTGGGACTCTCAAGAGTAGAGAGGAATTCCTATGCAGCTTTCAGGATGCTCCTGCTTATTGGGTTTTTAATATATTCTCTCTTAAGTGTCTGGTGGGCACGAGCCTGCCTACTTTGGGTGATAAACTAAATGCTGCTTGTTTCGAACCCGCTGGGGATCATTGGAGTTTGTGTAAATTCTGTGGGAAGATAGGTTCTACTAATTGGGTTTAATTTCTGTTATGTTGCTTTAGTCCTTATTAAGTGCTCAGTTATAAAGCATTACAACCAAGTAGATCCTCTGTGGATCTAGCCTGCAACAGAGAAGATGAAATGCTGATCTTGTTTAATATTGGAATGGCACCAATTTATTTTCATTTAACGAGATTAAATGAAATCTGGCCTCCTGTCTTTTCATGGCCCTAGCATACTGCATATTGAAAATTTCACTCATTAGGCTTAAATAAACATCAACTTAGCAAACCATTTCTACTCTAAAAGAATAGCGCTGATTGGCAACTCAGCTCATGGCTTTAATCTCTATGTACTTGGCACCTCTTCAAGCCTAGAAGTCTATAGTAGAGTAAATGTAAAGAAAGAAAAACAAAATTTCAAGGGCAACACAATGAGAGGTCCTATAAAAGAGCTCCTATAAAATATCCTATGTTTTAGTGGTAGCTTTTCTCTCTCAAATAAATAAATAAATTAATAAACCCATTTCTTCATTTTGCTAAGATTATACGATATGGCACACATGATTTAAGGCAGAATTTCTGGGATCGCAAGCAAAAAGTTTGGCTGTTGCTCCTTGGAACAGAAAAATGCAACAGTGTCTAGTGATAACCTCAGAGATAAAAAAAGAGAGGACTTTTCTCTCCTTAGTTCTCCATTGTGAATCTTTTCATAAATCGGCCTCAGCCAGTGGTATAGCAAGCACCACTTGAGATTTTCAAAGCTCTAAGTATTAATTTCAGACCAATACCAATTTAATTGATATTTTCAGCTGGTGATACTTCTTATAGACAGCCTGGAATCTCACATAGAAGCCCGAGACAAAGAATGACCAACCCATCTCAGAATGACTGAAGGCCAAGTATATCAGTCAAAACAGGAACTTGGGTTTGGACTTTCTATCCCACAGGCTATACTTCAACCCCAAGGCTAATACCCATAGGTGAGGGCTACTTTCTAGCTTCCTCATTTTTTTAACTGATCTTGACAGCTTTCTAAAAGTTTTGGTTTAATCCCATTGCAGAAGGAGCAAAACCGGTGTCTCAAAAAATCAACAAATGTTTCTTTTTGAAATAGGATCCTCGTTCCAGGGCAGCCTCCAGAAATCGGCTTCCAAATGGGATACAAACTTATTCAATCAATGTATGCCAACAGGAGTTATGGCTAGAGGTAAGGCTGGAAACCAGGCAAAATGGGATTTTTCTACAAAATTTCCATTAAGGCTGTGGAAAATCAGTATTGTTCCTCCTCACATAAAAGTCCTTCTGGCACTGGCCTCTTTGAAGAAAACAACAAACAAGCCCCAAACCGTGTATGTCTCATAGGGAAGAAGAGACATAGGTTGTACAGGCATCACAGGGTCTCTTTAGGATGCGTGTCAGTATATTATCTTTCAGTAATTCAGTGGAAAAAATAAAAACTGCAATGCAAACGGACACATAAGGTCAGCTGGAGCCACACTGTGGACCATGGCCCAAATATATTTTTTCTCCGTAGGGTTTTAATGCCCTAAATGAGCAGCGGTAGCTGGGCTCAGCCGACAATAAATAAGCCCATTCTGCCATCTACTGGCGCTTTGACATCAAGGTGGTGAAAATCTAGTTAATTATAAATGTGATAAAAATGAAGCAGAATATGCCTCAGAATATTCACAAATTACATAAGAATGATCAGTAAAAATAAAACAAGCTACCCAGGATTGTTCTTAGTGTGTCAACATGTTTTGTTTTGCTATGTCATCGACACAATGAAAATTCAATCTCATTTATTTCAGATGTCATGTGACATTTTTATTTAAGGCAAACTTGGGAAAATAAATCAGTTTGGTTGTGTTAAAATATTTAGGTATGAAAAAAAGGGCTGTGGGTTTTTTTCCTGTCTTATAATTTTATGGTCCAACTACCAAACTTCTAACCCCTCTAATAATAAAACTCTCTCCTCTCAATATTCCCTAGATTTTATTCCTGACTTCTAGTAATTTCTGATTTATTTTTCAGGTTACAAGTTGTACTTTATTTTATTTAACAGAAGTTTCTCTGCAAAACATGATAACACTTTCTTAGCTGGCTATCATGGACAATGATGCTCTTAGATTTACTTTTAAATAAAGAGTAACTTTTCTATTTAGATTTTTCTGGGTTTTTATACAAGATGAATGCAGGTCAATGCAAGAGTCAGACAGGGTCACTGATCTAATGTGGAGCAGTTCTAGCTACCCCTGCTCTCAGAGCTGCTTTGCAGTCTTGTTTCCTCAACAGAAGAGGCTTTTATATTAGCCTGGAATAGTTTGGGAGATTTTTGGCAGTGTGTGGTAGTATTTTTGCTGATGCAAACCAGCAAAGATGGCTTTGGTCCATGGTAGTTCTCTTCTGACAGACACACAAAACTTGTGGGTTGAAGCTCTGAGGTTTAATCTAATATTTACTGGTGAATGCTTACTGAAATAAAATCCTTGATATACTGTACCAATAATTTGTTTTAAGATGCTAAATGTAAAGTTCCAAAAACTGCAGGTATCAGTTCTGGATTTAAGATTGAGCTGTGTTGGCTCTTTTAACAACAAAGAGACCCTCTGATGCCTGTATAACCTATGTCTCTTCTTCCCTAAGAGAAATACGTGGGACCACCCATCTTGGTGGCAGTGATTTTACTCCAGAGCCTGTGTAAGCACAACTGTCCATATGAGAGTAGTGAGTAGCAGATTTAGAAGGACTGACTTACACTGGGTGGAATCCTGTGCACCAAGCTTTTGTCAGATCAGCAGAGACTGTGTTCTGGATAAAACAGCAGCCATTTCCCCATAACGGGGGAGCTACAGGGGTGCCTTCTGAAAGAAACTACTAGAAGCTTCCCCAAACTGTTCTTGATGCTGGCCAGGGCTGAGCCTGTCACGGTGACAGTGATAACATCTCTGGGACAACGTAGTTAAGAAGCTGGGGAGGGAGGGAAGACCCCTACACAAGAGCAATTGAAGACAGAGAAAGGGGGACTGAGAATATGAGGCAGAAAAAACTCTTCGGACACTCAGGTCAAGGCAGGACGGGGAGAAGGTGCTCCAGGTGCTGGACCAGAGATTCCCCTGCAGCCCATGGTGTAGACCATGGAGAGGCAGCTGTGCCCATGGTGCCCATGGAGGTTCACAGAGGAGCACCTCCACCTGCAGCCCCTGGAGGACCTCACTCACGTAGATGCCTGAAGGAGGCTGTGACCCTCTGGAAGCCTGTGTTGGAGCAGGACCTCTGGCAGGATTTGTGACCCCAAGGGGCATCCACACTGGAGAAGTTTATTAAGACCTGCAGCCCGTGGAGAAGTTCTTGGAGGACTGTCTGCCGTGGGAGGGACCCCACGCTGGAGCTGGGGAAGAGTGTTAGGAGCCCTTCTCCTGATGAGGAAGGAGTGGCAGAGACGACCTACGATGAAGGGACCACAACCTCCATTTTCCACTCCCTTGTGCTGTTGGGAGGAGGAGGTAGAGAAAATTCGGAGTGGAGTTGAGCCTGGGATGAAGGGAAGGGTGGGGGAAAGGTGCTTCTAAGATTTGATTTGTACTCTGATTTGATTTGTAAAAAAATAATTTTTTTCTCGAGTCTGTTTTGCCCATGAAGGTGAGTGGTGAGTGACATCTCCCTGTCCTTACCCTGACCTATATTAGATTGGCTTTGGTGGGCACCCGGTATCTTTCCAGGGTCAGTCCTCCACAGTGGGGAACAACCTGAATAGAGAGGAAAGAAATGGATTCCTCAGTATCCTGAAGCTGGGTGCAATGCAATGATACACCAGACTGGGGCTGCAGGCAAAGGTCCCTCCTCACATATCCCTGGTACACTGAAGGTCCTGAAGGACTTAAAACAGATTGTTATGGGACTTGTCACACATGAGCTAACAAACACGGCCCTTAGAGGATGCAGTCTGAAAGGCTTCCTCTTATCATGTATCTCATGTCTTCCCTCAACAGGGACCTCAGCACAGAATTCAACCACAGGAAAACAAACATGAACATTCACCAGAAGAAACAGTGAAGAGAAATTGCATGCATGTGTGGGGGAAAAAAAAGCTTTAAAGAATTCCAGAAAAAGCTAATGCTGAAATGTAAGGCCCCAAATTCCATTCCGTTGAAGCGGGATTTACAATTTCTTTCTTAATCCCTAAAACAACACTAACCTCAGTGGCTGAGGATTATTCTACTCAAATACAGACATCAATCACACAATTCAGGCTGAAATTTGCCAGGCAAAAAACCCCCACCATTTTATCAGATCTGCATGTGATGTGATTGCCCTCTGCAAGGGAGGGATTGAATCTCTTTTTTCTGCCTGTTGACTAAAATACACTAGACAGTGTCTGCCCACCATCACCATAATACCCACAAGAAGATCTTGATATGGCCTCCTGGAGTACCTTATCATATAAACAGCCTTGAATGTATCATTCTAACTTTACAGTCTTATGAATGAAACAAATCTTGGTAAGATAGTTTCAGGACAACTGCCTGTTTCAGCCTATTTTATTTTATGTTACTTTACTATCACTTCCTCAGCACAAAACTTCAATGTATTGTCATTTTCCTCTCCTCTGAATAACACTGGTCTCAAAAAAACCCCCCATGAGATTATAAAAATTAGCAGTGAAAAAACCAATCTTGTATCAGCTCAGGCCAGTGGAGAGGGTTACTCTGACAGTAATATTCATATTCTCATCACATGCAGAATGGAGTTTTAAGGTGACATCTATTTAGCCTGCTTCATTAGTACAAGGAAAGTCAAGACCTTTCCAATATGCTGGGTGCAGAGTGCCTTCACCCAACACTGTCAGCTCCTGGGGGGATCCAGGCAACCTGCAGATGGAGCTGGATCAACTGATGTTTGCAACCCCGAGCCTAGACAATGAGAAGAGATGAAAGAGGAGACTGCAGCAAGGGGACAGAGAGACTGCAGCCGTTTGCAGCAGCTGTTTGGGAGTAGGCTGTGCTGCTTCAGTCAGCCTCCAGCAAAGCTTTTTCGAATGGAGTAGAGAGTGGCAGCAATATATTAAGTCTGTCATCTGTGCAACTTTAATGTGTCATGTGCGATTTTGAGGAAGGCTGAAATGCAAACCAGGGACGTTGGGCTTGATATACGATACATTAACACGAGAATTTCTCCTATGACATGATCTGTACAATTCTAAAACAGCCTTGGGAATGGTGCAAAAGGCAGGCAGGGTAATTTAGTCTGAAGAGAACATGACAAGCACTGATTAGAAGATTATAGAAAAGATTATAGAAAAGGGTTAACCACAAAATCAGCCAAAAGAGAAAACTTCCTTTTTAATTACAAACTTACACATAACAGTGCACATACGCTATTACACTGATTTTTGTAACCATTTCCAACTTGCTAACCAGAATTTTAACTTTGTCTTTACAGGAGGTGAATTTATTTTCTTTTTCAAATTGATTCCATGTGAAATGTGAGCACAGGCAGCTCTAGAAAAGACAATGCATATTTTTCAACATCGATATTGATAAACAAGACAGCTGGAGCCCTTTCCATAGCAGAATTTGATTGTCTCCATGCTGCTAAATACTTTTAGTCTCTCTCTAAACAAGGCTGGATGCATGAAAATGGCTACTGGAAATGGTCCATAGCCCATATCCACCACTAGCTCTCTGGGATTTGCTTCTTACTGTGACTCAGAGCCAAGACAGAGATTATTCTGGTAGTTTGAGTACTGATAACCAAATTAGCCAAGAAGTTCCCTGATACTGTTTAATTAACTACAAGAGGCTATGCCCTCCGAATTCACAAATCCACAATCAGTACTATTATTCTGAAACTTTTTGAAGTCACTGCTGTCAAGTAAAAGATTAGCAATCCCAGGAGTAGAGGTTTATTTTCTACCAGTCTCCTGTGCTCAGACTGGGTAGAGGTAGATGCATGTCTTGATGGTTGTTACCCTCTGTCCTTCTTCCAGGTCACAGGAAGTGAAGGCAGCAACCAGCACTTCAGAAATCTCCCTTTGGTCACAGCATGTCCCTGTTTTTCAAACACTACACTATTCAATCTGGGATGTTGCTCCCACAAGACTATTTTTCACAGAAAGAATACTCATCATCATAAGCTTGAATGAAAATGGTCAATGCCTACATAATCATATGAATCAGAGAAAACTGAGAACAGAAGTCTTCTCAAGTATTAACCAGTGAACATGAATAGGAAGCATCCCTGTTCTTAGATTCATTATATAGTCACAATGGAATGATGAGACATTTCCTGTGATCAGTATTTTTGTGTATAAAGAGCAGTAGCATTCCAGCCAAAGTGTCCATGTGAGCAGATCTGATGCCTAGGCTTATTTTCAGTCTCCTCAAGCAATTGGCTTGTAAAAGCTACGTGGCACACAAACTATCCATAGGGACATAAATGGCTTGCTGACTGTGTGACTCGCTGGGGCAGATGGCTCAGCAGAGACCTCATGAAAATGAGATAGCGTTATGAGTCAATGTTATCTACTTCAAAGACATATCTGGAGAAGGATCCAAAACTTCAAGGGCTTCCTAGAAGAGAACCCAAACTTCTCAATTCACAATCTAATAACCACAGGCTGATGTCATATATTCTTGAAAAAGCTTCCAAGTCCTACTGGATCAGAAATTATTAGTATCAGATATAATGAGCTACTTCTTTTAGAAGTTGAACAGAAATAAAAGGATAAAGAGGGGAAGAAAAACAATAAAGAAATTAACCGAATATTTTTAACTGCAGGGGAGGTTTAGTCTCAGTTTGAGGACATGGTTTCATTTAGCTTTAAAGAATTTTTCAGCAAAATCTAATGAGAAGAGAATTTATATTGTTGGCATCTGCACAGAAATCTTGTGGTATTTAGCCATCAGACAATTGCTTTCTCATCTGGTTTACATTTGGGATTTGAGATGGGACACATACAGCCTCTGCTGGTGGTGTTTTGTATTGTAAAATCTTCCTCGGTCCCTATATTTAGAAGCAACTTCCATCAGCTTGTTTTAAGTACTTTCTAGTATGCACGGTTATCAAGAACAAGCTGGGGAACACTTGAGAGCTACTTTACCTGTGTACTGAACATAAGGAATCACCTGTAGCAGCATACAGAAAGGTGGGTGTTCTAACACAAGCCCTTTGAAAACCCACTGCACTTTCTTTCACTGCTGTGAAATGCCTAAAATAGGAGTCCTCCGGCTCTGACCAGCTTGCAGGATGAAGCAAGGTTTTGGGGTTACTAAAGAGATGAAAAGCTGTTGCTCAACTAAATCCCCTCATTATAGTTTAACCAGGAACAATTTTTGTACCTGCCTCAACTCACCAATGTCTGTAAGAAAATTCTGAAGTATGTGTGTGACTAGACAACCAAGATATTTTGCATGAAAATTCATATTGTCTTCCTACACACCTCATAACCCACTTTGGAGGTAGTAAGTGAGCACACATGCCATGTCTCTTTCACCCCTGCCTTGTATAACACAACACGTGTCTTGATATGGCAATTTAGTTTTGTATTTTGGAGATATAAATTATCAAACCTATCTGTGATCTATCGTTTGGATGTAAAGCCTCCACCAGATGGTGCCAGAAGTCCATGGCAGTGGCCTCAATGGGCCCTACACAGGCATTTAGGGTGATCAGCAGAGCTTCTCCTTACCGTGCAAACTCAAGTATGCGTATTCCTTCAAGAACATGAACTTTTGAGAAAAAAATGAACAGTATAAAAAATTGTACAAATTAGAAGAACAAAGTTATCAAAATCAAAGAGAGTGCCCTGAAATAGGTAGGCTGAATGGGACATGCAGGACTGAGCCTCAATATGTGACATATTACTATGAGCCGAGTGATATATCTGGTACATAAACGTGGCATAGAAGCTGATTTTAACCCATTCAATCTATATTTGAATTATTATGGTAATTTCAATATTTTCAAGTTAATACAGTAGTAGGTTTTTTCCATTTTTAAAAAAAAATTATTTCTACCTCTGTTTCAGGGCCTGATATTTTTTTTTTCAGTTCCTCTTGTGAAAAATTGAAATTATTCCATTCAACTTAACAGAGCTGAAACTGATGTGTCCCATAATGTGATCAGATTTGGGACCAGGCTGCCAAATCTGTACACTGAAGATTGTTAGATAATGAAGATATTCAAGTAAAAAAAAAGAAAGTTAACAGATTAGTCATTCAGAGCAGGAAGAAAAACTAAGCATGAACTACTGGTGTGTGTGGTTGCTCTCAAACTTGTCAGATTAAGTCCTCCCCTCTCTACTATCTTCTTTTCTATGCAGTGGATGAAACACTTCAACAGGACTTCTGTCTCCTGTCGTCTCCTTTCATCTTTCAGTCTTCCCCATGCATGAAAACTCCACATCTTTGTGTGCTACAACATAACCCTAGGCATCTTTCTTCACTGCAAGGCGCTTCTGTCCCGAACTCCCAGACTCAGAAGCTGATACTTCATTTACCAAGAAATTCAAGTATTAAGAAAAATTATTTTTCCCCATTATTCAACCAAAAAGAGACCGGACCGTTGTTCAAATACATCACCCAAATTGTTGGCTTTTCCCAGACTGAAGAGTATAAATAAAAAAGACACATATAATTGCAAAACTTTCCTTATTTCAGCTCATCCACTAGTGCAGTAGATACATGCACCCCTCCTGCTCCAGCTGTGCTGGCTGAAGATATTATAATATTGTGACTAGCCCAATGTCAGCCGCACAGCTTCACTTGAAATCACACCTGTAAATCTGCCCATCAAGCATCAAGGGTGATGACTCTCTGATCTGCTTCAGTCTAAATAAGCTAGCTGGCAGAGATACTACATTGAAATAGCTTCAGCAATTCTGGCTTATCTTGACTGGAAAAAGCCAGTGAACACTTATAAGAGTGACTTTGTTCAAACAGCAGAAGACATGGCAGGGATCCTGATGAGCAGTTTTAAGTGGTCTGACGGTGTAGCTTGAGAGTTGCAACCAGAAAAGGACATGAGAGAGGTGGAACTTGATAAGCTCATTGAACAAATACAATGTTAATCAGAGGGGGAAAAACCTAAATCTCTTTTACAAAAAATAGTCCAATATTTATTAGTCCTACGTTTAGTGGTGAGGAAAAAAAATAGCTTTCAATCTTATGCTGAGGTTTCAGAGTAGATGCTTTCTTGCTGTGCCCTTTCCTGAACTCATAGCACAAGCAAAAGAGTCAGGTTTCCTCTTTCTCAGGAAAAGCCAAGGAGGAGTTTCCAAAGACTTAACAAAACTGAAGTCACTTGGCCACCATATATCAGTCCAAAGTGCCAAGAAAAATAAGCTTTTTTCGGTCAAAAAGAATAGTTTCAAAGTTTGGATTAAGTAGGGAGTAGATTTTCTCAAATTTGAGAAGAAAAGCCTCTAAGATAATTAGTTGTCATACAGGAGTCAATAGCAGATGTTTCATGAATAGTTTAATTTAGGGATTATAATTGATTGAAGCTGATTTATTATCATTTTTATTTTAAAGGAGCTAGATCACAGTACTGGCTTCTATAGTTCTGTCCCTGATCTCAGGAGGTAGTTTTTCATTTCCAGAGTCTTTCAGGGTTACAAACACTTAACACAAAATAAGGGTAGTCTTGGGGAGTCCTTAAGGGGTGAGGAAAGGCAGCTGTCACAATTTCTAGAGCTGGATTTCAATTAAAGCTCCATGAACGTTTCCAGAATCAGTTCAAACTGAGTTCAAGAAGAGTTTTTAATAATAACTAATAGGAATTTTTTTGGAGGCAGTTGAATTACAACTAGATCTGGACACCAGGTAATCATACTATTCCAGATAATCAGTCCAGAATAGAGCACGTGCAAGTGGAAATTATATTTTTCTTCTTACTGATGCTGAATTTCAGACTCTCTAGTGATCAAAAGCCTTGTGAATTTGATGATTAAACAGGGACTCAGGTACTTTGTGGAAAAAAGCTTTAATGAAAAAGGAGTAGTATACAGGCTGACCACTAACTCAGATTGGTCTAGAAAAACATAGTGGCTAAAGAGGTTCCTCTTGCACAGTATTTAGCAAAATTTTGAGATATTGAACTTGGGAGCTGCTGAAGATGAATCAGGGAAAGGCTTTGAATTGAGAAGGGCAGATATGATATCTACACTGAGATTTCTACTTGAAACAGTCTGAACCATATTGTAACATCGATATGGACTTTCTGAGTTCCCTCTCTTCTTTATGTGAAAGAAAGTGAATTTTACAGAAAAACCCAATTTTAAGGAGCTTGTGAAATTCAAATTAATCTCCTGCAGATGAGAAAATATCGTAGTTCTCATATTGTAGAAGAAAATGTGAAGTTGAGAGGAAAAGACAGGGAACCATGTCAAATTCCCTAAAATGACTGAGCAAAGCCAGGGAAAATCCATGTGTGAGGTCAGAACTTTGATGCGGATGCTGAGAGCTGGATACAAAGAGTTTCAGAGATCAGGGTGCTGGATATTGTGAATCTCACAGTAAGGGTCCATGCTATCCCCCTGAAACACAGAGGGACAGCTTGTCACCTGGTCCAGGGCAGTGTGTTTTTTGATGGGTGGATAGACACAGAGAAAGTTAATTTTTAAAGTACCTTGTTTTTTCTTTGCACTTTGTCCCTCTTTCCCTGAAACAGACTCAGGAAATATTTTTCTCTGCATCTGAGCCATTTTTGCATAGTTCTGCAGAGAAGAATAACGTCAAGAAGCTGTTTCAGGCATCCTTGCCTAACCCAAGTATTTTCTTAACTTTTACAAACTTGCCAAACATTTCCATTCTGATTTTCAGTCCTATGTCCTTCAGTGGACCTCTCAGCTTGGACTTTAGTTTCGACTTAACATAATTTATATTTTTGTTTTATATTAACCATCCAAGATGCATTCACAGCAAATTATAGGAGACTAAATGGCTCCTTCTCAAAACTGTGTTCAATGAAGAATATAAATAATAAATGTTTATTTATGGAAAAACAGCTAAATGTGGGAAACTGATTTGCTCACAGAAACATGCTATAGCTTCATTATTCTATTTAATTTGTTCAAATTTTTTCGGCAAATACTTTAGGTGTGAGTAATGATCAGCATATGATACTAACTGATTAAAAATAATTAAATGCAACAGTATTTATGCTTCCTTTAAGACCTTGAAAATGCAAGTGTATTGCGAGAAGAACAAAACATCATGGGACATAAATTCTGTGATTATTGGTAAAACGTATTTTTCCTAAAGGCATCCTATGAGGAATGCACTACATAAGCTGATATTCGATAATGATTTGATTTGACAGGTTGCAACCCCACCCTGAATATTGTAGTTTTGGTCAAATATTTGAAATTTGACATGATGACAAGAAAGAAAGAAAACATGAGAGTCAGAAATTTTTTGCAGAGGAGGAAGAGCTCTTTTTTTTCCAGGTATCTTTTTTCCCTAGTTTTAAGTCTGCTTCTGACTTAATTGGGGATTCCACTTGCTTTAGAAGCAAGGAAAGGGGAAAAAATGTGTCTTTCCACAGGATTTTTTTTTTTCCTCTGGTGTTTCAGGAATGCAGCTGCACCTAGTTCTTTCATAAAGCTAGGTTTAATGCTTTAGTGTATTGGCATGCAAAGTGTGCCATAAGGGGCTCTTCTCCTTTTTGCAACTGTCATTCATCTTCCCTCAAATTCCACTTATCTGATTTTTTTAAAATAGGTATCAACACCAACAGCTAAGAAATTGTGTCATGATCCTCCACGCCTGTTCCTGCATGCTTTATTTCCTGTGAGATGCTGAATGTAACCTCAGTAGCTAGGAATTATCTTTGACATTAAGTCCTTTGGGGGTTTTTGGGGGGTTTCCTGTTCGTTCGTTTGTTTTGTTTTGTTTTGTTTTGTTTTTCTTGAAATTCATGGAGAAACAGATTGAGGTATTTATCAGCCACAAGCAGTGTATGAGGAGAGGATGATTTTTACACTTTTGAGAAATCTATCTTTAATTGCATTTAGATTTCAAAGGCTGCCAACAGTGGAAAAATCAAAGCCACACCACAGTAATTCATCAGTCTATTCTTCTGGAAAAGTTTTTGTTACTTTCTTAACATCTATCTTATAGCAATGAGTTTGCAAATTATTCATATTTTATGCTGGTTTTTGAGTTTAATTAGATACCCTTGGAATGATCTGAGTATTTAAAAAACCGTGTGGAAAAGCAATATCTCTTATTCTGAGATCATTGTCTTTCTGCTGTTTCTAAAGTTAAAAATTGTTTTGACAGTAAGACTGTCTAACAAAATAAATTTAATGATGACACACTATTGGATATAAAAAGAAGCATAGATTGAGTAAAAAATTAGTGTTTTCCAACTGGAATTATTGCATGACAAGTATTCATGTTACAGATTTTATTCTCTCCTAGAAAAGCAGACACCAACTAAACAAAGATAAAGGTTTAAAGCTCTGAAGAGTATCATGAGGTCCTTCTTTTCACAATTCCAACCCTTACATTCAAGAACGGACATTGAATTCAAACACTGTGAAAGGAGACATTAGGACCAAGGCTTCTGTTTAGAAGTATTAAATTGTAAACTATTGGTAATTACCTTGATTGAATTTTAAATTGTTCAACTATTACAGACTAATATAAACTGAGTCATAAATAATGCTTATAAATTACTATACTTGTAGAGTGGGAAAGGACTTAGATAAGGGCTTCTCACTTCTGAGTTCCACTGTCAATAAATTATTTTTCAGAGGCAGACTAATTTTAAAATGTTTCAAGATATAGAAGTCTTATTTTTCTTCTGAATGTCTTTCCATTTTATCTCACTTTAGTCTTACAACAGGAATTGTATGACCAGCTTTTGACACTAATATACCTACCCAATGGGTAATAAGTTTACCTATGAGCTCAAATTCAGCATTCTTTTCAAAGAGCTTCTGGTTTTAGAAAATGGGGCCTGAACACTCAACAGAAAAGGCTACATTTTGGAGTTCATTTTCTGCTGCACTTGACAAGAGACTGATCACCTTCTCAATCTCAGCCAAAACTGATACAGAAATGTTTACTGATTACAAAAATGCTCAGGTGTGATCTTAGGATACTCTAATTCTTTTAATTTCTATATAGATACACTAAATTATCTCCCAGGTTGTTCACGGGTGAGCAGCTACACAGTTAGTTTATTATGATGACTCAGATGGTTTAAATATTCCTTTAAATACAGTTTTGTGTACCCAAGTTTATTTTTCTGCAACAGTATTAAAGGCTGTTTTAAATTGATTCAGTAATAATTTAAATATGAAGAAGAAGCCGTAGAAAAAGGAAAATAGACATTCTGCCATTTTGTCAAAATTTGCAGATTACACTGCATAACCTTGTGTATCACCTCACTCAATGTTTGAGTAGGACAGTTTTGCTGAATAAGATATTCTTCTTTACTGTGATGAGTGAATGTACAATGAATTTGAAAATTCAATTTTTTTTATTGTTTAAGCTTCAAGTTAGCCCAGATTTATCCTATAAATCGTTTTAATTTCTCAGATTTAAAATTGAGTTCTCTGAAAAAAAAAAATCTTCTATCAATACTTATCTCTTAAATGAAAAAATAAATTAGCATTCAGTTTTTAATGAAATAGCAAAAATAAAAACACCTGTAAAATAAAATGTTTCCTCTTTGATATATTTATATAGTCTAGGTTAAATCTGAGTCTAGATCCAGAGTTCTCAGAAATATATTGAATTATTTGAATTGGTATCCTTGTGGTTTGGATTGAACACTATGAAATCCTGGAATGGTTTATTTAAAGACTGCCTAAAGTAGAACTGAAATAGATCTCCATTCTATCCTTTTTCAAAAATCTCACACATCTTAATGAATGCTGACCTTTTATGCCACATAATTAACTTTTTGAACATGTGGCCACTGTGGGTTCGGTGTTTTTGACAGTAGAGGTACATCGTACAAGACTGAACTAGTAGTTTTAATCAAGATCCATTTCAAACCCAAGTAGCCAGTAGAGGTTGCTCCAAGCTGTTTCAAAATATAAGGAACGATTGGTTTCACTAAAGATTTGAAAAACAGATGTGAGGTTCTGAATAAATATATTCAGGTAAATGTGACTTAGTTTGTTCGAACAATTGGATAAACAGCAAAAACCTTCACTATGTAGACACATTTATTTATAAAATATGTGTAAAATAGTTAGAGCTAGATCCCCTCAAACAGATCTTAAAGTTCCCATTCACTGCAATGAATTACTCTGACTGGTTGTCATTCTCCTGCTGTGGGTAAGGATCATCCAAATCACATTCCATAAGGGAAGTCATGGAAGAGATACATCAACAGCTTAAAAATTAGTTCTTCTGGCAGAAATTGGTATGTTTTTTGGCTTGTCAATTGGTAATGATTTTCCATGAATAGCAATAAACACTCCTCACCACTGTCTCAGACAGTGAGGACTAGAAGTGCCTTTTCCATGTAGGCTTTTTTTGCTTTATATTCTACAGATGTGCCATTAAAGGAGTCTTAACAGTAGCTATAGACTTTGGCACTCATTCCTGCAGCTGCACGATCTGTCATTTATTACTTTACTTTTTCACATTTACATTAATTTATTACATTACTTTTTCCACACATCTCTTGTCTGAATTCTTATGTCTTTTTTCAATGACAACATGCACAAATCGTACTTTGTCGTACGGCCCTGTAGGGAAAAAGATCTGTTTTCTGTGAACAAGTATACATTTGGTTTGTTTTAGAATGTGAAAGGATCTAGTGAACTCATGGAGCAATTCCTGTTCCTTGAATTAAGTAGTGTATATCAGATGTGAGATCCAGGACCTTAGCTGGAAAACCCAAATGTAAATTCTATCGTCAATTCACATGAGATGCCAATTTTATAGCTACTTCTATAGAAATGCTCAAAGTCTAAACACCAAGATGGACGGACTAGGGTGTCTACTTTTAAGTGACAGAACAGACACCTCAGAAATTTGATGGAAAGAGAAGAATTTGTAGAGCCCTGTAATACCAGTGTGTAAATGACAGAGCACTAAAACCAGAAGTTTTGCCAGAGGAGGTATAATGCTGTAGTTAAACACAGCTTAAAATCATTAAAAAATTAGCACAAACAATAAATTTTGATCTATCATTTATAACTACTTTCAGAGACAAATATTCAAAGAATGCACAGAGACAGAAGAAATTCTGGAATCAGACCTGAGTACCACCCAGGTCAACCAGACACTGACAGACCTTCTATCTGTAGGGTATTACTATAAAAAACATCTCTGGAGCAGCAATTGTGGCAAAGAGATACCAAAAGTCTCTAGGAAAATTAAGTTCCTCCACCCTGCAAGCAATCACTACAGTAACATCAGTTTTTAAAAGATCATCATAAATACTTGAAAGTGTTAAAAGAAAATTCAAAGGAGCGGTTGAAAGAATGAAACAACTGAAACAGTATGGAGTTTGTTAATCTCAAGCTAAATGTGTATTCCCTATGAAAAAAAAATATGGTAATGCAACGAAAAAGTTGTGGTAAAGTTAAGCTTTAGGGTAAAGGAAACTATTAGAAGAACAAAAAAAAAAAAAGAGAAGACAAAGAAAAGAAAAAACAAACCTTCAAAATTCTGAACTCTTTTCCAAATGAAGAAAATAAAAACAAAACCAGAAACCAGCAATGAACCAAAACCTTTGGCAAGTTAAACATAAAACTCAAGTTAGCCCAAAACAGAGTTTTGAGGAACACTTTACTAGAGGCAAAAAAATTGGGGTAATGCTGTTTCTTAAACACAGAAGGAAAAAACTTGTTACAGATTCATTAACACTGGTAAATGACTGAGGTGTAAACAGAAGATTCACAAACGATATGACTATTTGAGGAAGAAAATAACTAGGTTATTGTTATTACTTACACTGAAGGAATTTAGAGACATTCCTACAATGAAGCTTCCTTTAACAAAGTGACTGTGAGGAACTACCTGAAATTACAGTGTCTGTAGAAGGGCCTTTGGAAAAATGCAGATAGGTAAATGCTAATAACTCTTGAAGACTGGAATTTGAGAAAAAAGGGAAGTAAGTATAAATTAATACATTTCACTTCAACATACTTTTTGATTGGGGGAGTGAAAAGGGATACCTTTTTTATAAATTTTTTCAGAGAATAACAGAGCAGTAAACTGACTTCCATACCAACAAGCAAATGCAAAATAAAGTTTACATTAATATACAGATAGCTATAATTTTGAAGGGAAAGAATCAACATGCCTTGGGTTTCAGTGTCTATTAGAGAGCTCTGAATAATTATCATGAAGGATAACCAGCTTGATAGAATGCACCTGCAGTTTTGGAGCTCCTTTTGACATTCACGATGGTCTTAAAACCCGAGTCAAACTGTGTGGAGATGAATCCCAAAAATCTGACTGAGTTGCATTGGGCTTATTGCACACGTGTTCACATCTAATGGATGAGAAGAGGTGAGAAAAGGAAAGAAAGGAAAAAGGTCTTGTTCTAATCTGGAAAACATATTTTTCCTTGTAATTCATACCTGAAAGGAGAAAAAAGATACTGTTGTGTGCAAAAAGATCTGATTTTCAATTTATGATTAATGAAATGAAGGAGCAAAAAGTACAGAGAAATTGCTAATTTTCCCAATGGGGATATTTTACATACTGTTATAGGGAATCAGTGAGACTTTTATTGTTGAACCTGCTCATAATCAATCAGGAAAAGGAGATGAATGGTAATATTTACTAAGATTAATCAGTAATACTTTACTGATGGCACACAGGACCAAGAAGGATCCAGAAAAATATGTGGAAGAAAAATATGCCAAGGGCTTACTGCACACAAGTTGCAGACACAAGCAAGAGTTGAAGAAGTCCCTAAAAACCCAGGCTGCTACAATACCCATATTTTAAACCTCTTGCTTTGCTTGCCTGTGGCTTTAGAAGAATTTATCATTTGACTGCCTTTTGACAGAGGATACTGTATTAGGTGGGCAGCTGGCCTGCCCCAGGACCTTGGCTGTTATTCCTATGCTCTGCAGAAAGGAGGGGATTGATTTCTCTGATTGAAGGAGGGGAAACACACACTAGCACCAAAGCTCACAAAGTAAAATTCACCTGCATGGTCACCAAAGTCAGATGATGTTCCCAAAAGGTCACTGTATTGTTGAGAAAACAATTCTGGAGTCTGTTTGAAATTGCTTGGTCTTTAGGAATTGTGAATATAAACACGAACTCTGTAGAACTCAGGATTAAAGTCTGGTATCTTGCAAATGTTGATTTACTTGCGCTGCTAAAATGAGAAATCACTGTTCATGATATTTGTGGGTTTTAGACTCTCCTTCCCTGTCTCAAGTGGACAATGGATAATTGCTCATATTTGCAAATCGATTTTAATAGTGTCTTTCTAAGATGAACAACAGTGTCTGGGAAGTCTGTGCAGAATGAAAATGTGAAGACAAATTCCTGCTTGTGCTGAGGAATCCTCTGATACTACAAAACCAAGAAAACATGTTGTTAACACTTTTAGAATTTGTGAAAAGTACCTTGTCTCATTTGATTTACTGGTATCTCCCATAACTTTAATAGCTGTGGATGCTCTGGTGTTTCATTATCCCTCTTTTATGACTGCTGAGTTTTGAAAGACTGAAAAGCAGCTTCAAGGATTTAATGTATTGTTACAAGTTTTGAGAAGAACAGTTTATTTTAAAAGAGTATAAATCAGAAGCTCTATTAAATTTTCACTCTGTTGACAAATTCTGTTTTAGGCAAAACTATCTAAATGTAATTGATTTTCACTGTTTCAAGGTGAAGAATTCAAACCATTTGAATTGTCTCAGGTTCTGATACCAAGAAAATATCCTTTTGGAGACATTTGGAGACAGGTAACTGTAAAGAGTGTTCTTCCTCACTCTCTCCTTCCATCAATAGCTCTTGGTACAGAAACCCTACAGAAACATAATTTCAGGGAAGACTGGTTTTCAGACAATACTAAAGTTGAGAAACTGGATTGGTGAGAAGATTAACTTTTGAGAGGATAAAGAAATGGGATTAATTGAAGTGTTAGGTCCAAACTATTTCCTCATTAATCCAAGGACAGACTTGCTGTCACACTTTAAGTCTAGAATATCTAGATTCTGTTACTGACTTCTGTATTAAGACTCTTGTATTGCCTATAGCAGCAATCATCCATCTCTGCTGAGTCAAACATAGTCTCTACAAAGCCCTAAACAAATCTGTTTTGCTTTTTTGTTTCTATGCTGTTCTACCTCAAACAGCAGACTTTTGTTGCAACCTATATATGTCAAATATTGTATGACCTGATTTATTAGTCATATTTGAGACTTTTGAAAAAATTGAGCTACTGAAGTGCAAAAAGTATTGATTTTACAGTGATCATCTGCATGACATAACCAAGACATATGTATTGAAGTAAATTTTTAAAAATGTCAACAAAATATCTAGATTTTAAGTAGATAAGTTACAATTAGAAAGTGTATTTAAGGTCTATTTTTAAAATTCTCACTCGCCAAAGAGATCCAGGTATTTACATTTTTAATAGCGTGTGAAATTCAGTATTAAGGTATGTAATGACCTGTATAGGATAAATGCATCATGAGGAGGGTGGTCTCACTATGAATAATCCTCTGGAAACATCATCCCCACATTCAATGATGGTCAAAAATGCAAACTTGAATTGTTAGGAAACAAAGGAAAAGAAAACAGAAAATATCATCCTGGCAGTAAACAAAGCTATAGTGTACCTATGTCTTGAGTAGTGCACACTCAGTGTACATTTGTAGTAACAAAGCAGGAAAAATATTCATCTAGAGCTTTGAAAACTGCAGGTAATTGCCAAGAACAGTCGGAGGTATGAATACCTTCTGTAGATTTCACATGTAGAAGGACTGTTTGTTTTAGAAAATACGTGGCTCAAAAAGAATAATCATGAAGGCTGAAGAGAAAAAGAATGAGGAATTCTTGTCTTAAAAGATCAGGAACCAAATTTAACTGAAACAGAAAGAGTATCTTTTCAAATGTCACTTCGCTAACTGAGGTACTCCTGGCCACAGAATGTGGTGGAAGCCAAAAATATCAAGAAAGGAATTAGATAAATTTCTGAAGGTTAGGCCCACTGGGAAATGTTAAACCTGTTACTTCAGATCCAACCTCTGTCTCAGGAAGTCTCCATATTGCTAATTGCCAGAAGCTGGGTGTACAGGGAAAAGATTACTCCCTTCTTGCCTTCTATTTAGGAAATAATTTCTCTGTTCCAGACTGAAATTTCTGATTAAATTTAGAGAGAACAGAAGAGCACCTTGCAGGTGAGTGTGCCAACAGATTGGGCTGCAGTCAGACTCTGTATTTCAAAGTATTTGTGTCGGTGAAGTATCAGAATTACAAATTTCTTTTCTCAAAAGCATTCATAAGATAAGAAAACATTTATTTCTGGCTAGAGGTCTGGCCTGGATGCTTAACTAGTGATCATAGCTTTGGGGGCAATCATGTATGTTTGCAGATGAGCTGTGGGGTAGCAAATGCTTTCTCATCTCTAATTTATGGCTGCAAATTATTATGATTACTTTGCCATTTGTTTATACGGTTCAGTATTTTGGGGGTTTTTTTATGGCAGGAGTGGATATTTGTCCTTGATGCCATATTATTATTGGCAGAGATAATTCATAACGCATGGTGTTCACAATAATGGTCTCATTCTGTGGTCTCAAAAACTGGTATCAGAATTGCTGGGTTTGTACTATTATTTGTTTTATAAAATATACTTTCCTGTATAAGGACCTTGTATTTCTCCATCTGCCCTGTTTCTCCAGCTGGTCTGGCCAAGTGCTGGAAGGCTATAAAATTCTATCTTTTCTTTCAAATGATAAACTGTGTGCTATTAATCTCTCTCCACGCTGTTTAGTGATTTAGAAAACATTGTGGAGTCTTTTTTTCTTCTGAAGTTTCCATCTGATCCTTTAGACACAATCACAACCACATAACCATCAGACCAACTCCCTTTGTCTTCTCCAAAGCAGTAATTTCCTCTTCTGACAGGAGGAGAGAGGAAGTCACAATGTTTCCATCACTGTCACTTCAATGATGAGAACCAGTTTCCTGAATGCCAAAATGCAGCTCTTTTTGTCCTGTGGCTGGGAGAAACTCTGCCTGTAGTTTGCATTTCTCAATGCTCCTCCCTTGCTGGGAAATTTACTTGAAGTGATTAAACTGAGCCCTGGGTCAGTTGCCTCTTGGTAGCTTTTGTTTCCCATCCTTCCATTCACATTAGTCTCTCAGATGAAGGAGCCGGTCTGGGTGGATTGGCGGGTGATAGTCTTCAGTGCCACCACTGGCAGAGCAACATCAGTGTCATCAGAGTCACCACTTCCCCTGCACGGGCAGAGCAACATCCAGGGAGGTGGGTGAGACTGGGCCAGTGGACAGTTGTCCTCAGCCTCCGGCATCTCTCTCTCCGTAACAACATCAAGAATTTGGACCAAATACAAAACCAACTCCAAAGTTCCTCTGGTCTTCAGCAGTGCTGAGTTAATTTAGCTAAAATCCTTCCTTCTCCTGAGCTTCTTTGTGGTCTCCATTGCGATTAGTATGAGTAGGACTTGCCTCGCTTGTCTTTGACTATGCAGAGAGGTGTAGCTTAGGAAATATACTCTCTGCTCTCCTTTCAGTGAAAGGAGAAAGAGGCACCTTTTGAACATGGATCATCTGCCCTGCTTTAGATCCATTCTTTGAGACAAAGCAAACCTTGGAACTGCCTATTTCTTTGCTTCAGATTGCCTGCAGAGACAAGCTGGGACATGGGCTGAATCTCCCTGAGGGAACAGAGTTTCGTGGCAGAACTTAGCTGGCTTATCAGTGAGCTGCTGTCAGATGAGCAAGCCTCATTCCCTCTTCTTTAATGCTTTAGGTTTCCCCCATGCTTTTCCTCTGGGTGGTGATTTTTCTGAACCACCAGTGATGCAGTTTCTGGACCATAAGTGGCAGAAGAGCACATACGTCATTTTTCAGGGCTAACTTCATGCTAATTTGGTTTCTGGAACCAGCTGAAAAGGTCTAAAAAGACAAAGAAATTGGTGGGAGAACACTCAAGACATAAAGAGGAGGACTCAATTTCAGCAATAGATGGTACTTAGACTGTTCTGTACCATCTTTCTCCATACATCACAGTTTCAATTACAGTGGCTGCTGTGGAATAGATTGGCCTCATCAGGCTTATAAATAAACATTTCATTGTAAACACCTTCAGAGCTTCATGCACCGTTTAGCCCAAAAAACTTTGGTGCTGGAGAAAGGCTCTGCAGAGTGGCTACCTCCCAGGCTGAGCCGGTGAAGAGAGATGAGGAAATGAAGATTTAGAATTGGATGCCATCAGACTCACCATTCTCAAGGAAAGGGAAAGGAATTAAAAGTGGATCTCTATGAAGTTCCCTCTTTATGAATAGCTGCAGCTCTCTGTTTAGCTTTGCCATTTAAGCAGGTGGTCTCAAATGTTGATTTCTCTGCTCTGTGAGAAACAGCACCTCATTGACATTTTTGTTTTTACAATTATATTTGAGCTATTAAAGAGTCTAGTTCGGATAAAGGCACAAAGATTTGAAAAGAGATGATGTTTTCCACTGAGAGTTGTACAAGAAACTGTGAAGAGTATATGAAGTCACAATGTCATATGGATTTGCTTAGACTGGAGGAATAATAATTCACATTTACACTTTATAGTCTGTGTCCTAAAGCTTAGCACAGCCTTCCTTTAAATCCTGACATGTGTTTTTTTCCTAGCAGAACAGAACAGAACCTAAATACTTGGTAAGTGGTGTAATGCAGTGGTAAAATGATAAAACTCATATTCAGCTAAAATTGTTCTTTACTGCTCTCTTGTTTCTTTTGGCTCAAGCAAGAAGAACAAAGGAAAAAATGGAAAAGAAAATCTTAATGAAAATAGGGAATGGTGGTGCCAGACGGAGGATGTGACCTGTCAGAATACTGATCTCAGGAGATTACTCTAGGAATCTCAGCCAGGTTGGCAGCTACTGTTTGCAGCTTCTTGCTCCAACATCACACAGAGGTTCCTAAAGAAGAGCAGTCAAGGATTTTCTTCACTGAGTTTTAACTGACAGGATCCTGGGTCCTTTCAAGCAGAGTGTGTTTTCCAGCAGATTCCAGGCACAATCTTATTTTCTTTTCTAGCACATGGTGTATCATTGATGAAGACTGAAAGGATTTTGGTTTAATTTAGCTTAAGCAATGCACGTCTGTCTTGTGTGTATTATTGTACAGATGCCATAGCTATTTCAAACTGGATTGGGCAAAAGTTTTGAGGAAAAGTCTAAGGCCTGGCAGATGTACATGGAATTAAAAACTGCTCTAAAACCTGAGGAAGTCATAGGGATTTTGTTAGGCCGTTGTTCAGACATTAAATGACTAACCTGGTCTTTTCCACCATTAAGTGGAGGTGTATAAAAGAAGAGGGAGACAAAGATGGTAACATAGTCTTGTTAGCATGGCTTCGCATTGCAAACAAGCCTCAGGGCTCAGGACACATTTGTAGTTCTGTGAAGACCTATTCAGAGTAGACTGGACTCCTCTTATCAGAGATTCCATCCTTCGCCTAACTTGCCAAGCATTTCTTCTCCCAGATATTGATAATACTTCCATAGGTAAAGGCTGCCATGAACTGTGTGTGTTCTCCACTACTCTGAATGTCACTTCCAACAAAATCAAGTTTCAGTACAGCAGTTCCAAAAACTGTTTAAATACCCATTCAGAAGTTACCAATAAGGCCCTCAGCCCTTTATGAATCATCCAGCCACTTAAAGAAACTGGGAACAGAGATATTTTGAGGGAGATCGTATCAATGAGGAAATTTTAAAATAATCCGGAAAACAGATTTTTCACATTCCTTTGTTAATAATAAAAATAATAACTGACTCCTGAGACTCAGTAATAAACAAAAACGTATTGCACTGAATTTAGTAGGGAAATGCCCCGAGATGCTCTGGTCTGGAAACTGAGCAGAAATCTCTTGAGAATGGAAGTCTTTCTCCCATGTCTGAATACAGACAGACTTAAATTGATATTAGAGTGATACGTATTTATCTATGCAGTGATTTTAGAGAAGAACAATTTCCATACAGATTAGGGATTAATAAACCTGAAAACACTGAATAGATATAATTAATTTTGAACTTTAGAAGTGGTAATATGACTCACTGAATAGTATATGCAACTTTAAATGGTTTGCATTTATGCCTTCTATTGTCTTCAGCCCTCCCTTTGTCATACACGAAATTTATTCGTTGTACATATAGTAGTCTGAAATTACATTCACTCATCTCTGAACCAATAAAAAAGATTGTTTATTATCAGTAGTTTCAAGAAATGGCACATTTTGGTGCATCTTCTTCTTTTTTTTAAGCATTGAAACAGATAAGTGTTACCTCTGGCTATGAGGAAAGAGAGGAGACACATTGGGCTAAGCTATGTAGCAGCAACTCTTTGTAGGTCCAGATCAATATTTGAGCCTCTGCTTCGGCCTCCCTCAACTCTACCACGAGCTGCTAAGGTGTCCCTTTCCCACTGTAAAAGAAAACCACTCAGTACTGTTAGCTTTGGAGAGAAATCCTTTGACCAACCTTGTTATTTTGATAGATTTCGTTCTTTGGGGAAAGAAGAAAAAGAAAGTAATTAAATTAGAAAGTTGGCCAGCTGCAGTGGAAAGGAAATAATGATGGGCTGTGCCCAAGATAGAACAACACACCTATTTAATCTGTGCCTATTTTTGAACTGTCATTTACTTTGATTTATAACTACGGTTTTGAAATATTTTAATGACGAGAACATAGCTTGCTCCAAGATTTGAAATAGCATAAATGTCAAAGCCAATAAATATCATGCTATGAATTTAGACAATAAACCAAACACAGAGCCTTAATTTTTTGATCAATTAGGTTTGTGCAGCAGCTAAACTGTTTCTGAAGAACTTCAAGAGAAGGGGCGGTCTTCACACAAAGGCTGTCCTCTGGCCCATGATGTCACTGTTTCATGGACCCTATCAGGGAGATACCCTATTTGATTTTGACATGATGCATCATATTCAAGTGCACTGTGGTGTGTGTTTAAGTTCATACCAAAACCAATTGCCAGACTTCTTGGCACGTATAGTAAATGCACATACAGTATGCCAGAACCAGATCCACTACAAGAAAGCGTCCCAAAGAGTCTTCATCTTTGATGACCTTTGAAGTCAGGAAAAGGAATAGACAGAATTTGTCACGTGTAGCTCACTGGATCAGATGTATCTAACTGAAATACTACACATAAGTCACTATTGTCTCCTGTTATTTAAAGAGCAGCTGATATCAAAAAAAGGTTTAGGCGATGTCTATTTAACTCTTACTGGGCAAATAAGCATAGATATCAATAGACAGTGTCTTGGTAAAATTGCCAGTCTATTGGTAAAATAGACACTCTACAGGTAAAAAAGAGCAAGCCAAGTTAAATCAAACAACAGCCCATATACATCCCCCTTTCATTACCACTGTTGTTGAAGCAAACCTCTCTTTGTGTGGCTGGAATGTTTGCATAAGTTTTATTACTTTCCCATTTCCAGACAGCACTCCAACCTGAGCTGAAGAAATACCGCAAGAAAATCTGCTCTTACTGAATTTCCAGATGCTTGCATCAGGTTGGCCTGTGAACTGCAGTGCATCCCCCAGACCTCTTCCCTCCTTTTCTCTTTACAACCCTCATGATCCTGGTAGATAACCAACTTCCAGATGTGTTAAGCAACACGGATATCATCTTCACACAGCTGCACTGTCCTTTTTCTATGACCTAGCAGGGGAGAGGGAGGGAAGACTCAAGGGCTGTGCGGTAAAAAGATGGTAGATACTGATCTTCCTTTACCTTTCACATACACACACACATACAGACACATGCACACAGACTCATAGAAGTTTCCAGATTTCAGACTAAGCAGACAGAAAAATGTTCTGGAATGAGAAGAGCTTCCTGACATATTAGAAATGAAAAATGTAGCTCCCGGAAGAGGGGTCAGAATAGGTGATGGAAACCATGGCTCAAACATCAGGGCAGAGCAGCTTCTTATAAGCTGGTTAAAACAAGCACTTTGGGAACTGGCTTTGGTTTCAACAACCATGCAACTTAGCTCCTTCATCTCAGCCTTCCCAGGGGGTATCTATTTTTTATTTCTTGTTCCCCAGGGGAAAATTGTGTAATGGTAACAACTATCATGGACAGCAGAGTCAAGACTGCAAGAATTGTTCCCTGCTCTTCCTTTTTTAAATATGACAGTACTTTGCTTTGCATTATTTTTGGATATTTTGCAAATCTCAGTCTCCCCTAGAGATGCACATAATGCTGTAAGTGCCTAATTTATGGTCAACAAGCAGAATATAAAGCACACACAACCTATAGACTTAGAGGTATTGTGTGGATGTGGATCACGTTAAAGCTGTGGCACACTGGTGAATAAGTGTTGGGAAGCCCTGATTCCAGCTGTATGAAGATTGTTTCACAGCAAGTGAACCCTCAAATGGCACAAGCTGCTGCTCTCCAAAGGCTGCGGTGATAATGCTTGGGGTATAACTCTGTTACCCTTCACAGCCCTCCCCACTGCACTGAGTCACCATCATGATTCAGAACAGCCCTGGTAAAGTGCCCCAAACCCCTCCTTTGCCCACCTGCACAGCTGCCTCAAGTTGTGCAAGCCTCAACTGCCTGTCAACAAGTATTATTTAGAACTGTTGACAAATCTCTAAAAGAATTGACTCTTCCCTTAAAAAAAAAAAAAGATATTCATACAGAACTTGGCACTTGCTCTTGTGTTATTTCAGGAGTTCCACTTCTAGTTCCAACTTAAAACCAAGAAAAGCAGAAGTGGAAATATTTTTTTACTAGTTGATCAAGAATTTTCAGACCTTGACATGGCTTCAGATTCAATCTATCTTGCCAAATTTGGGATGAAGGCTTAAACCTGTTTAAAAGTTTCCCAGGAATGAAAGACATCACAGGGCAGTAGTTAGGGCAGAAAATATGAAGCAAGTGATCTGAATTATTTTTCAGACACCATCCTGGGATAGTTGTGCCAGGATGAAAAGCTCTGAAACTCTGTATATTTGTTTCCAAATAGGTATACAGGAAATAACAGCTACAATTATTCCTTGTATAATAAATGCAATATGTTAAAAAGATTATTTAATACTGCTCCTTGAATACTATTATTTAGTACTGCTCTGAAAGGCATTATAACAGTAGTCAAACAGCCAACAAAAGACAAGTTAAAGCTAAATTGCATCAAGTCCCAAACCCAGGTAAGCACTTAAACACATGCATAACTTCAAGCAATAAGTATTAATGTCTCTCACATACATAATGTTATGCATATGCTTAAGTGCTTAACTGGACTGGAGCCTAAATTCACAAAGGCAGCAAGGACAACAACGCTTAATTTTGCACCTTTGTCTAACATTCACTGTCTTACTCTTTGCATTCACAATTTTCTTCATAATTACAGGAAAAAAGTGTTCTGTTTTAATGCAGAGCTTGTGAGTATGCACATGTGCAGGTGCACGTGTGTGTGTGTGTCTGTGCCTGGTGCCTACACACCCTTTTTAAAATTGTCTCTGTCCTTCTGGATGTAAATATTTTCCTATTGGTCAGGTCGCCCACATGCTTCTGCACTTACTCAAATATCGAAATTTTTTATTAGAATTTTCCCACCAAAAGGAGTGCACTGGCATGAATCTCACCACTGCATTTGCTAGGCACTGTACAGCACTACAGCTTCTAAGAGAGCAAAAGGACACAGGTTTGTTAGAGTGGTAATGTGTTTCCAGCAGGGCTTATAGTGCCACTTGTACATACCACGGTGCTTAATGGAACAAATCACCCTTGAAATCACATTTGGATGGTATTCAGTGACCTGGGAGGGCACATGGAAGTAACAGAGGGCTCTTGACCAGTGATCGTGAAGCCATAGCACCATCCTGACATCATTACCACTAGAAAACCTAGACATAAATTTCTAAAATTCTTAAGGTGAGAGTTATATTTAGACACTACACTCAGCTACTACACTCAGCTTTCATTCAAGCAAATACTGAATGTTACTTAAAAGACACTTAACAAAAACTGGATTTTTAATTTTTTGTTTTACCAAAATATGAAATTATTATTCCCATGGCTTTTTATTTTGACTTTTCAAACCATTTTCAGAATAAAATGTGAACATTCCAAAAAAGATTGGGATGTCTCAAATGTCTTAGAGTTCCAGTTTAATTTCACTAAGGAACTAACTCTTTAGATGTTTGTCCAAATTCCTCAGACTGAGTCAGATAGATCTTCAGGTAACAAGTTTGTAGATACAATAAAAGAGTCCTTCTCGTGGTCAGTTAGCTTCTCTTCTCTGGATGCCCTCTGGAACCTTTGTGTGCCTAAATCATATCTCCCACAGCAGAAGGCCTTCATCTGAAAGCATCAGCATCTGGAAGACTTATTTCATCTCTCTAAGTCATTCCATTTGCTATTTAACTTTATTAGAAAAGTTTTGTCTGTTTCCAAGTTGCATAACTGTAAATCATCATCTCCTTATATTTTTTCCTTTGACTTGAAAGTTCTGACAGACAGTAAGCTGCACTTTCTCTGATGAAGATATGTAAACCACACAGTTTCTTCATCAACCCACTCTGAACATTTTTTTCAACCTTCCTCCATTGTCTCCTCCCAAACAAGAAGGAAAACACTTTACATTAAGGTTATTTTTCCCAATTAAAAAAAATCTAATTTCTTTTTCCGTTGTAGGGCAATCTAGGATCAGATTAAGAAGAATACTTACAATTCTTTGTCTTTACAATTCTTTATTGTTGCATTGGTATAAACCACGTATTTTACCATGGTGTTGTCCAGAAATAGGTTTAAGTATAGGTCAACTTTATTAAATATTTTCAATCTGGATTTCAGTTTCAAGTGTTCCTTTAGCAGTCACAGTGCTTTGTGAATCCAGGTCAGTTTAGGAGGAGCAGAGTAATTTTGAGACCTCATTGGACTCGGTAGCTCCATTTCAAGTAACAAATTACTTTTACCTTATCCAAAGTCTGTATGATTCAGTATTGAGAAATTGGACCAAAATATTGAATGAAACAAGATTTTTCATCAGATTTAGATACTCTATGATTTGTTTTGGGTCATGGCTCTAAAACTTGGTTGTCACATTTTCTGTTAATTTTTTTAGTCCGGCCTAATTTTCTTTTTTTAACTGAAGTTTGATTATATTCTGATTTTTTTGTTCATTCCATTTATGACATTAGTCTATGCCTGTATCCAAAAGCACCATTGAGAAAAATGAGGCATGTGTTAAATACTCGGTCTAAGATGAACCTGGAAAAGAACTGTCATAATAAATCTCCTGCTGCAGACAGATCTTATTTGGGCTTCTTTGTCCTGAGGGCATGGCAACAATAAGTCATGCTAACACTTGTAGAGGATGTTCTTGTTGAAATACACATATTTTAGCCAACTCCCACCCATGCTCTGCATCTAGATGTTGAAAAACACAAGTATTTTTCATCACAGCAAGTTTCTGTCTCAAATGTCCGAAGAGCATGGGAATTTAGAAGTGGGAAAATGCAGAAAACAAGAATTAAGAGATGCCTCAGAGATACTGGAGAAGGCCAGATGAAAAAATATTAAAAGTTATTATTTCTACTAAATAAGTTAGCTGAGCAAATAGTTAGCACCCATATAACACCAGTAAATAATGACTGTTCTACTGCTTGACTGCTCAGAAGTGCCCTGTTTTTCCTATGTAATTTAATATTTTTATGCCAAGGAAATAATAAAGGTCACAGATAATCTATTATCACACCTGAACTCTGAAAAGGGTGACATTCCTAAAAATCGATGCATAAACAAAAGCAAATTTGTACCTTCTGAAAGGTGAAGCAGGAAGCATTTCCATAAATCTTGAAAACATGAGAGATGTTTGGCATTTTTCACATGAACCATTTTGCTCACCAGTTACTGTGATAACAACACACTGCCACAAAATGGTATCCACATATTTATTTTGGAAGACAATACAAATACAACAACACAAACTTATTCAAAGTAAATCAGTAGCAAAATGTAAGAACATCTGTCTTTGCAGTCTGACTAACATTATCAAATAAACAGGTAAATGGATCATCAAAGAAGAAAAATATTTCTGGGCAAAATAAAGCTTTCCAAATTTTCAGTGTCCAAGAAAAGTGGCCTTGTTAATTTAAAAATGTATTACTTCAAGCAGCTGCAACATTCAGCTCCTGAAAAATCACAAAAATCTTAAAATCTTTTAATATAATCACATCACGGCAGCATCTTTCTTGCTTGAATTTTCAACTCGTGGGGCCTCTTTTAGGATTATTTTTACTGCTGCATTAGAAACTTGGAGATACATCAGTGTAGAAAGACCTTAGCCACAAGGATTTCCTAGTTTTATGTCTCTGAGAGTAAATGCAGTAGCATTTGTAACTCACTTCAAAAGAAAATTTCTGTAAGTCCCTTCCAAAACTCTGGAATCTTCTTCTCTTCCACCATCCCCCAGAGCTCCGAGAATGTCATGTTTCTAAATCAGTGACCAAAAAAATGAAAATGAGGCAAATTATTTTGGATTGCATAGTAGTTATTTCATTTACATTAATGACCTTAAATTAATACCTGAGGTAAGATTTTGAGCACTCAGGAGTCTAGAGGTACTGTTCCGTGGTGCCTTCAGGACTACCAAGCAGTAGATATTTCTAAAAAGTTTCCAGAGCCTTCACAGAAATTCTATGCACTATTATTCTCTTCCCAATTATTTTTAGACCCTCCTCCTCCATCTCCATTTAGAGCAACCCTCTTAACTGGCACTAGCAACTTTCGTTGTTGTGTTTGCAACTAAAATCTTACATATAATTTGCTTTTGTTTACAATTCTGAAAATAGAATTAAACTTCTGGTAAAAGATCACAACAACATTGAAATGATATTTTGTAGTGTTGTACGTTTAATTAAAATATGATATCCAGCAATCATATTTAATTGAAATATGATATCCAACAATCAATTCTCTGACTCAGGCAGTCTTTACCAGTCCTAAATTCCTGTATTAGAGATCTTTACACAGTAAAAGCTGTGCGGATGTTGCAATTTTATAATTAGCATTATGATAAAAAAAAGTTCAAGCAGACAATCTGTAAAATATTACTTGTTAAAAAATGCTTTTCTGTCACAATTTTAAATCAAAGCTTGACATTTTTATATTTCTTCAATAGTTTTCAACTGTTTTCACGGTTTAAAATATAAAGAAAATGTATATCTTTTAAAAGTATCTACAAGTTTATCCACTCAACTCCTCAAACATATCCATATCCATATCCATATCCATATCCATATCCATACCCATGCTCACATTTCCCCATGCAATTATCTCTATTGCAAGTAGGAACTGCTTTACATCTACATGCTGAATTTAAATCCAGAACAAGCAACACTTTGCTCAAACTGTAGAAAGAGGTTCAAAAGCCATTTCTCACGTCGAAAACTAATGCAATTTAATATCTTTTAGAGGTATTTGACATAAAAGATTTTCTCCTGTATTTACTGATATTCATTTGACTGAATTAAGATAGAAGCCAACAGGACATGTCTTGTCATGGATGCTTTTATTTATCCATTCATTGGGACGGGATGAGAAGCAGCTGACAGTTTCCTCAGTTTTGCATCCCAACCCATCTTAAAGCTTCTTTTGTCCTCTGGAAACCAAATAATATCTCTCTGATGGAGTTCTCATGCATTTTCCCTAAACAACTTGACAACTATTTTGCCCACCTCAGAGTCCCATTTAACTTAATATATCACAAATGTGCCATTTCCTAACTCTGATAAGAACTTGCACCCAGCTGATATCCTGCAACAGAAGAGGAATAAAAACTCCCCTATAACTTTTATTCAGCCTAGACTTAAAATGAATGAAAACATTTTTGTAATAATTTAAATGTTGTGCCAATAGCAGGAAAAGCTCAAATAGTGATTGTTCTATTTCACCCTCTTTGTAAACAAAAGAGTAATGACGCCTGAAGTAAAAGAGGATTCGGAGATAGATGATGAGGAAGAAAAATGAAACAGTAAAAATGAACAATGAAAAGATTAATAAAATTAATACTGATAAGTGATAAATATTTAAGTGTAATTGACCTGCAGATGATATATCTCCAAGGACCAATTTAACAATTTCAAAATTGCCAAGTTAATTTAAAACCAAAATGTAACACCCACCCCTAAAACCCTTCAATAGTTCAATTGAACTATAAGTATATATTTTGTTGGCATACATAAATTCAAGAAAATCAGATTAAATACCAGAACACAGAAATTTGTTTTATCTTTGATTCAAGTGTAAGGCAAAACAAAAGCAGCAAAAATGATCACTGGTAGTATTGTAGAGATGTTTGGTTTACACACAGTGACGTGAAAAATTACAGTTAACTCATCACTGAACAAGAAATGTCCTGACTTCAAATCATAATCTGTTTTGGTTTTACAAATCATTACATTATCATTAAAATATTAAAATTTGAGCCTATGTTTAACATGTATATATGTATGTGTATTTGTATGTATGTATGTAAGTATATAGTGCAGACATGACTTGCAAAATGATTTCACAATTTCAGTAATATTTTGCATTGCAAATATATTCTTGGGAAAATAGACAAATTACTTCCTTCTTTAGTAAGTTTCAATAGATACTGCTGAGAAATGGAACAAATGTTCTTAGGAAAAACTCTCCTCAGACTTTCCTTGTATTCCATGAGAATTGTATCATCATGGCAAAAAGTTGGCTCCTACATAAGGTCATATTGAAAAGAAGAGTGGTGTGAGAAGGCAGGGTGAGGCTGGGATTGCTGGCAGAGTTGAATTTCTTCTCCCTGGGCAGCTGTTCAGGGCATTTTTTCACCTGCTGCTAAAAAAAAAAGTTGTTTAAAGAATGCTATTTGTTGAAAAGATGTTATCCTCAGAGATGATATCTGAGCAACTGTCATGTGCCTTCAAGATCATTGCAATCAACAAAGATTTGTTTTAGAGACATGATAAAGGTGGGGTTGACCGCAGCTTTTAGTTTAAAATGGTCAGTAGATTGATATGGCAGTGACCAGGGCAACAGCAAAAACAAGAGACCAGCCAATATAGCGTATACGTATATTACATACACCACCTCTTTCACATTAGCTGATATGGCAGAGCCTCAACTCCCCTAACAGTTTTTCCATTTGGTCCATGGAAACTTAGTCAACATTAATTTCAGAGGGAGTCAACGCCCATTTCAAGGGTTCCATTCAATTGCCACAAGCAGCCTACTGCAAATGAGATTTACGATATGTCCAAACTGCATAATATTTCTGCAAACTGAAGCTAACTTCTTTCAGTAAAGGGGTAATACGCCGCGTCGCTTCCCTCGAGCCACCCTCTCAAAGGGAATCTGCGGCTGTCCTGCAGCGTCCCTGGCCACCTGAACTGGCCACTGCTGTCAGGAGCTGGCTGCTGTTCTGAGCTGTGCAGTCCTTCCCGAGTGGGAAAGGGAGCTCTCAGATGTTTGGTGGGATAGCGCCGGAGGCAAAGGAGGAGGGAAGGGTCTTCGTATGGGTTCCAGCAAGATGGTTTATGGTGGAGGGTCCAGGGACGAAGACAGTTAGACAGCTGAGGGTCTGGGTTTATAAGGGGAACAGCACAACCAATCAAGGAAAGGCAAATGGGCGGAGGGAAACTTGAGGGACAACCGGGGAACAAATCGGAACTGGGGAAGGAGGGACTGGGTAGGGAGGAACCAATGGAGTATCATAGTGAGCAGAACTTTGGAGAACATAATGAATATTTAACAGGGGACATACATATTGAACAGAGGACATACATAATAAACTTGGAATACAAACACGAGGCGGGAACACACATATGTGGCAGTGGTCCGATGACCACGAGGGTGGCTGCAGCCCCTCAGGGAAACTGAGGCACCGCCACAGTAATATTTCAGATTTTTTAGTGTGATTTTTAGTTCAGCAGGTGCCCAAAATGTTAACACTTTCTCAAAAGCAATAAACACAATATGAAACCCACTGAAGTTCTGAAATATCTCTCTCCTCCATCCATATGTTTATTCTTTTCTTTCATCATTTACCTATTTTTGGCGAAAAAACCACAACTATATATACATTCAGAAAAGGCATCCTAGTGAATGTCATGCAAAATTAACCTACTTATCTGGCTTTTTGAAAACATCACAACATTTGACTACCAACTGACTGTGTCACTTGACAGAGAATTTTTGTTTCCCATTGTTTAGAGTTCTGGAACCACTGCCTCCTAGTTTATCTTTATCCAGTTCTAAAGAATCATTTGACAATTCATGGTTTTGGTAGAAAATAATGCTTTCTATTTGCTGTCATTCAGAATGACTGACTATTTTTGAGCATTTATCAGAAATCAGTAAAAGAAAAGAATAAATCACACATAAGTTTTTTAATGTTCAAGTACGTGAAACAAAAGGTAAGAAAAATGTGAAGATCTGGATTCACTGAGAAGCACTATCTTTCAAGAGCATTTAATTTTGATGTATTGGTGTGTTGGCTCATGCACATTTACCAGAATGGAAGTCTCTCACCTGGTGGTGGGAAAACCTACAAGGGAAGGTTTGCGATAGGTATCTATTCCAGTTTGTGCTGACACTGGCTTTCCACCAACAAAGCATCTCGCTACGAGAGGGCCAAGATTCCCAAACATGTTGAATTTTGTTTTACTGAAACTGTGAAGTTCAAAGCCAGTCTGTATTACATTTCAGTGAGAAATACAAATATTTTCAGGCAGCTAACCTGGGTTTTTCATAGAAATTAATAAGTCTGTAATTTGGAAAGACTGCTTGCTTTCATCTTTCTCCCACTCTTAAATGTAACTTTAAACATTTGTGGAAATGGGTCACTGGCTGAAATGTAATAGTTTTGCCAAAGGTAGAAGTCAAACAAGGAAGACAGATTAAGTGTAAATTCTTGGGAGCTGGCAGAATTAACTAGAATTCTGTTTAACAACTCAATTCTGAAATTATTAATGACTTGTCCTTGCCAACCTAAAAGAAAAAAAAAAAGGTTTGTAGCTGTGGATTTCTTTGAAAGCCATATATCTTATTAATTTTAATACATTTTCAGCATAACCAGTCATAATACAATGGAAACCTCATTGAACATAAAATAACCTATAAGGTGTTATATGGATTTCATTTCTTGAGAGAGAAAATTCATAAGGAGGCCGGTCTTTCAAGTTGACTGTTTCATAAGAATGAAATCATCAATTTAGAAGATGGACAAAAATCAAAGAATGTCTTATTTTACAGACATAGTAATTTGGGACTAACCCTTACTCCCGCTGAAGTTGACAGTAGACTGCTACTGATGTCAGCAAAAGCCCAATCAATCTCCTACTTGTTCCTACAGATAAATACACCTGGACATGGAGCATCACCTTGTATTTTCCCTGGACTGAAATCCTTTGGCTTTGAGAGACAGTTAGCTGCATAAATAATGCCAGACCCATGCGCTATATTAGAAATATCCTCAAAATGTGTGTGACTAGTTTTGTACAGAAGTTGGCTGGTCTAGCAGCCTAGATCATCAGAAGCTTCTCACTGGTGTCTTCAGCAATCTCATTTTTTCGAGAGTGCTTGTGAGTGGTTTTGCACCTACGGTAAGTTACTTCGGTACTGTCAATAGGTTCAGCTGGGAGCACAGGTTTATCTCGGCATTTCTATGAAGCCAAATATATCCCAGTCTGAAAAGGCACATTAATCTGTAAGACACAGATGCGTTTTCATGTAGAAATTCATCTTAGACGTAGATTTGCATAAATAATTTTAGGCATACAGAATCATAGAATAGTTTTGATTGGAAGGGACTTACAAAGGTCCCTCCTGCAATGAGCAGGGACACCCTCAACTAGATCAGATTGATCAGAACCCTGTCCAGCCTGACTGTGAATGTTTCCACAGATGGGGCATTTACCACATTTCAGGACAACCTGATACAATGTTTTACTACCTTAATTGTGAAAAATTTGCTTCTTATATCTAGTCTGAATCTACCCTCATTTAGTTTAAAACCACTGTCCCTTTTCCTTTTGCAACAGGCTCTAGTAATAAGTTTTCCCCATCTTTATTCTAAACCCCCTTTTGGTATTGGAAGGTTGCAATAAGATCTTTGGAGACTTCTGTTCTCCAGATTTAACAGCCCCAACTCTCTCGAGCATTTCCCACAGGAGAAGTGTTCCATCCCTCCAATCAACTTTGTGGACCTCATCTGGACCCACCCCAACAATTCCATGTCATTTCTGTGCTGAGGGCCCAGAGCAGGAAGCAGCACTCCAGGTCGAGTCTCACCGGGGCAGAGGGACGGAATCACTTCCCTCGTCCTGCTGCCACACTGCTTTGGGTGAAGCCCAGGATACAATTGGCTTTCTGGGCTGCAAGTGCCCATTAACAGCTCATGTCCGGCTTTTTAATCATGAGCACCCCCAAGTCATTGTTGCCAGGGCTTCCCTCAACCTCTTCATCCTCCATCTGGTATTGATTCTGGCTGTTGCCCTGTTCCAGGTGTTGGGCCTTGCACATGGTCTTGTTGAACCTCTTCACAGTGCCAAGTCACAAGAGTATATTCTAAAAATCTATAATCAGAAGTTCAAAGAAGAATAATTTTGAACACATATTATATTGTTGTTTTCTTTGAAGTTTGTAAATATTATTGTATTCTTTGGCTATGTGTTAATTTCTAATACTTTTTTGATTCACAGTTCAATTCTGCAGAATTTCAGCATAGTTGTTTGAAATTTAAATTGCAACTTAAATAAAATTTGCCTTTCAACAACAGATTATTATCCACACCAATAAAGAACCTTAAATAATTCCTTAACTCAAAAATTGTTTTGTTAAATTAATAACTCAATGTGACAAAACAGAATTATGTTTTCTGACCTGAAAGAGAGTGCAAATGTCACCAGAATGTTTTGACACATTCTTCTCCAAAAGTTCTCTCAGGAAAAAAAAAAATCACACCTGAAATTCTCTACTCTTCCAAGCATTTAGAAAGTATTTATTTCATTGCACCTTCTCTGTGCTACTATATGTAATCCCTCATAAAATGGATATTTTAGGATATTTTGGAATAATTCTTCCTAAAATTTCCTTTTATTACAGCTGTTAATGAAGTCTGGGCTTCTTACTCTTTCCTTTTTTCAGCAATGTTCAATGAAGGCTCACAGAGAAAGAAACATTTTTATTGCCATAAAATAATGGTACTGCTGCACACAAAGATTTTCAACGCCATTTAGTTTGAAACCAGCAAGCCAGAAGGGATTCTGTTTTACAGTCATCATTGTTTCTTGGTAACAATGAAAGGTTATAAAATTAAGGTGCTTTGAAGGAAAAACCAGGGGATGAAAAGAATAAACAAGATTCATCTTTTTGTAAAAGAATTTTATTAACATAGCATATTCAGATAACACATAAAACTGAGATCCAACAATAATAGCAAACTAGGATAATGATCCAGAAAAATTTCTAGTAGAATTATTTCCTATTTATCAAGTAATCTCTTAGAAGTGAGAGCTAGTTGAACGCTAGTTGTAAGAAAAGCTAGTAGAAACCCAGCTTTGTAATTTCTCAGAAAACAAAACTATCATTTTTATTACTCATCAAAAAGTATAAGAAGAAAAGTATATAAATAGATATACTTTGGGTTAAAGAACCCATCAAATCCAATATTTTTATCTTTTTCTCTCTTCCCTTTTGTCTTCTTCTTTCTATTTTATGAATAGAAATGAAATGGAGGAAAGGAAAGATAACTTTTTTTTTTACTTCATTTTACACTTTGGGGCATCTGTATTTAGCAATTTGTATTGGAAATTTAAAAATCTTTATTTGAGGTTTTTGTTTTTTGCTAAATGCAAAATTTACTTTTCAACTTGATAGTCCATAAAAGTTTTATAGCAAGCTTTACGCAAGATCAAATTCTAAGCTTCCTTTAAAGAAGAAAAACTCAAGAAACTGAGGGCAGTCTTCCAGTTCAAGTTAATTTCTTATGCTGTGGTTCAGCATAAGAGCAGCAGTCTAAGAAAATAACCAATAAACCCTTTCTCACATGCATTTGTAACTCAGGAAGTTACAAATACAGGCTTCTTCGATGCTGCAGGTTTTGTTGTGCAGCATAACCTTTTGAGAGCAGAAACGCTCCCCTTTGCTCGCTTTTAAGTCATGCAAGGAGTCTCAGCTACAGGCAGCCCCAGTGGCAGTGGCTTGTTTCACTGCCCACCAGATCCCAGTATCACAGGCTGCAGGGTGACTTGGCTGCAGCACGTGTTTGATGGGGCTTGCCCTCCCGGGAACCCCATGGCCTGGTCTTAGGACACTCCTAAACAGCTCTTGTCCATCCCTTCCTGGGGGTCACAAGCTGGGGACATCCCCAGCAGCTGAATACCACACTGGTACCCCTTGCAAGCACATCCCCATCCTGCCTCACCACAGGCCGCCGCCTCACCCTGGGGGCTCTGGGGTGCTCTGGGGCACCGGAGGTCACCTTCCCAGTACTTTACACTGTTACAAGCAGAAAATTAGGACACAAAATTGGTCTCAGACCCAAGCACAGTATGTAACTAGGTAAAAGAACAGAAGACTTTTTGTTTCAACCTGCTTCGAATGATAAAATACTGCCTTTCTAATGGCATAAAGTGCAATGTAGGCCACAGAAGCTCACAGATACTTTCATTTGTGTGCAACACATGTAAGGAGAGAGTCCTATAGTCTCTCAATCATGTTTTCTGCTCACACATCTTAGCAACTGAATAGGTTGCACAGATCACTTGGTTAAGAAGTAAAGGAATTTTCCTGAAACAAAGGAAATTGCTTTTATATGGAGAAGTTAAGTCATTTTATGAAAAATTTTCTCCCTCATTTATACTCTATAAAGCATAAGTATTTGTCTATTCACTAATCCATTGCACCCACCCAGAGAATCACAGAATAATTTGGCTTTAAAGGACCTCTTGGAGGTTTCTATTCCAACCCTCTGCTTCAATGTTTCGAAGTCAGATCAGGTAGATAAGTATTTAAAATCTTCAAGACAATTTGGAGATTTCTCAACCTGTTTCAGATTCAAATTACTCTTACTGTGGAAAATGTTTTCTCTAAGTCATTTCTCTTCCTATAGCTTGGGACTCCTGCCCCTTATCCTTTCAATGCATACCTTTGGGAGGAGTCTGGCTCAGTCTTGTTTTACACTTTTCTTTAGGTGGGATCATCACACGATGTCACAGCTTTCATGGTCATCCTATCATCCTGGTTTCTAACCCTGATGCAGAAATCCCAAAAGGAACATGCTCTAATTCTTCAGAGTCACAGTCCTTTTCTCCTCCTTGTTTTTTCATGTTTATCTCTCACCTCATCAATTACGTGACTCTGTCTCATTTCAGTTCCAACACGCAGTACCAATGAAAATGGGGGAAACTTCGGGCTGACATTAAGTCAGTTAAAGACTTTCTTTCTACTGATTTGTCATCTTGCAGTAATTTCGATAGATGATTCACTGAAGAGATGAATTCTGTTAATAATGGAAATAGAATTAATCACCCAAAGTAACACATTAAAAAGAATTTGCTAAGGGTGTGAAGAAACTTGAAAAAAACCAATAAAACCCAAGGTATTTAGAAAGAGAGAAAATACTATGCATTCGCAAATGCAAACTTTACTTTCTTTCTTCATTCCCTTCTAAAAGCATCATGATTGAGTTAGAAAGCCATTCTTAAAAATTTGAAATATGAAAGAATGATCAATATTTTAGTAATTAATTTTTCAAGAAATACACATCTCTTTCTTGTCTGTGAATTGTCCATGAACACAATATTTTTTAGAATTACTTTAAAAATAATTTTTCTATTCCTGGTTATGCATAAATCCAACACTTGTAAAGAAATTGGATTGCTTATGAAGTTTGTATTTCTGCTTTGCCCTTTTCGCTTACATAAAATTTAATTGGATATCTCTAACCAGGTAATACTATCTGCTTCCTGAGCAAATACACTGGAAGAGGACTTCAAGGTTACTCAACATAATAATAAGATTTTGTCTTTCGTAAATAAGATTTTACTAGAAATTAATTTGCTGAAAACTCATTTAAATAATTTTCGTTTCACTTTTTTTTTTTCCCAAGGAATTTTCCCAATGTATTTCCATAACTCTGACAGAAGTCTCTAAAAGCAAAAATGGCTTATCTTATTTGTTAGCATTTCCAGTGACTTGGTCACAGGACAGTTCGGTTTTTGAGGTAAGTATGCCTTATAAGCCCAGAACATAATTTTTTAACAAAAAACCCACCAGAAATTCCCACAAAATTCTCATTAAAAAGATTGATCTTGTATCATTTTAATTCTATATTGACTTCCAAAGAGTTCCAATTATCCATAAATTTCAAACATTCAGAGAAAGGTTTCTTTGTCTTGCCTTGTTTTTAGCTATGAAATATTGAAAATTGAGTTGATACAAATTATAAAAATATTAGTTAAAAAAGGATGTTGCATTTAGTAACTGGGTGGCAATGAAAAGTATCTACATATTTCATAAATTGATCTTAAATTGATTATAAATTTCATATGTACCTATACATTTCATAAATTGATCTTAAGCTCCTATCTCAAGATCAGCATCTAACTCACCAATGCAGTGCAAATGAAAATACTATGGTTCTCTATGCTCCTAGCGTGGATGTCTGTCAAGTCACTATTGTTCAGTTAATAAAAATTAAGTACTCTCCAATGTTTCGGTTTTACCTCTGAGTTATTTACAAATTGGATGACATTCTGATACAAAGCTGTTTACAGAAGAACTTTGAGCCAAGTCTTTGGTAGTTTTATAATTCCTCAAAATGACATTTTCAACTAATAAAAATATTACTTTTATCAGATACATTACAAATGGATTTTTCATCTGCACTTCTGGCAAAGGCACTTTTGAACTTTACACATCTGTTGTCTAGTTCATCCAAAAACTGAAGAGGAATAGACATGCTACCTGTCTATGTAGCGGGCATGTCTGTCTGTATATCTAAAATTTCCCCCAAAAATGTGTTCAAAAATCTGTTTGAATGTTGATTCAAACATTCAAGGTTAAAGTGGCCTTGCATCTAATAAAATATTGAATCAGAAGGAGAGATATTTCAGTCCTAGTCTTTGTTTTTTCTCCTCAGTCTGGCAGGAATTGGGAGAACATAAACTCACTTGTAGAAGAAAAACCCCACATTTGAGCTCCTGCTTGCAGTTCTGGTTTTGTCAAAGTATGCACTGACAATTATTTTCTTCTCCTTGAGAGTTGCTGACAAAGCACAAGCCATATGTAACCCAGGATTGTGGGGCCACATTTTCTTTGGCTAGCTTCATGCCATCCTGTCCTTGAGCCAACCATCTCAATTTGGGATGTGGAGAACAAGCAAAAATAAACTGTACCATCTGTAATTTTAAACAGCCTTTCACTATCTCATCAAAAAGAGGTATTCCTGACTTCTTAAGCATAGTCTCTTTCAAGTGAAAAAAGTTTCTCTCTTTGATCTCTGCTTAAGACTGCATAGCTCTATTGAACAAGGGTTTGCAATTTCCCCTCACTCCTTTCAGTTCATCGTCTGTATTCCTTTACTCACTGTCGTATCACTGTTTTCCCTCCAGTCTCCAGCTCCATCCCAGTCTGCATCCTTTATTCCTAACCTTGTGCCAAGCCCCCAGCTGAGATGGGCTCAGCCCTTTGCCCTGTGCTTCCTGGGGATGGCAGCGGGGACTTTTGTTCTTCCAGTTCCCCAACACTGGCGCGAGGTGTGCTGAGCAAGCATACCTGCTGCTCCAGAGCTTGCAGCAGGAGGCAGAAAGCATGAGGGGTTGTTTCCTAGTTAAGTTTCTTCCTTTCTTTCTTTCTCAGCAGAAAGCCAGCAGATTCTTCTCCCCAGGAGTGAAATCCAAAGAGAATCCTCCTGAGCAGCCATGAATTGCGTACAGCACTGGGCCCAGAATCCAGCCCAGAATGCTACTAGGATTTATGAAGGGTCTGGAGGTGCCACAGAAGGCAGTATTATCCACTGGATGTTCTGGCTAACAGCTCAAGAAAAACATTGTTATGGGTCTGTGGTCTATGAAACTTACTAACAGCTAGCCAAACTGGATGTTATTATTTACATGATCACTGTATCCTGCAGTCATTAACATGGGCCAGCGTGCTGGATGTTGTACAAGCACGGATCCAGAAGGCAAACCCTGCTTTAAGGACTTTCCCACAGGGAAACCTGTGGAGGAAGAGGGCCACTCATAAACTCCTTACAACAAAGAAACAAGGAGTTGATATGACCTCAGCATGGTGCACCAATGCTCTCACCTGCTTACCTGCTGCCAGTTCTGGGAAGAGATGCAACATAGACAGGTTTGATCCTCAAACAAGTTCAGCCATGATTTGTAAAAGGAGGAAATGTTTTCTCCCCTCCTTCCCTGTAGCATGTGTTTATGCTGTGCCAGCTGGTGTTAACAGCTGAAGATCCCCGAATACCCTAACAAACCTGCCCCCCTTCCCTTTTACTGTCAAAGATTATAGCTCCTTTAAAAATATTAGTTACTAAAATAAAATGTTCTGTTTTGGTTGGCAGCACACACTGCATGCACTTAGACTCCTGTCCAAGCATGAGCGTGGCTATGCACTTGGGTTCAGCACGCACCTGGACCCAGCACAGCCCAAGTGCTTTGGTCTGCTTTTGATTCAGCACGGGCAGAGTCAGAGAGGCACAGACAGACACCAGCTCCCAGCAGCACCTGCTCTCAGGCATGAAATCCAGCGGGAGGGAAGAGCAGCAAAGGCACCAGATTTGTCTCCTGTTATTCTTTATTGCAACAGCAACAAAAATGCAGCTGCAAAATTAAGGGTTTTTTGTCAATCTCAAATTTTGTTTAGAAATAATGCTCCAATTATTTCTAATAATGCAATGTGTGCATTCTGTTACACACATTTAAACTAGTTTAATAGTTTAATTGTATATACAATCCTTTAACAATAGACATTGCATATGAAACTAGCTGCAAAACAGGTGAACACCAAAAAATGAAAAACTTATGGAGGAGAAATAGTAAATGGAGTTCACGTTACTTTTTCCTTCTCCATTTATTTGTATCTTTTTACATGAAGATTTTGAAACACTTAACTGACTTGTCTGTTGAACATATTTATGCTTTTGGTAATTTATTCCACATGCTCAACACTATAACCTTTAAAATCTTTGTGTGGACTCTCTCCTTGTTTTTAATTTCATCCTTTTAAAATTATTCTCTTTTTTCCTTGTTGGGATTAAATCCATCCTATCCACTTTTAGAATACTAAAACCTATTTTTCTTTTCTTTTTTTTTCTTTTTTTTTCTTTTCCTATATGAAATATATTCTTTGTAATATATTGTCTTGCATACCAGGTTTCTCTCTCGTCCCTCAAGTTTAAAAGAAAGCCTAATGCCATTTTGCTCAATTTAGCTTTCTGAAAATTCAGAGGCACATGAAAAAGCATCAGGAATTGCATGAGTCCCTTTCCTTCCACTTCAGTATGCTCATGGGCACAGTGCTGGCAGAGCCTCCTGGCAAGAGGTGGCTTGTGCCCAGCCAAGGCAAGATCACATCACTCTGTATTCAGGAAGCCAGGGTTGCTTGTAATCCTGGGGACTGAAAAAGTAAAAATGTACTATAATGACATCCACAAAGGGAGTCTCTGACACATCTGAGTCCACTTTTTCCAGGAGGCATCTGGCAGTTCAGATCTTCCCAGCCAGTTTTCCCCATCTATTTCCACTTAGTATGTTCTTACAACAAGAAAATTTGCAGGAGGGAGTCTAGGAGGAGTCAAGATCAAATTTGTACATATGGTATTTCTCTGCTTATTTTTTCTCTTCAGCCTTCAGGACTATTTTTATTTTTGACAATGTCAAATGCCACCAAACTCAGATGGTGCTGCCTGTGCTCTCCATGCCTGTAATTCTTTGGGTCACTTTCTACTTCCGGCACTTTTTCCAGAAGTCACATTGAGATGTCATTCACAATTCCAGCAGAGAGTAACAGACAAGTCATGCATATTGATGCTATTAAAAGAGAAAGGGTCTGTCAAAGGCAGGCCTGATGCTCAGGTGAGAAACTGGCTTATTGTAAGTCTGAAGAAAAATACGGTGCCAGCATCTCAAATACTCCATGATCTTTTCTGGAAGAGCCAGTCGTTCATTGGCTTCAAAAGTAACAGCCTAGTAGTACATTCCTGGATAAAAAACCCAGCTGGATAGGTATTGCTCAGATGCATTAAAAAAAATCAGGCCAGAGAAGCAGCAAAAGCGTAAGGCAAGGTTCATTTAAGTTCAGTAGGACTTACATCTACTAGGATTTCTGTACTTCTAATAAGAATCTAAACTCTCACCTTCAGCTGTCTTTTAAATAAGTAAATATTCTTCTCCAGTAGAAAAATTCCATTGAAGATCATCGGATGCCAGCTAATTACTCACTCTTGCTCCAGGTTAATTTAGCGACTGATAGTTGCAAATTACATTGAAAGGGATAAAATTCTGGCAAACAAACTTTTTGTTACTGAGCTCAACCACGCCAGAATTTTACCAGTAATCTCAGTTCAGTTCCCAGCAGAATTAGAAAAATGTTCATTAAAGACCTATCATGGCAGATTGGATGTGACACTCTAGTTAGCAGACTTGCCAAGAATTATAGAATCACAGAATCATGGAATGGTTTGGGTTGGAATATACCTTAAAGATCACCTACTCTCAACCCCACTGCAGAGGACCAGGCACACCTTTCGCTAGAACGAGTTGCTCAAAGCCCCATCCAGCCTGGCCTTCTATTTCTGAACATACCTGTGCCAGAGAGGATTGAATACCATTAACACAACCAAAGCTACTCACACCCTGTTAAAATGAGGTCTGTGTCAGGGGTAAAAGGCAATTTTTCTTTCCCCAGCTTCTTATATCAGGGTGGGAATAACTGGTGAAATAGTATCAAGATCATTATCTCCAGGATCCTACCACCATCTGTTAGAAAACTATACTGCAGAACCAAATTCAGCCTTCTGAATGGCAAGTTAAAAAACCACATGTGTCACTTGAGAAGTCATGCCAAACCTTCCAAGGCGTAAATAAAAATTCAGGTTAAAAGGTGAATAGTGCTTCTTATCTCCATAGGTATCTTCCTTCCAGAAAAACTGTGAAGTCTCATTCCTGTCATTCATGCAGTATGCTTCGGTACTTCTAAATGTGAGTTCTATAAATGAAATAAACCTCAGACACAGATTTCTTTGGATATCATATAATCATAGAAAGATTTTTAAGATCACCAAGTCCAACTATTGAAACCATCCTGTCTTTATTGTCCCACAAAGTAACACTGATTTCTAAATGTCAATGTGATTTCAAAAGTTTTTTAATTGTGTAGGAGGATGAATAAAGAAATGGAGCAATTTGATCCAGCTGTTGTTATCCATATCTTTATGTACACATATATGTAAAATAAATTAAAAATACAACGTATGTATATTAATCACTAGACACAAACCCACAGCAAAAGCAATTTCAGTGAACTTGGAAAACCTAGAAATATGTGAAATGAATTCCTTAAATTCTTCAGAAGTTTAACATTTGTGTCCAAATAGCTAAAAATTTTGTTCAGACTATGCATTTGCTGCCCCATTTCTTCAAAATTTGTAAAATTGGTTTATTTGCATGAAAAGACACCGACATAATAGTAGCAGATATAGAAACATTTGACTTGGGAATCTAAAGAAAAATCAATGTCTATGGTCTCATTTCTACAAAGAAATCCATCTTATTTCAAAAGGAAAAAAAATAGGGATTCTGTTCATTGATGTATTAATGTTAAAGATGAACTAAAATAGCTTGTGAGAAAAAATAACTCATCTATAGAGAAACATTGTCTAGAGCAATAAGTGATCAACATCACCTACATGACACAGACAGCACCCAACACAGGCATAACAGCAGGACAAAATAAGTTGCAAAGCCATGCTCAAAGTCCACTCAGAAAAAAATACAGCAGTAGGTTTTCTTCAGACATGGAATGGAAGATTGAATCTTTTGTGTTTTCACTACATTTTTTCATTTCAAGGTAGTTACCTGGGCTGTTGATGGGGTGCATCTCTGAGCCTTTCCTGCCCATATTCTTACTCACTGGAAGAAACAAGAGCAGAGGACAATCTGCAGGTCAAAAGGGATGATAAGACTCAATGTCAATGAAATGAGAAATTCTTCTTTTTGAAGGACAACATTAAGAAGAAGAATGTGTCTTTGTTACTGTTAAAAGTGTTACCTCCCTGCTGAGTGCCTGCTGCTTCTCCATGCTCTCATATTTCATCTGTGCTTGTTTCTTCCTGCTCAATTGTTTTTTTTGGCACAGTGAAGATGCATTTGCATATCTTCTGAACAAAATAAGTGCTGATTTTTTTTTTCCAAAGTCAGTGGCCGTGGCATCCAACAGACAGTGGTACACAATCTGCTGGGAAGTGCCAGTCTGAGTCAGACAGCCTTTCATGCATCACCACTGAACTCTGCAGATACGGATGCTGGATCCTGGGAGGACGTTTTATCACCAAACTAGTACCCACCTGGCACAGCCACATGGCTTCGGGGTCTGCTCAGTTCTCAGCCCAAGCTTGATGTGTATGATACCACTCTGAGAATTTCTCTGACAATAATAGACAATTTACAAGCTGAACTGTCTCATAAAAGCAGAGGAAGAAGATTTAGCTCACAACATTTTAAAAGGAAGAGAACACTGAGACAGCATTTCCCCAAGAACCTGCTGGAGACAGTGGCACACAGTCAGCTGGCACACACAAATTGTTCTCCCAACCTAGAGAAGGCACGCTGCAGCTGAGCATCACGTTGTCATTCAAAGCTCATTTTACGTGGTTTGATCAACAACATTTTCTGAACTATTTTGTCTTTTATAAGATCACAGTATCTAAATTTTAACTAGAAATATTTTTAAGTACCTGATATGAAAATACAGCTATTATTTTTAAAAAATAATTTATGACCTTAACCTTTCAATTATAATGGGCTTGGGACCTCTCTGCGTCTGTATTTGAGTGTAAGAGAGCATCTACATCTGTTTGTCTAGGAGCTGAATTACTGAAAATGGGTGTTACTCTAAGAATTTATAATTATAACAAGCATAATTTATAATTATCAGCATCATGATGCAGAAGGGAGATACTGTTGATTTTCTTGGTGTAAAGAGGATGACTTATATTGCCAAAATGTGTTGCTGCTACAGTTATTAAAATATATAGCTGCAGTGCCACATTCTTTACAATGTTTAAAAAAAATTAAACAAAATCCAAAGGAACCAAAGATAAGCCCAGTGAAACTGAGGCAAAAAGAAAATCAACTTGGTGTAATTTCAAAAAGACCAAAGGAATGGAAAAATAAGTACATAAAGGAGATACTGAACTACTAATTCACCTACTTTTTCCTAATCTTTCTGTCAGCTCAGCATTTGAGTTGGACAGAGGTATTAGTATTAACTCAGTGTTTATATTGGATTAGAACATTCCTGACTTTTGCAGAGTCCAAGGTAAATATTTCAAACAGGCACTTATCAGAATCAATTTTCTTGATGGCATTGCTATTTGCACTTTTTTTTCCTGCTAACCAAAATGCATCTGATTACCTAATCCACCCAGCAAGGAAGAAAAACTACATTCTTTAAAATCTGTAGCAAGTTATCTATTACCTTTCTTGAGGCTATTTTGGCCTGATTTCCTAGGACTGTGTGGCAGTGTAATTCAGAAGGAACTTCAGGTTTAACTTACTGAGCATGAGGAAGAGTCAGACATTTCCATGTTGTTTGGTTGCACCTGTTAGAGTGAATTGTTTTGTCATAAATTAATTTCATATGACTATATTTTTGCATAGAGTGATGAAGACGACCAAACACATGTGCTAAACACATCTTAATACTGGGCTGACCAGCATTAAGGTTGACTTCCAGTGTTCTATGTAACAACGTGAAAAACCTAGTGGAAACATTTTCTGAAAATATTTTAGAGGTCTGATTTCCATTAATCTAACCGTTGTTGTTATCATTATTGAGGGAATGACCTCATGGAGGGCTGTGACAGGAGAGCAGACTCATTCTGGTGTCCAGGAATGAAGCTTTATATCTTATCTGAGACACTGTGTTGTCTTACTTTTCCATAGCACATGGGATATTTGGCAGGAGCTCTTTCTTGCTAGTGTCCCAGAGGGCAAGCATTTAAAGGAACTCACAAACCTGCAGCTGATCTTCTTACCCAGAGCCTTTGAGAGAGTGAAAAATGTTATTTGGAAGTGTTTCATAAAATAAAGGTAAGAATATTTCAGGATCACTAAGTCCACAAGTCATAGACTGTATGATGTAATGCAGTTGTAACTTAGACTGGCGCTGGTATATGGAAAATCTTCTCTTCCTATTGAAAGAAGGGGAAAATAGTTCCCAGAAAAATCTGATAATTATACTTTTTTTTTTTTTTTTTTTTTTTTTTTTTTTTTTCCATTAACTTTTCTGGATTTTTTTTTTTTTTTTTGCCAGTAACTAGTCTGGAATGTATTGCACTTATAGAGTCAGGAAATCCAATTCTTTTGCTACAGAAGTGACCTCAGTAAAAAATGTTAATGAAGATTCACTCTTATTGGCATTCAGACAGAAGAACTGCACTGGGAGAAGATGGGAAGAAACACTTTCTCCCAATATACGACTCCCATGTAAATCCAGAGAAAGCAGTGTCGTCTCTATTAAAGACATACTAGTGATTTTTCTCCCTTCACGGTATAGGACCTGTGCTGGAGAATTTGTCTACTGTGCATACCAAATGCTTCACATCTGGAAAGCAAAAAAAGGCAATGCAAAATACATTTCTATCTTTTTTTCTTTTTTTTTTTTTTAATGCTGGAGTTTTCTAGCCAATGTGATATTTATAGGGGAGGAACACCACCATCTCACAATTTTCAGGAATTTACATTTATCAAGATCTTCTCATACACCATAAGGTATTATTTCTGTCCTCAAATACTACATCACAAGCATTTTAACTTAAACAATTTATAGGCACCATTGTATATGTGTATATACATAAAAAAAAAGTATATGTAGTTATTGCACTAAATTCATTCATTACTGTTGTGATGCTGTTCTGAGACCTCATTTATTGCAGAGAGAGAAGGACTATGCCTGAGCCAAAGAGTTTGCATAATCATCAAGACACAAGATATCAACCTACTGCATAACCAGAAAAAAAAGAATCTGGAGACAGGACAAAGAAAAGAAAGCTTATCTTTCTGCTTCTGAGACAGTACAGTAAAAATAAGGTAAATATTCTTAAAGTCTACCTCACTGTTTAGACCATATTCACACACAAATTTGGACAACTAACTCTTGTTATATAACCATGATTCAAATGTTAATTAAAGCAGACAGAATTTACCTACAGACTTAGGACTGAATCCTAAACCATGGGCAGACTGATGACTGGATCTGACTAATTTCGGTGGGAAACAGCATGAAATAATGCCAAGAACATCTGGACCTAGAGACAGAGATGTCCTGAAGGGAGTTTGCCATGATTTTTAAAGATTATGGGACAAATAGAAATGGAAGAAAATGAAAAAGCAGCTTGTCAGGGCATCAAGACACCAACAGATGTCAAAGGAATGTAATCGGAAGGAGGGCAAAGAGCAGTAATGAACACAAGGAAGAGGTGAAGGTAAATGAAATGTTTGATTTTTACCATGGTAAATTTAAGATTAGCATCAGGCAGAAGTATTTGGAAAGCAAGGAACAGTATAGGACTAAAGAAGAAGAAGCATTTCTGGAGAGATAAATTTGTGAAGTACATACTTCAGGACATTTTTTGAAATAGATTGAGAAGAGATTATTAAACAAGAAGAGGTTAAATGTGTAAAATCCTTTGTATTTTGAACTAACATTTCATCCATGATTCAATTATATGTAGAAAAATCCCTTGAATAATTCTCACATTCTGTTCTGACTATAAAGGGTGCTGTTGAAATAACTCAAAATATAATAAAAATTAAGTCTTTCCACAAAATTACCCTCTACTAGAAGGCTACTATCATCATTTTCATGTGAAATAGGTTTCAGGTTTTTTCAGTTATTTCCTTTTAAAGTGTAAATGTTGAAAGAATAAGACAATTTTGGACTGACTTTCAGTGGCATTGTCTATTGCATTCAAAAATAGACAAAAAATTGTTTCTTGCTTCTTTCAACTTGTACCATTATACATGATTACTACTGACCAGAAGAGAATGAGATTCTTTTTGCCAATAAATAATGTTTGACAGGGGCTGACTTAAGAATCTTGTTTGGCAATGCACATTCTTCCTCAGCATTATAAATAATTGATATCATCAATTGTCACTGATAGATTTTTTGTTGTCGTTGATTAAACAGCATTGATCACTATGCACAATTCTTCATACAGTCGGAAGTATTTTACAGTCCAGAACTTATGTTTAGGTGGTTAACCATTCATGTAAGCTACATCTTCCTCACTGACTTGGGTTGTTAGATTGGAACATATTTTGAAATACTGAAGGCAGATGCTGACAGCAGTGCACTTCCCAGTCCTGAAGAAGACAGGAAGGGGGAAAGCCATGCTATGGAACATACTGCAGGAATTCCTCGCCTGTAACTGCTGCACTAAATGTACCCCGGTAGAACAGGTACAGAGATAGATTATTAGATATAAAGAGCAAAGTGTCACTCAACTGTCTGCCAATTGTTCTTTTTCAGCACTCAAGGAAATAAGGAATTCTTCTCAGCCTTGAACATCTTTTTGTAAATTGACAAATACAAAGTCAAATGTTGTGGAGGTGGCTCGGCCTCTGGAGGGCTGCAGCACCCTCGTGGTCATCGGACCACTGCCACATATGTGTGTTCCCGCCTAGTGTTTGTATTCCCTGCTTATTATGTATGTTCTCTGTTCAATATGTATGTCCCCTGTTAAATATTCATTATGTTCTCCAAAGTTCTGCTCACTATGATACTCCATTGGTTCCTCCCTGCCCGGTCCCTCCTTCCCCAGTTCTGATTTGTTCCTCAGTTGTCCCTCAAGTTTCCCTCCGCCCATTTGCCCTTCCCTGATGGGTTGCCCTGTTCCCCTTATAAACCCTTCCCTCAGCTTTCCCAGTGTCTTCGTCCCTGGCCCCTCCACAATAAACCATCTTGCTGGAACCCATACGAAGACCCTTCCCTCCTCCTTTGCCTCCTTTGCCTCCCCAGCTGACACTCTGCGAGCCCCCTTCCCCACTCGGGAAGGACAGCACAGCAAGAACAGCAGCCAGCTCCTGTCAGCAGTGGCCGGCCCCTGTGGCCAGGGACGCTGCAGGACAGCCGCAGATTCCCTGAAAGAGGGGTGGCTCGAGGGGAGCCGACGCGGCGAAACGTGTTCTAGAATAAAAACCATAAAGTGAGCAGTAAAAGCAGAGCAAATGAGTGCTGCACCACATAATCTTTTTCTGATGGAAATGTTGTCTTATCATGCTACATGACATGGAATCACTTTAATGCATATTGTATTTGGATGAAGAGGTCTGCTACCCAGTTGTGGCCCAAAGCTCTGAAAGTACTGGCTGCCAGAAATCAAACGTTGAGTTCATAGAGAGATAATTTCTCTCAGGTTGATGGATAATTAAAAGGAACTGTTGAGTTCTCAGGATGAGAATCACTGTTCTACAGAGATGTGTTGTACAACTGGTTCTTGAGAAACTACTTTGTTCTATATATCACTGTGTGTAGAACACATATTGACAGAGACACTGGAATGCTTTTTTTTTCTTTTTTTTTGGTACAGATTAAGTTTTTGGAGACTTTAAGAGTTTTAGGAATTGTAATTCCCATGACATACAAAGAATAATGTACATCTAATACATCTTAAATGGCAGGCAGATTTTTGTTTAACATTGTTACATGCTGCAAGGTCTTTAAATTTCTAAGCTGTTTTCCTGTTCACTTATGTTTTCTTTTAAAAAGAATTACAGATTGTATTGTCAGATAGAAAATAAAACACTAGTTGACAGCAGTGTATGTTTTCAGAAGGAGCATAGATAAATTCTGTCTTCTTTTTCTAGTGCAGACCTAACAAGAGAATTATTCACAGGGATACAGCTTGGTTATGTTCCCATGACTGTTTTTTTAAATCTCACCATGGCAGCAATTTTATTTTCAGTTCTTTGTCAGAGTCTGAAGAATTTTCCATCAGTGGTCAGTGCAATGTGGATTTTTGTAGTCTTAGTTGATATCTGCATGAAAGGGATTAATGTCACAAAAAAGTCATCGTATGTTTAATGTTATAGGACCAACACAGCAATGGCAAATTTTATCTTGATAAATGGGAAAATACAGAAAAATAAGCTCCAATTAATTTCACTGATTGCCTCCTATGGGATTAAATACGTATTGGGAGAGAAATATGATCAGACTTGCATAGCTGCTGGACTTCCTCAATCTTTTCTGTGGCTAGATAGTGAATTTCATCTGTAAATCTGACACATTTCCTGAGCACTATTTTGACTTTTTAAAAATCTCCTTCTGATCCAGTGAAGATTCTGTGGCAGCTTTGACCCCAGAATAGACTGAGGACTGTGTTAAGGCTTATAGGTAGAGATAATATATAATTACTAGAAAGTCACTGTAGCTGGAAAATCTTGAAAAATTTCAAGCACACAAGGCTTTCTTAGGTCATTTAGTTATTTTAGCAAATATCTTTGTAGTAACAGAATTTAATTACACAATTAATTCAGCTTTTCCTCAGATGCCCAGATATTAGCTGCATTAAAGGAATGATGGTGACAAATTAATCATTCATTACAAAGCAGAAAAAATTCTTGTCTATTAAAAGCGTTTTCTGCTTGCATTCCAGAGGTTTGAATACTACTTCAAATACCCTTTCACAATACTTTGTACAAGATGCAAATTTGAATTTCAGTGACGTTGTTCCTGAGCAAGTATTTTACTTTTTTGAAAAGTCTTCTAAATACTCAGGAACTAATACAAACACAACTATTGCTAACAAACAAACAAAATTATTTAATATCTATACATGTAATACTTATTAAATTATTATAGAGACAGGAATTTGTAAACAGGAGTACCCAGAGAGCATGTTGAATAATATGCTGTGTAAAAAAAACCACATTATTAAGGAACGTGACAGAGAGTTGAATATGATCAAACTCAGTTGAGGTTTATCTTAAAAAAACAAGAGCAAGAAAAATGACACATCTAAAAGGCATGTTTGTTTCAAGGGAAACACAATAACTCCTTAAGGCCATGAGAACGGTTAGATCAGAGTGAGATAAAACTGTGGAAAAGTCTGAAAACTACTCCAGAATGTTTTCAATAGGATTTCTTTCAATTTTTTTATTTTAATGGATGATGGGAAAATGAAAGCTTGTTCCTTGTGTTACGGTTTAAATTTTGTCACCAGTGAAGTTTGGAAGAGATTGCCCAGGGAAAATTCACGAACTGAAGAGGCGTACTCGGAACTACTGAGGTAGCATGGGCCTTGGGCTACCTCTGATTTTTATAATTTAAGTTTTTTCAAAGGCAGATATTTCATTTTTTTAAAAGGGACTAGTGCTAGAAAATTATTGCAGGACATTGCAGGAATGTTTAACTGTTCTTTGAGTCAGTAGGGCTAATGCCATAGAGTTCAACAGGAGCTGAATCAGAACTTTTGCAGGATAATGTATTTTTACATTGTAGTAAAATGACACACTGAGATATACACACGTTGCTTTAAAACAATTGTTTAAGTATAATCTAATATGACAAAGTCTCTTTACATATCTGTCAAGGTAAATTTCAGTCAAATTGTGTTCTAAGCTCTCCCAGCCTTCCAGTAATCGGGGTTCAGGTGAGAAGGATTTTTTTAAAAATTTAGTTTCATTAGAGCCCATCCAGTTAGTGGATTTGGAATTACTTTGCCATCTAGTTTTGACCCACATCAGAAAGCTGAAAAATATAATGCAAAGGTCTCACAGGGGAAGCATCTCATGGACATCAAAATGAACCACTTTACAACTCTCCCCTAACTTTAGTTTTTCAATAATTAAAAGAAAAGCCAATGACTGATGGACAAGACTAAAAAAAAAAATCCACAATATTTCTTTTGTTCAGCCCAACAGTGCCACATGTAATCATTTCTTTATCTTCTGAAAGGGTTTAGAGTTACAGTTCACTTATCTTATGAAAAAACATCTAACCAAGCTTCAAGAGTATTTGAAGACTGCTTTTTTTCCCTCCAAAAACCATGTTGAGAAAGTTATAACCTGACTAAAGCCCTAAGCTTTCAGGCGGCCTTCCTTTTCTGTGATGTTCCACAATACCTAAGCCATTACCGTACCAATTCCTTGCAAAGTTTCACATTCCCATTTCCACTCTCCAACACTTTCCTCCTTTGTTCCTGAATTGTGGAATGTGAGTTATGAGATCCAGGCATGATGTAATGTCAGACATCTAAACTGCAGTTGTGAGGTAGTCATGGATAGACTAGGGCAAGGAGAAAGATGTATAATTCTGCAGTGGATTCGTCCAATGCAGTGGATACCTCTGTCAAAATATAATGAATTGCACCCAGAAGATGTCTGCTTTTCTCCACTCATTGCAGAAGGAATCCCAAAAGCTGGCTCAAGTGTATGTGTTTATACTGAAAAAAATTAACCTTGAAGATTTTGAAAATCTTGGGGGGGTTTTCTCAAAGGAAACCAATCAGGTCAGTGTGGTGAAAACAAAGCATCTGAGACACCCTCTCATTGTTTAGTAACAGCTGAGAAAGGAAACAAAGAAACCACAAGAAAAGAAGGGGAAAATGTTAGTAGAGAAACTGTAAATACATAAGTAACTTTTTTGTGTATTTCTGAACCACCTGGAACTGAAGTGAAAGCATACATGTTTTTGTGTGCTTTTGTGTGTGGAGATGGCACTGGAAAGAGTGCAACAAGTACAGCAAAATTACTAAATCACTGTGGTTGATATCAGTCATTCCTGTGGATTTGGCAACATCGCTTGGAATTTTAAGTGGCACTTAGTTTTTCCTACTGGTATATTGACTCAGCTAACAAGAGCCATCTTATACCAGTTTAATTGAAAAACAGATGCATCTCATAGCAATATGGTTTACCAGTCTTCCAATGGAAGAGCAGGGCAGAAGTTGCCTGCACATGGATCACACAGAAGAAAAATATCTCCTTCCTCTGATCCAAAGACTCATTACTTTCTGGGATCGCTCTGGCAAGAAAGGAATATCAACAGAGACCTCTGAATCTCTTGAAGGTTGGCTAAAGGGGAATAGTGACAGGAGAGAAAGGAGGATTTTATGATGTATCTTCCTTGGTGTAAGGTCATTCATGCTCTCAATCATTCTTTGCAACCCCCCTGCACTTCACATTGAGTTAGTTCTGAAATGAAGACCAAACAAAAGACTGACTGGCCAGGAAAGGTTTATATTTCACTGAGTGACAAAGAAAAGTAAAAAAAAAAGCTGGGAAAGAAGAGATAATTAATATAAAATTCCAGAGAAATTTCAGCAGCTAAGTGACAGCAATGTCAATTGAAACACAAAGACGTCTTTCTGAATGCTAAATCATATTAACATTAGGTTATAATGCAAAATTAATGGAAATACAATTTTAGAAAATAAAAAAATTAGAATTCAATTAGAAAAAAAAAAGAATAGGCTTGAGACAAAAATTTGGAGG
>VZTA01012418.1:389618-418822 GCA_013398855.1 Mohoua ochrocephala | reverse complement strand
TGCCTTCCTGGAAAGCCGTGGATGAACACAGGGCTTGCCTCCCACCACAACAGGGCTACAGATGCTCTGCTGTCAGTCTTTCCTTACAACTGGAAATGAAAGCTGCTCGTTGTTCATGGATGGTAGGAATGCACGTCCATTTGGGTCTCAAAGAAAACACAGGTCTGTTATTGTGATGGATAAAAAAAGGAAAAAAAGCCTTAGAGTAGAAGAAAATGTATCAGGACAAAGGGTAAAAACCAGTCTCTGTGAAAAGCAGGGAGGAATACTCCGTGCCTCTCTCTAGCAAATAAAGTGCTCAGACGCTGTTTTAATTCCAGTTGAGAGAGGTAATATTCACATTTCCTGCAAATCTCCTTCCACCCGTCAGATGACAGTTACAAGCCCCTCTGTGGCAGTCACCTCCCCCACTGTGGTAGTCACCTCCTTCACTTCTGTCACAGAACAGATTTCAAGAACTAAACAAATATTAAAAGTTAAAAAAAGCCAAGAGCCCTTCAGTTTCCTCTGTATTTTAGGCTTAAAGGAGTGATTTTTTTGCTTGCTGTTTGGATCAATAGATTATTTCAGTAATAGAAATACTAATGTCCTTAAATCTATATTTTTTTCCCCTGCAAATCACCAAAAAGTCTCTCCCGGATTAGGCCTCCCAACCAACTGATTTAGTTATGTGTCACAGGAGCCTCCGTCTCTCATTTTTCTCTTTTCCTGGGCTGAAGGAAATACTTATTGGTACTGTACTCTAAATCCCAGCCAATAGAAAGCAATGTTTCACCATCCATCTGCCCCTGACACACTTTTATGTAAACCACTGCAAAGGGAAGGGATTCACATATGTTTTACCAACTCCGCTAAACTACGAATAAAAGGCATCCAAGGTTCAAAGAGTTAAATTACCCAATGGTTTCCCCCGCCCTGCTCGCCCCCCACCCTGAGCCCCTCTCTTCTCTCTCAGGGCTATGCTTGATTTATGGTGTGATCCATCCCTGTTGGGAGTTGACAGTCACTTTCATTTTCTGGTATTTTTTTTTCCTTTTGCTGCCAAGGTCACCAGAGAGAGGGCCCTCCAAGTTTTCTGCATTCGTCCTCCTTCACCCTTCCACCAGCTTGGCCTCATGAATCATCCCGTCTTCACATTGAACTCCTGATGCTTCTCTTCCACCAAACTGCCCGACTTCCGCAATTTTTCTTCATTCTCACTAACAATTTGGTAATGAAATATTGATTTTTAGTTAGATTCAAATAGATGTTATTAAGTTTGCATTGATAAATCGTTCTCTTTTTCAGGCTGGAAGTACCTCAGTCAAATTCTAACTGCGCTTTCATACCTGGTGATGTATTAATTTGACATATTTGTCACCCAAGCTGCCTGGCTCAGAGTTAGAGGAGGGCGTCTGTCCTAATTGCTGCTATTTCGCAGAGAAGGTGTAATTCTAGCTGATTTCTTCCAAGGATTATAGCCCTAAAATAAGATATTTCCAAACATTTTCCATGGAATTTTTGTTAGGAAAGCAAGCAAACGTTCTTTCTCAGAAGGGAGAGGTAGGCACACACACACACAAAAAAGCACCGACCAATTAATGTTAAATGTTTCCAGTTAATTTTGCTAATTGAAATATATTCAATATCAATGAATTTGTCATGGATTCTGTGACAAGTAAGTAGTTCTTTTAACCCTCTTCAGTGAGAGCCACCTGATAGATGAGATTTGAAACACCAGCTGCAAAATCACTGCTCCCTTAACTGGTTAAATGAAGTGAATGTTCCTGCACATGCCTGGCACAGTAACCCCTCCGTCAGAGTTGAAGGTGGGACACGGGAACACGAGGAGGCACAGACTGTGTCAGCATTGCATCATCTTTCACCTACGCCAGGGATAAGGTTCCCAGTCCCAAGACTTCATCGAGGGCAAAAATTGCGATCACAGATGGAAATAAAAATAAATTACACTGAAAAAGAGACGTGCACTTTCCCCCTCTGCAATATCCAGGCCTTGTTCTCCACGGCGGCACTGCTTCAAAAATAGCTGCTGCTCAAGCCCTCGGTGCCCCCACTCCTGGCAGCCAGCGGGGCCTGGTGGCCAAGCACAGGGCAGAGCCCACGAAAATTCAGCTCAAACCCAGCCATCAGAAGGGGGGAAGGACACACATTTGTAGGCTCACTCTGTGTACATCTCAAGTAACAATTAGTTTTAAATTACTCCCAATTCAGTTGAAGGTTTAAATGGATGTTTGCAGCTGCATCAGTTTGAAGACTTGAATTTCAGCTGGATGCAACCCGAGCTACCTCTTTTCATATGTCATTCAGCACCTCTAAAAATTCCACTTTCCCAGTATCCGTGCAGCAGATACCCAAACAAGTCCTTCACACCATAAGAAGGAATCTCATATTTACTGTGAATTGATAAAGAACAAGTGTTATTTCTAACCTGCTAAATTAAAAGCTACCTGCTGAAAAGTCAACCTCCAAAAAGTATTAAAAAAACCCCTTGAAGAATGAAAGGAAAAAGTAGTCAGCAATATATTACTACCTGTCCTCTAACAGAAGGATCGAGCTCTGCTGTGCTGGCTGATTTCAAGAGACAGGCATTGATGAATAAAGCTCAATTGCTTCCTATGCTCCTGTGTCACACCTTTTTATTTACAAAATAATTTAGCTTAAAAGAGGAGGTAATTCTTGGAAATTAGCTTTCAAAAGGTCAAATTAATCTACGTGGGGCCAGCTGAAAGCTTATTTTTTAAAAAAATCTACAAAAGGAAATATTTTTCAAAATAACAAAACTCCAATTTATAGCCATCAGGATACTATATATTTACTGCACAAGAATTAAACTTTTTATATTTAACGTTTGCTGTATGCCCCACGTTGTGCAGAGTGAAGTAAACGCAACATTCTAGTGGCAGTGGTGACTCCTAACTCCACCCAGAGCTACCATTGCATTTCTTAAAATAAAACAAGCTGGAAAAAAGATATAACAACATAAGACAGCCTTCATTATCTCCCCTCCACACTGATACTGTAATAAGACTGTTTAAATGAATCAGACAGCAGAAGGGATGCATAGATTTCTCTACTTATGTAAGTTCATTCGTTCTTCTCACATTCCTCCTCTAACACACTTCTAGGATTATTTAGTGCAATAAGTAATTATCAATCCGCTTTGGAAAGCCATTATACATTTACATACTCTTCAAAGCTGCTGTTACTTTTATTGCTTCTAATGCCAAAATGGGAATGTGAGAGAAGAGCCTCTCTAAGAGCAGGTTATGGCGAGTTCAGCGTGCAGAATGCAGTTTGGAGGATGCATATGGGAATGAGTCATTTCTGAGAAACATAAAACTCTGAGTTATCAAACCTTTTGCTAGTCAATTATTTTTCTTTACTATGCTTGCTAGTAATGACAACTGCTATGAGAAGGCTGCTCTGCTGTATTATTTCTGCTAACTGTTATTAACGTGGTGGAAAGCAAAACATGGCTGGACCAAAGCATGCCACTTAGAACAAAAAAAGCATGATAATTTAGAAGACAAAGGTAAAATTCAGATATTTTGTGGGGTCTTTCTTTCCTTGCCTTCCTGGCAGATATTCCAGAACATGACACGAAATGCCCCACCAGCACACCCCAGTGAATGGAGTAGCTGAGGGGAAGTGTGACAGACACGCTGTCAGAGCATGCCACCAGCTCAATCAGATAAATACACACTTAGAGAATTACAGCCTGTTCACATTACAAGCCTTTTGGGACCATCATGTCCTAGTAATACAGAAAATCAGCAATGCTAGAGTATCACAAGGTATTTGGGAGTAACTCCTGCCAGGTGAGCAGCCCACTGCAGGGTCACCCTGCCGTGACCTACAGCAAGATGCTTTCTCCTCCAAAGGCTCGACCCGTGGCCACGGGTGGCTCAGGTTAGTGCAGGGCTGTTATTAATCTCTAAAAAAACCCTGTATGCATCTACCTTTGGCCTCCCATGTTCCACAAACCACAGTTCAAATTCCCAGGAAAATCTAGAGCTGGGCCAACCTGCTTCCCAACCCACAGGTCTTCAGTGCACAGGTGACAAGCCCCACGTGCTGCTAGAATGCACATCCATAGACTGCGTGGTAAAGCACCAGCTGCACACAGGGGCACCTGCCCCCATGCATTTGCAATATAATGTGTGTACAGGTGATGCTGTAATTCACCCTCACAGAGCACATTTCCCATGCCTAAGGCCAGCACCAGTCTAAACACTGAGATAACATGGTAGAAAGTGAAATACTTACAGCAGAAAGGTGCCCCATTGCTACCAGTGTTCCCAGGATTTGCCTTTGCTGGTCTGCCACAAGGATGAAGGGAAGGAGTTGCTGCTTTTAAAATTTTCCCTTCTAGGTGACACCTGGAAGTCTCGTAGGATAAATTCTTAGAAATTCTGTGAGAAAGTACCACATCAATAACACCACTGTATTTCTTAGTGCTGCATCCCAGACCTGGGGCATGGACTGAGCCTTTCACATACAGCCTGGTCTTTAGAAAAACCATGCCAGCACAAAGGGTCATCTCCTCAAGGTTTCTACTACATGAAATGCTGTTAAAACTGGCCCCAAATCAGTCTGCCCAAGCAATCCATTCCTTGTCTTAAAAGACTTTTGGCTTGTTTCGGAAATTAAGTAAAAAAACCTTACCATAATTTGGTAGTGACATGTTGATTCAAGGAAGCAGCTGCTGAGTGAGCCAGAGATGAAGTAAATAAGGAAGCTGATAGCAGCATTATCCTGTGCCCCCTTAGCAATGAAAACACGGACTGGGCTAATTCCTGGTAAAAGAAAATATCCTTTTTCATTTTCTTGGCAGGCACTGCATCTTGGCTGCTTCAAGGCAGAAGCTGAAAACTCCCACAGCCAGGGCCTTCCTTCCTGAGCGCCTCGTGTCTTCTATAACAGAAACGGATTTCCCTCTCTTCCTACTGCACTGTTCCCCTTTCTTCTCCAAGCAGTTTCCCTTCTCCTCACAGCCTGCTTTTCCTCCATCTAGCTGGGACCCTCTACTCAAACAGGAATTAAGCTGAAAATAACCCGTGAGGACGGGAGTCACCCTTTGGGAAGCCAGAGCACTGACCAGCCAGCCAGGCTTGTACTCACATGGCAGCACCACTCTCAAAGAAAGCAAGATGTTGTAAAAGGAATGGAGCCTAAGCCTAGGTGAAAACTGAGGCAGTTTCCATATGAAAGATATGGACTATTTCCCTTGTGGTACCCCAGTGTAACCAAATCTGTACTGCACATCTAGGGGAGCAGGAAACCCAAGTTAAAAGTCCCCTGATAAACAAAGGTGGGCATCGAATCCAAGTCCCCACATTGTCCTGGCAGAATATCCCAATTAAGCTGCTTGGTAAAACTGTTGTCTGTTGTCCCTGTTCTAATGCTGCCCCATATGCCAGGGAAGCTCAAGATAATCAAGGTTCATCTTTTAATTTTGCTTAGGGCATAAATTCATAGTGCTCTCTGCCCTCTCTTCAAAGCATCCCACATAGAAGGAAATACCGTTTTCCTTGGGGTAATGCTGGCTGACAAGGCATCGTTAACAAGAGTCTCTCCATATGAGATTAGGTTTTGGTACATCCACTGATAGGGAATGCAACGAGCAAACAGTAGTGACCCAAGTGTGCTACACTGCTCAGTCCTTCAGGAGATCTGGCAGTAAGAGAATTAGGCACTGGTTAATGGTCAGCATGGACAAACCCCATACGTGAACAAAACCAGCCTTAAGATCAAACACATGTTAAATTAGCTCCAAAGCAATTAGTTCAGTCTTACTGTGCCTGCAACTGGAAACGGGGCAATTTATTGTTCTCCGTTTTAAACATTTAAAATCAGCGTGCTTGCCTTGTGAATGTACCAAAAGCTATTCTGAATATAAACCCCAAACCTATAAAAAAATGCCTAATTACACTGAGTTTTCTGTTCCTTTCTGTGACTTCACTGTCATTCTTCCCTCCTTAAGACCTTTTCTCACATGCATTTTCTTTATGTTATTAGTGCTATCTATAAAATATGAATCCCAATTCCATGATCGTCATAAAAATCATAAAATTCTATGCCTGCCATGAAAACATTACATGATTTATTTTTGTGTGAAGTACATATTAAATCTAAGTATTGAAATGGTATTTTGCCTCCTTGACATCGAGAACTTTAAAAGACGCCCAATTTCTACTCAATTGCTATTATGTTAGGTTTCTTTCCCTGTTTTAAAACAGATACTTCAGAAGCTATTTATAGATTGAGGTTAATATTCATATTGCCATATGCTCTACAGTATTTGCTCATATACCCTCTTCATTTTTATTTTATATGACATATGGTGGCTGCATTATACACGGCATTCTCCTAATGTATTGCATATGCATATAACATTTAATACAATAGTGCGGATATTCACCGCGCATTTCACACGAGGAGGTTGTGAGCTGACGGACGACACAGCTCCTCCACTCTGCCCCTTGCTGGACTCGTTTAAGGGGCAAAGGTCCAGTCAAAATGCACTGGAGCTCTCTGCTTTGGATGTATGGACCCACGCCCAAAACACTGCAGGGACAAAAAAAAATGCAGCATAAACGGGGAGAAAACTTCTGTGGTGGCTGAGGATCTCTCCCAGCTCACAAATACGCACAGCAGCCTTCAGCAGATTGGTCTGAGGGATCTTAAACTCACTATCAGCCTTACAACCTGAGGGACATCCTAACAAGGAGCAGAATTCTTCCCCTCCTGTGGACACCAGAAGCTTAAAATTGATTTTATTGCCTTTAGCTGATAGGTTCTTAATCTCACATCTTAATGATTTCCATACGCAAGGTACCGTCACGAGATATAAGCAAAATTATTCTATGAAAATCCTCCTCTCAAGTTAAAAAAAACCCCAACAAAACCAAACAAAACATGAAAACAGGAAAACAGCTAGAAATTTACTTCCACTTCATTGCACCATTTGCATTGCTAAGAGCACAGCAACACTAAGAAATAAAAATCTGAGAATACTGAAGCATTTTAAACTGAAGTTTTCTTTGACATTTTCTTCCATTCTGTTTTGAAAGCTACAAAAAGAAATAAAAGTCAACAGTCAAGAAGCGGAAGAAAAAAAAAATTCATTTGACTGAACTATTTATCCACATTTAGTATTGCCAAGGAACGGAAACATCAGTTATTCGCACAGCTCCAGTCATCATAGCACTCAATAAAGATCAGTGGTCACAGAGCACTCAAGAACTAATAATTAGTTTTTCTCCTTTTTAAGTGGAAAAATGTCCTCATGTTAATAATCAACAAGAATGTAAGATTTTCCATTAAACTTTCCAGGCTTTGACATGTCTGCAGCATTCTAGTCCTGCAGTCCCTGGTTTACTGAATATTTTTTGTGGCTTTTTCCCAGAACAGGCCCACCACCACTGCTGTGTGTGCCAGCCTTGCTGCCACCATTGTTTGCCATGCAAAAGCAGGGCTGGGGGTTCCCAGAATATGCTTTGCTCTGCATTCCAGAGGCTACTGCAGGATCAGTAAATGGCCAAAGGTAGCAGGGAGAAAGGAGTAGGCAAAGTGTGACCTGAGCCAAATGCTCCCCCGGGATCTTGCGTGTCATCTCTTCAAAGGAAACAGAGCTCCTCCTACCAGCAAAGAACAATTCCATCCCGGTTGTGCAGGGCCACCTCACTCCCTCCCCCAGCAGGAATTGCACATTTGTCCTTTCAATCCTGTTCCTTTTTGCTAATTAATATGAACAAATGATATCAGTAACAACCAATATTGATAAATAACAACTGAGAGGACCTCACAATACCTTCAGCAGAACCAAATACTGCAAACAGGAATGCCAACTTTGCAGGACCAAAAGCTTCTTCCCAGGGCAGGCAGGTGTTCTGGAGTGGGTTTCTAGGCTCCTGGTGATTCCAGTAGGAACAAAGAGCACAACCCAGCCTCAGCAGCACAGGCCAACAATGCACCGTTCAAAAGTCTTGTACGCGTCAAATCCCCATTTTAATCACTAGGAACATCTTTGGAGTAAGGTGCTCATCCTAGAAAAATTTGAATCTGCAGTTCAAACACTCCATGAACTATGGACTCCACTCTCAGGACCCGGGTTCAAAAAGCAGGCAAGGACAAAACCTTCTTTTCTTTGTGCACAGACGATCCCTATATAAATACATTCTCATAAAATAGTTCCAATACCCCAAATGTACTCCCTGCCCCCCCATCCTCCAATCCAAGTGACACTTAATTAAGCCATCTGATCTTCAGAGGCTTTTTTCCCCCCTGTCAGAAACAATGAAGAAATAAGCAGATTTCTTCTAGAGCCATAGGCTTTAACTACTGTATCACATACAGAGAACAGAAAGAAAAGCCTGGACAGGATGCAGAAACCATGAAGAAAAATTATTAAAGATTTAGGAAAAAGAAAAATCAATCAAGGGAGATACACAAACCTGATTAGGAAAGAAAAGATTGTATGTTCCTATATATAAATATATATATATATATAGGCATGTTAACGGGTGGCTGGTTCTTCTAAGATTAAAGAAAATAACCTAAGGTTAAATATCCTTTTGAGTTCCTCTGCTACCATCTACAAAACTGGAAACCTGTTTGCCATGGCTCCAAGCAAAGAGCTGATAACAGAATATTTTTGCAGCTAAATTCTCTCTTTTTCCACCAGCTCCTGAAGTCATGAGACAAATTCACTTGCCAGAAACTGATTGAGTACAGGGGATTTTTCCAAGTCTCTTTTCTGACCCAGATTTGTGTCTTCGTGCTTTCTGAACAGATGGATAAGATGATCATTCTTTAAAGATCCCAACTTAAATGAAAATGTGTTTAGTGGTTCCAGTGCAGGGAAATACAGTAAGCCATTAAACCATGACAAATTTGACACACACAACAACTTCAGGGAAAACAGGCCAAAAAAATGGAACGTCTACCTTACCAAAGCAGAAACTGAATCCGAATGATTTAAAAAAAGCAGCAAGGGAGAGAAGAAAATAGCCATTTGTCCTGTCTGGGCTCACACCACAGCCCGCTGCGGGAGCACCACAGCTCCGACCAGCTGCCCCCACCCGGCCCCGCCCAACAGCATTGCCAAATGAGCACAGAAACACAAAACTCCCCGTTAGAGAGACAGTAAAGCTCCCTGGAAAAGGCAACGAGACACATTCTGCTAACTACTTGCCCTCAATTCACAAATGAATATGGTCAGGCTCAGCTAAAGCAAAAAAAATGAACCAAGACAACAAAACCCCACTGAATTGTGATTTATAGTAAATCTCTGACATTTTTATGGTTCTCAAACCAATAATGCAAGAAGAAACAGCAGACAGTGAGCTCTTGGCACTGGTATTGACTTCAAGGTCAGTGGAGCACAGAAACCCATTGGTTACTGATAAAATGGCCTCTCCTCCACCCAGCTGCTTCTGGTTTTCAGCAGAGAACTTCTTGGAAACCTGCAGGTGTTTGATATTTCGTGGTACTCAGCTCCCCTACTGCACTTGATAGAATAATTACGTTGTTTAAACTTTTCAATCAACAGAATTTCTTCTTCCCTTGAGCTTGGATTTGCCTTATTCAGTATCGAGACTAGAGAAAGCAGGTTAACAGCCTGCCTAGTTATTCACATCCATGCAGAAGCCTTTTATTCTTGAATCAAAAATGGTATTCTGTTATTATTCTTTCAACTGGTATGTAAGGGTAACGTGATTGTGTCTGTAAGTAAGTGCCATACTGAATTTAATCACGCTATTTATTTGCTTTGAATTATCCTGTATTCATTTTTTCTGTACTCTTAGGCATCGATAAAGTGGTTCTTACTATTACAGTAAATTAAATGCACTTTAAAAGATTATCTTTTACATTTGTCATAACAAGAATTTACATCACTGTTTTTCTCCCTTTAAGTGGGTATAAAGAACTCATGTACATTTTTTAATTTACTATGTAGTATTTATTACATGAAGAACAATTTCTTAACTAATCACAACTCATTAAATTCACAAATTATTCCAAATAGCCCATGGTAAAAGACCTCTTGTATTAGGAACAGAAAAACAATCCAAAATTTTTTTGTGAACAAGCATAACTAATTTTCTGGTTCTTTTCATGGATGAAATTAAGTATTTCAAAATGCAAAAACTCCATGGGAAGTACGAGGAGGGGAGACACAGAGTGAAAAGAAGCTGTGGGAAGGACGGAGGATGGATGTGAATGGCACAACTTGGAGCCAAGGAGGAAAATGGAGGGCGATGCTGTGTGCAGGGGAGGAACCTCCCTCCCTCCCACCTCCATCCCTCTCTCCAGGATCAGTCCTGCTCCTCCCTCCCTGCGGGCTGTGAGTAAAAGGTGTGCTGGGGGTTCATGGCCACCCTTCCCCAGCCCCGTGCCACCTTGCCTAATGACTGTCACTTAATTGTTGCGTTTCCTGAAGCAGGCAGTCCCTAACGTGATATATGAACTGCACAGGAGCCTCCTTCGAACACAGAGCCATTTAAACCTTCGTTGTTAAGTGCTGCATTCCCTCTGCCAGTCACTTGCCTTTTTTTGTGCTTTACACGTGTGGTGTTTTCCACATGTCTAGCACTGAAGCACACATTTGTTTGGACTATACACCTCTGTGTACTTTTTTAATGTAATAAAATTGACAGATGACTTCTTTTTGCAACAGGTTTGGTGGAAGAAAATGTTTGGGTTTTTTTCCTTGATGGCTGTTTAGACAGCAGTCTTAAAAAATGACTAGTCACTAAAATTCCTCATGCTCATTTCATATTGTGTTGATTCATATTAAATTCATGACAACAAAAAAGCAACTTGAGGCACTTTTGGAAATGACCACTCTTTAGTGCTTCTCTCCTCCAGGCTCGATAGGCCCAGAGTCCATAAAGCTGCCTGCTGTCTTGTGTCATGAAAAGAAACAGCTTTGCCTGGGAATGCCATTACTGTGTAATGAGGCATGCAGCAAAATATACCTTCAGCAGCCACTTGATGAAGGCTTGCTGACACACCAGACCAGACAGAAATGTTTTTTTGTGTGTTCTTCCTTATTTTGTCCATCAATCACATCATTAGTCAAAGCAGACAGCTCTGTCAGCTGGGCACAGATGCAGACTGGCAGGCGATCAGTGGACAGGTGTTAGAGCTCTCCCAAAACAAGATCTCGAAATGAGAAAAGGAGTGAAGACCTTGTTCCAAGGGCTGGAATGTCAATATATTAAAGAAAAAAAAAAAAAAAAAGCCAACCAAAAACCAACACATAAAAAACCCCAGCACCCAGGAGGGGAAAAGTTCAGAGGGGATGCTCAGAGCCACTACAGAGAGACTTGGAGAAAAGTTAAAAGGAGCTGCCACTTTGCATTACATTTTCATTTCTGCCTGTATTAGCTGGTGTCGGTGGATAACGGCGACGTCCGGCATTTGCTGTTTTGAATAGAGTCTAAAGGACATTATGTAAACAGTATTGTACTTCAGTTTCATTAGGAAAATCCTCCATGGCACATGGATTTATTTGTCCGAGGCTTCTGTCATTAAGCTGAGACACTAATACCCACAACGAGCATATATACTTTCAGTTTGACGTGCAAAATGGCAGAGGGCTACACGAGGGATCTCATTTTCATTATAAGAACCAAAAACATAAACAGAGTGAGATACATCCGAAGTGCCCCTGGTCACAGGGAGTGCTAATCAAGCATATGCAAACCCGGCACCTCCCGAGCCCTTCCGCAGGGATAACCCCCACAGCTTCATCCCGGGCTGCCCTGTGCCAGCTCCGCCGCTGACGGGTGGTCACTCTGCATTTGGCTACGCACACGGTTGCCACCACAGAGGGGGACCCTCAGTGCTCGTGGGGGGCTTGTGCCTCCCTCTGGGAATGGCTGGGAGGTGAACCCACTCCTCAGACCCAGACGTACTTTGCTCAGCAATTTGAACAGCATTGTCTTCCTCAGATCTCTCAGCCGTTGGTTTTATTCCTGTAAACTGGAGCTCGTTCTCCTTCGCAACATTTTCGTATGAGTCCTTTAAAGCACAGGGTGTTTCATTTCCTTCCCATCCCCTCAAGCTAAGTTTTTGTCTACAGTCACACTTTGAATTCTAGAAGGTTTTTAATAATGAGTATGGCTAATATCGTTTCTGAACAGCTTTGCATGCATTGCGCGTTCTTTTTGAGTAATATTAGATAATTTTCCAGCTCCTTGTCACCAGGCACGTGATAAATCTCCCGCAGAATCTCATTGTTCTGGGTCTCAAACCTGGGCAAAAGGGTGCTCTTGTGAGGTCCAAAACAAAATAATTTTATCTACAATGTGCTTCTCTCAATCATTCGACGGTGGAGTTGGCCAAACTGAATTAAAAGACCTTTTTATTAATCCCAGATGAACCCAGCTCCATGGAAAAGCAAGCAGCAAATCCCCAGCTCAGATGAGCGGGAGAGAGCAACCCTTTGGGAGAAAAACTCTCAAGCAAAGAATGCCATCAGGACCATACAAAAAGGGCAAAGATGCTCACGATAAAAGTCTAAGGATTGAACAGCCCAGGCAGGGATACCACCTCCAACTGCAGTTGGTTTTAGTCTTATTTTAGCAAGAAGGACAAGCCGCCGGAGTGCAGTGATTTGAACAAAAAAAATCAATTAGCGATAATTCCCAGGGAAGTGGAACCAACCAAAGAGCTAACCAGCTTCTTGCTGACAGAAAACAAGTTTGCCAAAACCATGTCACTTTTCAATTAAAAAAAATACAACTGTTAAACTAGAAAACTTCCCCTTTAGAAACAGAGGTAAAGTGGTTTGGGGAAAGGGACAGCAAGTCAATTGAACAGGAGACATGTACAGCCCACAGCTGGAAAGCTGCAGTGATAATTGAGGTGTCTCGGTAGGATCACAGGTTTTGCTTCAACTTTTGCCTCCTGCCCATTGCAGCTGTCTTTAAAATCCTGCAATTACTCAAGGTTTTCCTATTTCCCCCAGGTCCTCACTGTCCCCTTTCTCACTTTGCCCCTTTGCTCATATTTACACTCTGCTTCCTCTGCTTTATTTCAACCCTCACTAACCCATTATCCTCTCTTGCCTCTTCCCCTGGGCTTTCTTCCTTCTTCTTCTTCTTCCCGTCCTTAACCAGCCCAATCAAACTCCAGTTTCTTGGTATTAGTGAAAAATACGTTTTAAAGTGAAAACCCTCCAAACATACATATCTTGCATTTAAATGCACTCATCTACCAAAAATAACATAGGGTCTCCCAGTGCAAGACAGAACACAATCATGTACACAGCTCCAAATTTTGCATAATGGGATTGCCCTGAAAAGAGGAGGTTCCAGGTGAAATATCAAGGGAGCCTGGATTTTAACTTGTGCCATCACTGGCTTTGGTCACTTATTTTAGAAAATATTTGGAAAAAAATAAAGTGTGTGTGGGGGGAAAAAGTCCTTTCCACTTCAATAAATAATAGGCTGGAGGGAGGGTGGAGGGAAGAGAAAAGGAAGAGAAATTAGGATCACTGAAAGGTCAGGTGCCTTTATACAGCACAAGGGAAAAGGAGCAGGCTTTCAGATCCTTCCAAGAGCTGACCTTTCTAAAGATGTGCTCAGCATGAAGGGGGTAATACCTGATACCGAGCCACACATCTACCTTTAAATAAGAATTAAAGCCGGGTAACTCTGGAGACACCATTAATCTAACGAGCCTTTAGAGGTCACTGTTGTGCCAAACAGGCCTGGGTGGGACACACATATCTGGTGAAAGAAAATAGTGGTCTAAAGGAGCATTAGTCCACCAAACATCTAAGCTTTAGGAATAAACTCTGCTAAATAGCCCTTTTCTTGTAGAATAGGGTGTAACAGCCTTTAATAAATTAACCTTGTTACCCACCTTTAAGTGCATGCACATGGACTTCGAACCTCCTGGGCGGGTCAGAAAAATCAGAGAGAGTGAAAAACATGAACGTGGCCCTTGTGCCAACCCCTGCCAACAGCCAGGACTCCTCTGGAAAGGGTTAAACTCAAGGATCTCAGTTCTCATGAGAATGGAAGGAAGAAAAGTAACACGAACTTGACTCAGACAGTGGTGACTTGGGTGTTAGATTTCTTTTCAGATTCTGAACAAACTATTTCTTCCCCAGTTGAAAAATGGAAATAATGGGAGGCTAGTTTGTGGCTGAATGGATGTTTTGGGTTATAGACGCTTCTATGTGATGTCAGCAGGGATCACACAAGGATTTGGAGTGAATTCCTTACGTGGTGGGTGAAATTGCAGAGATGAGAAGGTGCATCGGCGTTTCCAGGTTCACACAACATCAGCTTCGAGCAAGTCCTCACTGGGTTACAGCCCTTGGTGGCTTCAGCTTGTCACTTCTTTCAAAGTTCCTGAGGAGCCCAGGCCCTGCTGTGAGAAGGCACCTGGTGAAGTCAATCTACCAAAAGAACACGAGAAGAAAAACAGGTCCACTCAAACAGTGCATCACTCCTGCTGGATCTGTGCTCCAGTGGCAGCATGCAAAAATCATAGAACACATCCCCTTGCTCGTGCAGCCTGGATCCTGTCTCTGCAGCATTGTCATCGATCTCTTTCTTCTACATTAGGCTCCTAGGCAGTCCATTGGGGCCGATTTGTCAATAATTTCAAAGGTTATTCAAACATTCAGGCTTTATTGTGATTCTTAATGGATCATCTCCATAGAGCAATTTAGAAGTGTGGCAGAAGGAAGGTTATGCAGGAACGGAGGAGAGGCAGCGCCTGGCTGGTACCAGTGCTGTTGTAACCCTGCACCACAGCACCTCAGGCAGCAGAGCCACCGTTCCAGACCCACAGCCACGTTAGACACAGCAAAACTTTCAAGGAAGGCACCAGTTATGATGACTCAGGAAGAGGAAGAACACCAATTAGTAGGAAACAACAATGCAAGCAGAAAGGCACCATCAACACCACACTGGCACTCGGCAGTTGGGTTGTCAGCTGTCTTACAAACTGAAGACAGTGCTTGTCATTCTCCAACCTGCCTGTTAAATGAAAAGCATGAGATTCAGGAAAAAACCCTCACAATTTAACATGAACTTACCCAGGCCTTTCTTGAAGTGTGAAACATATGTTCATAACAAATATCAAACTCCTGGCTCCAAGAGCCTCATCATTTAAAAACAATACTTAGCCGGGAAATACTTAACATCGCCCTTTAACGTTGTCCTCCCACCCCCCGACTAAAGATGCTACAGAAGTTTGACCTATTTATTGTGCCAACTTAGGTGTTTGAAGCCAAAAATAATCCCAGTGATGCCAGTGGAATTAAGTTAACACAAAAAAAAGATGGTTTTATCCCACTGGGAGCGGTATAAAGACAAGCTACACGCAGTTGGGAGGGGAAGGAGGAAAGCTCAGGGCACAGCCTGGCAATGTTTGGGAAGCAGGAGCAAGGTAAAGTGTCAATTCCCTGTCTATCCAAGTCCCTTCGAAGCGGGAGATCTGCCATAGCTCCTGGCCACACTAAAGGCAGTGACAAAACTCTCACTGAATTTATCTGTTCATCTAAAGTGTCAGTCTCTTTTTTTAAGTGGTCTTAAACTAGAATATTTCATGAGCTGAGAGCTGCCAGTTATAACAGTTACATTGGGAGGAACTGCAGATTTTATCTAAACCATACAATTACCTCTAAAAAATACATTTTTTAAGTCTATCTATATCTGTAGAGTACACCCAACGCACCTGTCAACCAGATATACTATATGTCAAAGTCATCAAGGAATATCAAGTAGATGTCAATCAAATTAGTCTTTAAAAGTAAGAACTTCTATACCAGAACCACTGAAAAGAGCTATGTGAATACTGCACAGAAGTACACCTATTTTATTAGAGCTATCACACTGTACTAATGCCTGTGTTCACAATAAGGGTTTCATAAGTGAAAATATCAGCTCTAAACGAGGACATGGCTTATAAACAAGTAAAAATAAACAAGTCCAGTAATTTTCACGTTTTAGATGGCAGCATCCCACCTATTAGAAAAGTTTTAATATGAGAGCAGCAAGACAATATATTTAGAAGTAAACATGCCAATGGAGCGTAAATTACTGGATGCATCCCATAACCACAAACGGCTTTCCTTGGGTCAGAACTCCTCAGGTGAGCAAAGGCGTCAGGAAAACAGGACCTGTTGGAGGCAAGGATTAAATCTGCAGATTATTTGCAGATCATAATATAAATCCGCAGTGTATTTTGCAGTGGAATGCTCCTTTTGTACTTTCGTTACCCTAGTGCTGGGAGGAGAACTCCTCTCACCCGTAAAAATGTGAAGACAAGAAAGGCCTTGTCCAAAGCCATGATGAAAACCTGAACTCTCAAATGTATTAATGAATCAAAGTGTGAAATAAAAAGAAAAATGTCCCAGTAAAAAACAAATCATCTATTCATTTTGAAGCACTTAATTTCTGTTTTTAATTATTTTAGATTTCTAAAAAAAAAAAAAAAATCCTTTTAACGTAAACTACAGACATACGGATTGTCATTCAACCAAATTTCAGATTTCCTCCACTATTTCTGAGACAAATAAATGTAACTTTTATCTATAAACAGGCTAGTTTTGATGAATCAGCGTTTTCTGATAAGAAAACATTTCATCACCAAACACTGAACCAGCTCTACAAATTAATTACTACTTCAGAACATGAAGAAATTTGTGATAGATCTTTCTTTTGTCATTAGAACAAATCAGTGAGATCCAGCTTGATTTGAATTGCATGCTGTAAAAGTACAAATAATGATAACACTTATAGGAACTGACTTTACATCTCAAAGGATTTTTTTAATATTACTTTTCTACTTCCAAGCAGAAGCAGAGAGATTAAAACAATCCTAAAAAAAGCCATAAACCCCAAGTATTCTTTAATTACTTTCCTTAGCAAGAGCCACAAATCAGGGACAGCTGCCTGAATTTTCATGCCATTCCCTCTGGAAGACAGAACTTCCAAAACCGATTTCCGGATTGAATAATCAGCAATGGATATTTTTGGAAGGAAACCCTTGGATCAAAAATTTATGATGACACCAAACACTGCTAGTTCCCTATTGCAGATGCCAAAGCAAGTTCTCCATCCCATTTTGGAGATTTTTGTAATTCCTGCAGTCCAGAAGTACTGAATTTTTATCAAAACAGCTCAGCACAATCCTTTTACTTACTAATGTCAATACTGCTTTTTACCTCAATTTGTTCTTCTAATTTACAGAGACAATTTAGTCAGGGTAGTTGTACTTGGACTTTTAAGGGTTTTTAAAACACTGGGACAGCAAAGTGAGATCTATTACAGTGGTGGGAAGATAGTATGAGTTACAGCACAATTACCACCATTTGGAGCAGCATTGTCATGTAGCTACGATGGAGCTTACATTAGGTAAAACAGCTCAAACACTGAATAGAACAATGTACCGCCTATAAATCTCCACACATCTTCTATTATTAGGAAAACTTCTTAAAATTCATACTTGATAAAGTAATAAACTTGCTTGATGTATAAGACCCCACGCACCAACTGCTGAAATACAATGAGGGCTGTTAAAAGGATAAACCTGTTGAATAAATCTGCTATGTAAAAATTTATCTCAATGTTATATATAATGAAACCCTTCTTAAACAAAAACCTGATAAAACAATAAACCTGTTCAAAGATTAAATTTGCTGCACTCTAGGGCTATACTTCTCTGCTGTATTTGGAGCTGCCAGACAACTTTCAACCTGTTTAATTTCAGCAGTCCTGTTTTAACACCATTTTTTTTCTATTCTGTTTCAAACACCCTTGTGCTTGTAAAGTCTGGGAAGAGTCCTGCATTTCGAGCACAATCCTCTATAACGTTTCTGCCAATGAAAGTTAACAGATGAAATTTTTCATTTTTTCATGCTTTCATTTTTCTTGATACAGACACATCTCTAGGCATGAGTAACAGTTGTCCATTAGCTCGTTATAAAGGCACGGAAGAGAGTGGAGATGGAGAGAGATCTATGATGCAGAAACACTGGAGAGTGCCTAGAGCAAATGTTCATCCCACCCTGGACTGCTGAGAGAGGATCTGCACAATCTGTCCCTGTTAGTAATGATGTCCCGGAGGAATAAGCCAGTGTGAAGAGGATTTTAGTATTTTTGAAGAGGCAACCACCACTCTGCAACATTAGACGGTAAGACTGGTTCTTACTCATGAGATTCATGGTCTATTTGCTTGAACAAAAGCTCACAGATTTTGGCCTGGACTCCAGAAAACAATACCGTAGGCAGGCTAGGAGCCTTGCTAAAAAAATTTTCAGAAGAACACCCATGACTATATCAAGCATCTGGAGTGTTCTTTAATAGTGAGTAATGATATTTCTTTTGTCAGGCAGCTGGCACCTTCTGCCTCCTGACACCCTCTAACATCACTCTTACTTTGAAGGCCTTTGTTAGCTCTCAGCACACCTCCCACCACTCTCCAACTTTCTCTCTACCTCTGCACTCACCTTGTGAGAAATGCGAGAGAGCCGCCGCCACCACCCAGGACCTGCCGTCATCCAGAAGCTGCTTTCACCTTTCCAGGGCTGGTTTTGCACTCAACAACCCCCTTTCAGCTAAGTGTGGAGAGAGAGTTAGAACAGAAGTTAAACATCCATGGGTTATTTAATTCACTCCCATAGCTAACACATGAAGATCCTGAGAGCTTCTCTCAGGTGTTGCAGCCTTTCAAGGGCAAGCACCAAAACGTTTTCTCTGGCTGCTGCTGGCCTCAGGAAGGGCAGCAACCCCTTTCCTCCTCACTGCTGAGGGCAAAACATCTCCCACCTTGAGTATCAGGACAAGCAAACCTCACCTGGCTCAGCAGGGTGTCTGCTCACCCTCTGCCAGGTGTGGATAGGGATGTGATTCCACCACAAGGATGAGGCTGTTCTGGTAAATCTTGAAACAATCTTTTCCCTCGAAGAATTTTTTAGTGATCTCCCAGTTACAGGTGCTGTGACTGTAGAGGAAAAAAATGGCTTAATTAACGTTTCACCTTTGCTGTGCATTCCCTATAAGCATTTTCTCCCAGGAGCCACCCTCAGCCTCAGATGCGGGCTCACATCTGCCCTGAGGGTGTGGTGGGTTTCTGCTGAGCCCCGTTCGTGTCTCCCACGTGAGGCCTGGGGGAGCTCAGGACACTGGCACCTGTGCTTCCCGTGCTGATGGTCAGCTCAGGAGGAAAACACTGACAGCTGGGCATTAAACTCACCGAACGTGTGCAATGGAGGTGCAGATAGAAACGAACTGTTCAAAAATTGGCATGAAATGCTGCCAGTAATATTCAGGATTCATCATTTTATTCTGGCAGGGATTTGTTTCGCTGTAGGAAAGTACTTCCAGAGTCATCTTCCACTGAAAAATGTGAGATACTTCCAGAAACTGCAGTGAGCAAACCAATTAATCCTCTCTCAACTCCTTACAAGGGACTGTAACGAAAGGCCTAATTCCTAGAGACAAGGTCACTCCCCAGGAGCAGTTGGGCTGGCAGAAAACCCTGAAGTGTAGGGGAGGCATGTTCGATGCTGTCTTTACTCAAACTCAGAGCCAACAGAGCTCCTTACAAGAGCTGATCAAAAATTGCATGTTAGAGGAGCTGCAGAGGCTGCTCTCCCTGACTGCAGGTACCAGGCTCCTGTACCTGAGCCCAGTTAAAGTCCCAGATCTGCCCTTCCGTCCTTTCACAGGAAAGTTCAGACTTCATCTAATCAGTTTTGGACTTTTATTTTAAAAACTCCCCTTCAGTGAGACAAAGGACTTCTAATCATGAGCAACACAGGGACACCCAGCTCCTCCTGGTGGGGTTTGGGCACCTTTGAGGATCCAGCGAGAAGGGTGTTTGGGAGATCTGTCCAAAGCAATGCATTGACGGTGTGGGACTGGCTCTGCAGGTCAGCCACAATCAACTCTCTGCTACACTAAATGAGGAGCCTTTTAGTGACCTCGTGTCATTATTAATGCACTGCCCAAGTCACCTCTTCCTTTCCAAAAATACAAAAAGGTGTACTCAAATAACCAGTCCATGAGGTCACTGCGGGCAGGACCAAGTTTAAAAACTTCAGTCTTGTGAGCACTGGGAGTGTGAGGACAAATCCAGTGTGTCTGTGGTAAGAAACAGCCGAGGTAAAGCTGTCAGATACTAAAAATCACAGCTTAAAAGATGCAGAAACTACATTGTCCTCATTGACACTTGACTAAAAAGACAACACTGGTGATGCTAAAAGGATAAATAAAAGGCTGCAGGATGATGCTACCAGTGATGTGATACATTACACATTCTGGTCTCTTAACAATCCTGCTGGTACTAATGAAAAATAGATGTTAAAACGTAACATTAAAATCACCAAGAGCAATTAGCAATAATCATATCTGTGGGTCTCCATAGCAATTAGGAAATGAATCGGATTGTTGTACCATTGTGCAGGATTCTTTTACCTCTCCCTCCCTGAGCTCCCCTCACCTCCCAAAAGGCGGGCAGGGACACGCACCCCTGTGCACACACACACACACGCTCAGGCTCTGCCTGTTTGTCGCTCACCTAATGCCTGTTTGTTTTTTTCTCCCCCTTTCCAAACAGTCGCTGGACTCAGCTCAGGCACAGTGATCTGTAATCTCGCAGCCATTTTTCTGAACATAAGCAGCTTGCATTTAAAACTCTCCTGCTCATCTGTCTTCATTTGAAGACTGGGTTAAAAAATAAAATTAATGATTGCTATCAGAGAGAAGATGAGCAGCATCACCAGTGAAAAGTAGCACTGCCACATTTTACCAAGGCTAACATTTTTCACTGGCTGGAAATGGCTGGATATACTTGTAAACATTATTAAAAATAATAACTTAATGTTTCCTTCCTGTGACTAGCTAGCATTAGCAAGGTATTTTCAATTAGCATTTCCTCCAAGCAATGTAGGTCTTTTACTTCATTTTATTTAAAAAGGGATTTGTTTTCTAATTTTTTTACTTCTGCTGTTGTCAATAATAGAATTCAGTGGAATGGCTGCGGGTTTTTCCTCCCATCACTTACAGTTTGTAAACCACTGAGAGGGAATGTATGTGTTTGATTTTATTTGCTTTAGCATAGCTGTCCAATGAAAGAAACAGACATAAGTATGCATTTCAATCTGCTGTATAATCTTATGCGAGGCTTTAAAATACAAGTAAATAGCATCACACACTTAAATCAAGTCATTTTATTTTTAGGGAAAATAAACAAATAATAAAGTGATAAAATAATATAGATGCCTTTGCATTTCTTTTTGTAAGAAAACATGCAGTACGAGTAAAACCGCTCTAATGTACTTCATCCAACATTTAAAATACCTGGGTAGTGGAGACTGTTGCATTTCCAGTTCTAACAAGCCTCTCCTTGGTGGACTAATCTTGATTCATTACAAAAACACTATATATATATATGTTTTTTAATGCTAAATAGGCAAATATGGGTGCAAATGCAAAGTCGTTTCACGGATTTGGCAGCCTCAAGGTGATAATTTCCTTCAAGTTCTACACAAAGTTTTTGAATATTTCAATTGATTGCATTGGGCAATTCTCCATTCATTTAATCAGATTAATATATAACTCGCAAATTCAACATCAATTTCACATGTTCTAATCCTGTAATGCATAAAATGTTGCAGTGCCATACAACAAGCTCCAAAAAGTTCTGTGTCTGTTGGTGAACTTTATAGTAGCACATACATACATACACAGAGATTCGACCAGGGCAACCAATTCTCTGCTTGTATCGACAGACAACAACTTCTGAATATAAAAATGCATCAATTCCTTATCTGGAAGTAAAGGTCCAAGCTCTACATATAACGTATTTATCAATTCCAAGAGAAAAAAAATCTGCCAATTAAAAAATTTACTTTTTAAGTACAGTGTGAAACCCTCACTGTCCTCTAATAGTTCATATACCTCTAACAGTAAAACTCAGTGACCCATCCAGCAGTTTGCAACTGCTTTTGAGATAGGGCCTGATTCAGAAAGCCCCAGAATGCTGACATTTCATTGACTAGTCACAATTTCTAATGTGCTGGTAACAAAATAATCCTGGAATACAAGAATCATAAACTCTGTGTATCAATCCATCACTCAGAATTGCTTTCGTAAAAGAAATATTAATGTTTCAGCCACCTACATGCGAAGGTAACATCACACAGCTTTTCCATAGCTGGAACCAGCTGTATAAGAGGTCAAAGGGTGTTTGACCATGGTTAAACATATTTCACACAACAGCAATCCCTTCTCAGGAAACAAAAGCTTGGTATGCCACCACAATTATCAAATGCTAGTCACAAAATGAACGTCTAAACACAAGCTGAAATGGACTCAGTGCAACACCCTAAATCCATAGTTATTCCATGGAAATGGAATTATTGGCATATTAAAGTTTCAGATTTACTGCACACAACAAAGATCAGCCTTCCCCTTGCAATCCCAGAAGGAAAATCTATTGCAGTAATGCTGAGATCCATTTAAAGAGCATATGTACGTAAAGGATTGGGCCCTAAATCTGGATAGACATTTATTTTTATATGCAGATAATGTGTTATATGGAGCCAGTACAACAAAGTCTTAAGAGTGAGACAAAGCATAACAAAGGTGGTACAATAAGAAGATGACTATATCAGCATGTGAAGTATTCAGGTTACAAACGCCCTCTCTCATTTTTTGCATCAAAATTTAACAAATTTGACGTTGAAATTAAAGTTGTTGAGCTGCTGACCAGCAAGAGCGTTCCTGAGCTTTGCAATGAATGTGTCACATCGTGCACAGTGAGCTGGACTCAGCCAGGAGTCAGTCATGCTCTGGCTCCTGCCAGCTCTGAGTTTCTACCCCTTTTGGAGTTAGTCCTGCTTGGAGATACATTTCTGTAGTTGTAACAGCAAACAAACATTTTTTTGTTTGGAAATATGTTTAAAATATATGTGTGTGTACGTACCGTGCATGCACACATTTGTTTCCACACTTGCCATGGAGAGGAAACCATTTTATGGCAAGTATCCAACCCTTCACATTATTTCTCTGGCAAACACTAAAATGTCTGTCAACATCGTGTAAACAGGCTGGCAGGGAATTTTGAAGAAAGAAAATGAAAGCTGCCATTTATTCTGTGCATGACACCATTTAAACATTTTTCAAAACATTAAATGTTGAATTGCCGTTTAAAATTTTGAATCATTCATCAACGTGACATAAGGTGGCATGCATGTCCTTATAAATTCAAACAGATCAATCCCAGAATGACCTACTAAAAAGCAATCAAGAACCTCAAAGCATGTGAAGGTGCTATAAACCATGGCAGATAGCACAGGGATAAGATGATGCTGAGCAGCACATCTGGTCGTGGTCCTCTACACAAAGCACGGTTTAATTCTGCAGAATTTGAGGGTGTGCGATCGCAGGTTGTCGGTATTTGCTCAGATCGGCTCTGGGGTTTAAGGAAGAAACCTTTTCACCCTGCAGACCCATTTGCAGCCTCGTGTGGCTTTGCAGGTCCGTTGCTCAGGAATGGCCCCACGCAGGAAGGGATGTCAGGAATGCTGTGCAGCATCTGATGGAATCTCAGCAGGTGCTGGGGGAGGCATTTCCCCACTTCAGCGTGCCCACCCTGCGCTCTGAGTCCTGGGCTGATTCCACCCCAACACGCACGATCTCTGAAGTTTTGGCAAGAACTTCAGCGAGGAATAACATCATTTAAACATTCCTTTGAATACATCCTGCTGATCCCAGTGATTTGTTGGGCACCTCACTGTTTGTTGTGTGACAAGTTGGACTTTGGACAAGGTCAGCTCTTGAATCTTGATTATGTTTTTTTCCCCTTGAGCCAGAAGACATTGATTTGTACATCTAGTTTACCTTGTTTTCTTAGCCATTTGTGACACAGTACAACAGTTCCCATCGAAAAAAGTGTCATGTAAATAAATTACAACTTAGGACGTATACATTAAATAATTTTATAAATGAACTTTAAAAATGAAGGAATAAAAAATGCCAGTCCCAACTTCTATGGCTGCAGTGATTATTCTGATCATGTTGTCATGTGTAATGAAGCACAGTCCCATCATTAATCAAAAGAACCAATCAGATAACTAATTTAGGCAATATTCTTTACCACAGGACATGTCGGTCAGTAAAAATGCATTAAAATAGCAAAAGATCAATAGTAGACACTAGGGACTGTGTTTACAAACCAGTCTTAAACTTTAGGGTATTATATTCTCAGTCATACTGGGAATCTGATTTTTTAAAGGATAAAATAACATATAAGATAAATGCCGAGATTTTATTTTCAGTTAATAACGTGCATTAGAAGCTGTCTGCTGCAAATGTATGAATTGCTGTGTTATTTAATGATTTCCACAAAAGTGTGTTTAGCTACTTTCTAAATACACTCTAACTAGACTGGAGTGACACTGCACAAGAAAGAGTTGGCAGGTTCAGGATTTACCGATGTGTGCCTTCAATACCTTATGTGGAAGCCCACATCAAACACTATGCCTGGCAAACACTATTTATGTTCTGCCTTGGGCAGCCTTGTGTTTTACATAGTCAATACTTTTATTTAAATGCAGATTGAAGGGACTTTGTTGCAAGCAGAGGCATACTTACACTTTTTCTAACTTGGATCCTTTTATTCCTTAGGACTGAGACTTTTTTTTTTTTTTTTTTTGGCAAATTATTCCAATAATGAGAAAGTGCATTTCAGTGTGAAATATTTCCATTGGGTTTAATCCTTTCTGGATGGTAAAGGGAAAAGTAGAGCAGAGCCTTAGAATAACTGTGCACAGGTAAGGTCAGCTGCCCAGCTGCACGTGCAGCATCACCCTGCTGAACTCTGTCTGGAGAGTGATTCCCCCGTGCCTGCACAGCTGTTCCCAGCTCCAGCCCCAGCCCAGAGAGCCACTTACTTGTCAGGAGTGGTGTAAAACCACAAAGGTTTTACACTCGGTGCTGAACCAAAATGGGTTTGAGCTGCATCACCCACCTTTCACACACAGGACTCACGGACAGAGGGAGTGCTCCAACACTGGCAGGACACCTTCAGGGATAGGAGCAGTGCATTAGGCAGATGCAACATTCATAGGATCTCTGTTTGGGAAAACACTTCTTATTTTCAAAAATACTCAAGAGCTTTCCATCCTGCTGTAAACAAAGCAGAGCTGTAAGCAGCAGTGCAGTGGGGAGAGACAATTGACACCTTCATCCAGCGTGCTGTAGCTTGGCCTGCATGGTAATGGCTCACCTGAATTGTTAAAGGTTGTTTGCATCAGCCCCATCTTGTACCAGCCTCTCAACACTGTCCTGTGACCACGGGGAAAGGAGGAGCAGATGGCCGAGTCATACTTTGCTATATTCATGAAAAAAAAATCCTGCATTTTGGAAGAATAAACATAGAATCACAGAAACATAGAATGGCCTTGAAGATCATCTAGGTCTTGAAAGGAAAAAGAAAAAAAACAACAACCCCCCCCTCCAAAACCAACCAAACAAGAAAACCCACCAAAAAACAAAATAAACCCCACAACAAACTACACTGCAGTTATTCCAAAAGGGCAGCAGGGCCTGGCTGCAGGATACACCCCACGTGAGGGGTACCTGCAGAGCAGCCAGGGCCTCGTGCTGCCACAGGGCACAGTTTGTGGCAGTCACACCTGCAGCTGCATATCTGGTTGCACTCAGTGGACTACGTGTACTTCACATTATTGAATTTCTGGTCAAATTACTCATACTTCTGGCCTCCACAAAGTTCTGTGTGCTGAGATTCTGTGATGATGGGTAGAAAAAAACCCAAGGGCTTTTCCTCTACAAGGAAGTTACATTTTAAACCTGCTGCCTGTTTCACACAGCACCTCCTAGCTCTTGAACAATCCTTCCCACCTCTCCGTTTTGCACACCTCTGTCTCATCTTCTCATGGCCATCTCTTTTCTGAGCCAAAAAGTCTGACCTATTTAATTTTTCTTCACCCAGGAAGCTATTTGGTGTCTTGTGGGATTCCTCAGCACCTTTTCCAGTTCAGCAACAGAGCTGGTGCCTTCGAGGTGGCCTATAAACATGGAAGCACTGAGGATGTCACCAAAAAACCCCAAAAATCACAATTTACTCCTGTGCTCCTGGCATGGGGACCAGGCACCAGCCAGAACTGTCCCACACTTTAAGCAGTTGGTTGGGATGGGTTTTAATGCTCGAGTGCTTAACAGTAAGCATATGCTTAAACATTTTAACACCTGACAGGTTTGATAAATGAGCTGATAGGAGGCTACTACTGTAGTCAAAAATACACCTAGTAGTACTTTCAGAGAAGCATAAAAACATCTGAGATATTTGAACTGCTGAGGACCCATGCATTCTGTTATTTCGAGAGATTTTTATGAGATAGTATTTGCTGATGTTTTTCTTAAAAACACAGAACCTTATTTTATTTTACATAATTCAATTACTTCTTTCTATCCAATAAAATAAGCTCATTCAAATAAAATCAGAATTACTTCCCTCTTTTGGCTAGGGTACAGCATCTTTTGTACCCAGCTAAGCAATCTTCACAGTGCTTGGCAATAATCCTGCTTAGAAGGGCAGGATTTAGAACAGATGCAGACTTCTCCATGTTGGGGTGCTACCAAGTTCTCTGTTGATTAGTAGGGTGCATAATTGGGTATGACAGAATATAGATTTCTGGCAGAAAATAATTTCTAATGGGAGAAGCCACTTGCTGAGGACACCCACTTCAATTAAAGGTAGACCAAGGCTCTAAGTTAGTATGTTAACCCTATGACTTCTCCCAGACTTGCTATTTCTGCTTTTAGAAGCTGAGATTCATTGTTTGGTTGTGCCATTAACAGAAAAACAACCACGAAAATAATGTACAAACTTAGAAGTGGAAACAAGGGTTCACCTGAAAATAGTTTGCTGAATCTGTCTTGCTGCAGCAATGACCTTTGATCATGGAATGCTATAGAAATATTATGCAGACACTATATTCTGATATACACTAACTTCCAGCTAAGCGAAAGATCTCAAAAACATTTAATTTTTAAACTAATCATTGATGGGGAGGGGGGAAGTTACGCTCTTTGCATGCACAGTGTCAGCCCTCTGTGCATGTTGTCCTTGCGAGTGCCTCCCAAATTGAAAGGAAAGGAGTGAAAAAACAAATTGTGACTCATCACAGAAGTTCTGAGGAGATAAGGGTCTGTTTAGATGCCACGATATTACAAAGCCCACTTCAGTCACACAGAGCCTTTCTATTGGCGTAAATTTTACCTGTGTTTTAATTAAAACTGATCTCAAAGTAACAAGTCTTTTGTGTTTTAATACCATCATCTGCTTATTTCTGATCAGACAGCATGTTCACCTCGCTCTAAAGCAGACAAAAGGGCGAAGCAGCCTGTGCTACAGACAGACATGAGGATATGAGGTTGCCATGAACCAGATCCGAGTCCCTGCTTTAGCATGTGTTTATCTCCTTGAAATCAGCAATAATCCTTATGTGCTTAACGTAAGGCATGTGCTCAAGTGCTTCATTTGATTAAAGCCTGACTGATTGGGTAAAGGCTTTTGATCTTGGCCTTTTCTTTGGAAAGAAAAAGAAAGAGAACAGAGATCAGTCCTAGACAATCATATTCACAGTGCTGTGTGTGCCACTGTTGCTGCTCCAGGGGAGCAACGAGCTCACTTGCCCTGCGAGGAACCAGCCTGGTCCTGCATCTTTGTGCATGGAGGTCACATTTGGTGACACAGACCTCCCAGCTGGGCCACGGTGGTTGTGGTGTGTGCCACTGTTGCTGCTCCAGGGGAGCAACGAGCTCACTTGCCCTGCGAGGAACCAGCCTGGTCCTGCATCTTTGTGCATGGAGGTCACATTTGGTGACACAGACCTCCCAGCTGGGCCACAGTGGTTGCATTTTGTGACACAGGCTGGCAGCCAGGCCGTGGGGGTTGGCTGTCAGTGGTTTCCTGCAGCTGATGGAAGGGGCACAGGCTGGTGCTGTGGCTGTGGTGCAGAGCTTTATCTGCTCCAGCGTCACTCCTGAGGACTCCACACCCAGCCAGGCTCTGGGGCCGGGCACTGCGCCGGCTCCAGGGAAGGTGTGCAGGATCCAGGCAAAGCACGGCAGCGTGGAATTGGCCAGGCATGATGGTGAGAGACCTCAGCAGGGCTTGGCACTGCCAGCTTGCTCCTGGGCTACTGCAGCTTCCCAAAGTAGCCTCTTAAAAGCTGCCACCAAAATTCCCATAGCTCAGGCTTTCCTCTCTGCCACGCCCACGTCTCCTGGGTGGTTGGGAATGCTCCATAAGGGCTACAGATCCAAAGGGAACAGCAGGGAGGAGTGCAAGGACAGAGAGTTATACAACTTATATTGCACACTTACACAAAACCTATGGAGTTTTTCCACAACGGCTGAATCAACTTTTTCTTGCACAAAAGGTTTCACTCCGAGTCTTTTGAAAAGTGCTGGCCTACGATCACAGACAAGGCTCACATGGAGAATGCAGCAATTCGTAGAGTTAAAAATGTCAGCTGCTTAACACTACACAGCAACAGTGCAAACCAAGATGGGAAACATAGCGAGCTGGAACTACGGGGGAATTTCAGGCATAAAACGTAATTGCTCCAACTGGAGTTCAGCCAGCACACCAGGATTCACACCCCTGTCCTGCAAAAATAATGCAATGAGGTGTGTGAACTGCAAATAATCATGACCTCAAATTTATGACTTACAGACATCTTAGCATGGTTTTTTCCAGCAATGCTGTCCTCTCCCAGCACCATACTGGGACATTTGGCCTGTGTTGGCTCAAAGAGGAGAATATTGCCCACTGATTTGAACATTACAGTAATAAACAGAGATAATAATTTGTAGAGAGAATATGAAGAGAGACACAACAATCTATTAAATTCCTTGTTGCATCTATGTTGAAATTTGTGCCTCAGAAAGAAAAAAAATCCATCTTAACTTACTGCCATGATTCCCTTCCTATTAAAAAAGGTTTTATATGGTACCACAGGTCTAATGCTAGCCATCAAAGTGTTTTCAGAAAAAAATCACATTTTTTCTGTGGAAAATGTTTCAAGGAGTTATTTCCTTTCCTTAAGGAACAAAATAATAATAATAATAATAATAATAATAATAATAATAACAATAACAATAACAATAACAATAATAATAATAATAATAATAAAA
>VZTA01012418.1:321605-389565 GCA_013398855.1 Mohoua ochrocephala | reverse complement strand
TAATAATAATAATAATAATATGGGAAATTGAAGAATCAAAATATACCATGACAGAAAAAATATTCCTCTCAGAAAATCTTTAGGAAATTTATAGCAGAGGATATGTGTTGGTCCTCTCAAGAGAAGACAGAGGTTCTTGTTCCTCCCCCAGTACATCCTGGAGTGACTTTGTCCCATCAGAAAGGCAATAGGAGGATACACCCAGGGTAGAAGACACTGGCCCAAACCCTTGGGCTGCTTTGGCTCTGGGCCTGGCACAGCTCACCCAACACAAAGTGCCCCAGCAGTAACACAGACTGGCATTACACTCCTATTTCCATATACTTTGGGGATCTAAATAAACTGAACAAGGTTTTTATGACTAAAGAAATTTTTCAATTGTATTCTTTGGACAAATTTTGGTATCTAGCCAATACCTTAAAATATTTATTTTTAAACACAACACAAATGTTGCAGCTCACTGACCTGTAAAACAGTGAGAATACAAAGAACAGTGAGGATTAAACACTTTAAATCCCTCCATCTCTCACTAATACACTGTACTGGGAGAAAATATAAGGGGATACATTTACACCAAGTTCTGTCCTCATTTTTAAGTGATTCCATAACATGTACAGACTCCAGCACATTGGATAGTTATTTTTGATCTGTGCTGCATTTTAAACACAACAGTTTTTAAAGGAATCTGATTAACTCAGTGTTACAACTGACAGAAAAGTGACAAGGTCCAGCAGAAACAGATGTTCCCTGCAACTTGCTTCTTCCATCCCACGTGTCTTTTAAGCAACATTCAGATTCCATTTGGCACTTCTCCCAATATTTTTTCCCCATCTTTAATGCAATTGTAGGAAAATTTGACGCTTATCTCACTGCTATAAATTTAATAGCAATATTAAAGAACGTCGCTCACGTTAAATCTAAGAAAGTGAGACCACGATAATGTACATAGTTTTATGCTAATCCCTCACCAGTACTCTTGTGTGCTCTCTTTTGCTTGCATTAGTACTCTGCTCAAAGTAGATTAGTCTGTGCAAACCTGCCATGCCTGCTGCACTCTGCCCGAGGTCTCAGCCCTGCCTGTGGACCAGCACAGCCACACCGAGCTGCCACGGGCAGCCTGCAGTGCCAGAGCCAGGAACCTGGGCCCGTGGTTCATACCTGCACACCTTACTGTGCTAACTCTGCCCTGGTTCAGCTGCAGAAGAGTTCATTTCCTTCTCAGGAGCTGTCACAGTGCTGCCTTTTGGATTTGGGAGGAGAGCAATGATGGTAACACGCTGATGTTTCAGCCGTGCTGAGCAGCTCACGCTGCCCTGCGAGCAAGGGGGCTGGGGGCACGCAAAGCTGGGAGGGGATGCAGCCAGGACAGCAGCCCCCAGCTGGCCAAAAGGATATCCCACACCACATGGCATCATGCTCACCAGAAAAACTGGGGGGAAAGCTGGCCGGGGTCCACTGCTTAGGAACAGACTGGGCATCCCTTGGTGGGTGGTGAGCAGGTGCTTTTTATCTGCATCACTTGTTTTTCTTGGGTTTGATTTCTCTCTCTCTCTTTTTATTTTCCTTTTCATTATAATTTAGTATTATTGTTGTCATCATCATCATCATCATCATTATTTTATTTCAATTATTAAACTGTTCTCAGCACACAAGTTTTCTCTGATTCTCTTATACATCCCATCAAGAGGGCAGTGAGCGAGCACCTCTGTGGGGCTTAGATGCTGTCTGGGGTTAAATCCTGACAAACTGAAAACATGAGTCACTGCAAATCAGTTATAAGAGTATTAGCACAAAGAAGTATCAGGGTATTGTAGAGGAACCCTAAATAAATGTCTGTTGGTAGTACAGTATGGAAAAGCAAAAGAATTTAGGTAGGAAGTTCCCAACCCCATCATCATATCTGCTCAATGTGAAAAGCTTTAAAAACAAAAGAAGGGAATGTGTGTGTGTGTATATTATACAGTTTAATAACTCTGCTGTAACTACAAATTAATTCAAATCTTGTACTTGCATTAAAAATGAACTCTATCTATTTTATGTTGATCATTAACTAAGAATATTTCACACTAGAGATTTGTCATATTAAGGAGAATTGAAACCACTTATATCAATTAATTGTATTATACATAATCTTTACATAGATTATAAAAAATAATTTAGATTCTATATTAAGGAAATATTAAATATGAATTCTGCAAGGAGCCATGACCCAAAGTCCTGCCTTTATCCCAAAATAATATTTTGGGATAGGGAAAGAAATGACCAAAAAAAAAAAGGTGTAAATCAAAAGCTTATTGTGAGAACTCTTCAGTGAAATTTCTCCATTGAAAAATGCAGTGTAACACTACAGGAATGTTTCGTGCACACGTCACTGTCCTTAGGGACAGGGGCTCTGAGAGGGAAGGGAGAAGGAGGGGTTACAGCCTGGTGGTAGCAACAAGTGCCAGAAGTAGGAGGTCCTAAATCCATTAGGATGACAACCTGAAGCGAGTTCTCCTGCTTGTCAGACAGTTTTGTTTTGAACTTTCCTCGCTCCATTCCTCCTTTTAAAGATACTACTACCAACAACACCACACCACCACAACAATATCAGTTTTTAATTGTGAATATTAAAAAAAAACTTTCAACACCTTGAAGCCTTAGTATTTTTCACTCATTCTCATTTGTCATGGATAAATTCATCCTACTAACCTATAAAAACAGTCCAAAGAAACACAGAGTCAAAGAAAGCTGGACACTGCTGGAGAGCATTAGGCCAAGCAGGAGCATGAGTTTGCACAATTAAGAAACTTCTGAGTACCACCAGTACAAATGCCTACAAGACAACCAATGACAAAAGCTTTGTGAGTCCTGCCCCAATTTTCATCTCTGTACACTACCTGGCAAACACTTCAAAGCAGCAGGAAGAATTTCTGCAATGGGAGGGGACCAGAGGGGCTGGAGCACCCCGAGACAAGAAGTGGGTTAGAGACCGCCAGGAGTCCAGAAAAACCCATAATGAGCCAGAACGAGCTGTACCATTCCCACTGGTCCTGCATCAGGGCAGGATTCTTGACGTGGGAAAGGAAAATAAATACTTATTCAATAATTGCTTATCTCTTCAATAACACAGGCTTTGAACACAGTTAACAAAAATGAGTCTAAATCAAATGGGAATTATTTATTTAGAGGCTGTACCACCCCAGATGAGTTGAAGCAGCCACACAAGACAACACCAGCAGTATCACTTAGAGGATACATATTTTTCCTAACCCAGAGAAGGCAACAACCTGCTCAACACAAGACAGCACTGATGCACAACCTCAGCGTTCCCATGTCTGCCTTTACAGACCAGGAACATTTTGTATAGAACTGTCACGGTGCTTCCACAAAAATACATATCTCCTGCGTGTCAAAACACACAGCTTTAAGATTGCTTATCTTCCCTCAGAGGAAGAAATAGTGTGCCTCTGCCACAGCAGCCTCCATGGGAGCGTGTCCGTTATCATGTCTTGGCACAGTGCAACGCCTGGCATTCTTCACACAACCTGCAGATAGCCCAGATACTTCTTGGAAAGAGATTTCAGTACAAACCTCCCCAGAATGTTATTGGAGTCCCACTCAGTCCTGGCTATAACCTTGAAATAACCAATAAAAGGGTTTTTGACATGCTAACTACCAGATTTACAAGCAGTAAGTGTACACGCTAAAGATCAAATTTCAATAATGTTATAACCTTCTTATAAGGAAAGATAAACTTAGCCGAATATTCCTGATTTTGTAAGAGTACCACCATCACCAAGGAGTCGACAAAGAGAATTCCTAAAGACAAAATAAATGACTAACTTTACCTCTGAATAATTCTATGCATCAGTGCCACATCATCCTCACATCTGTCATTATCCTGTACCTTGTCCACGCAGGACAAATTAAAGATAGGGGAAGCTTCAGAAGTCCCCAAACCCCCTGGATGTCAGGAACCCATGTGCTGCCAGAGAGATGTCTCAGCATGTTGCAAATGCAATTTGAGAATTCTGGATTTGGAAATGGGCTGTTTAGCTCTTGGATGATGCAGAGAATCCATTAATTAACAAGTGACAGGAGACATACCCATCTCTTCACTTCACCATCCCACCGGGAAGGGAGAGGAGCGCTGAGCATCCCCCAGAGCACAGAGGCAGCCTGTGGGGCTGGGGAATGTGACTGCAGCTCCATTCACTGCTGTGCAGCTCCCACCTTCCAGAGGAGCTGAGACTTCATCAGCTTCTGCTTCTGCCAGTCAGCTGAGACTTTTCTCACCGTCTGAAGTGCAGGAAAGAAAGGGAAAGCAGCAATGCCATGCCAAGGGAAGGGCTGCTTGTCACGCTACCATAAACAAAAGCATAGAGACGGACCACGTTAAACAGGAATATTTCTTCATTGAGGAAAGTTGCAGACAATTTAATCCATTCTGATACAATTTTTAATGTAGCTGGTATTTTACCTTACGATTAAACCTGAAAATAACCAGCAGAACACAAATGAGAGTATTTGCAAAACCTCGAACAAGCATCAGCCTCAAAACTTCAAACGTTCTGGAAAAAGACCTTTGTGAAGTTTTCTATGTAGTAAGCATCCCTAGTACTGCCTGTCCAAGAGCAGGCAGTGTGACCAGCCTGTCACAGAGCCAGGGAGCCCAAACCTGAGCAGTGTTAAACACCAGCTCTCTCGCCCATGTTCCCTCCAGCCACACTTAGGGAGGGCGCAGTGACAAACACGGTGGAAGCGGCCGTGTCTCACCAACAGGGAATGCATCACCTTATCTCTAGATACAGCAGCTTTAACCAAAGCCTTCCACCAGCCACACTCTGAAAACTTTGCTTCGGGAAAGTTAAGGGAATTAAAGATTCCCCGCACACAGCTGAGCACTGCTGAGCAGTCCAACCCAGCTCGGGCTCCAGCCTTCGATCTTCTCCCTTCCCTTCCATTTCTTTGCTCGAGGCACATGGATAAAATTAGAAACATGCACATAATAGTGATCTTCATTCAAACAGTTCCTTGTTTACCCTCTGCCATCTACTTTGTCTACAGCTTGCTTTCAAGTAAATCATACAATTACTCTTTCCCACCCACTCTACATTTTAAGTGACATTTGATTAACAAATAAACTAACCCTTAATAAGAAAACTATTGTCTAAATAAGCACTAATACTTTAAATTAAGTACTTTAAATACACCTAATTATGTATTTAATCAGGATTAACAGGACATGCATTGTATGCTAACTAAACACAAAAATTAGATTACTTAAAAGGTATTTATTAGGTTCAAGAATTATATAGAAAAAAAGAACTTTCTACTAGCTGGCATATATGATAATCTTAATTTACTTTAAATAACACGAATGAAATAAATGCTTAAGTCCAGTGATACAACTTATACCTGCTTTGTGGATAAATATACATATGTCACAAACATAGAATTGCTTCCATATGATATACCTAAACATACTTAACCTGGAAGCCTCCAGCTGGCTTCCCATATCCCACATCTCTACCTCTGAGCCTCACTGGCTTATTTCTACTAGAATTAGGGAATTTATGGTCTGCAGAAGACATGAGCATTTTGAAATAATTTTCCATTCAAATTCAGATCAATATTTTATTTAATTCCCCCCCCCCCCCCTTTTTTTTTTTCCTCCCCCTTTTCTCTTGCCTGAACTTTTTACAGAATGGAAATCCATCAGAGCTGCCCAGGGCTATGCCTGCTGGAAGCCTGAGGGTCTGTCTGGGAATTCTCCTTGTGTTCAGGGCTGGGATGTTCCAGTGCAGATGTAAATCCAGAGAGCCGTGGCCTGGGATGTGGGGCAGCTTTCTGGTGTGGCTACCTTCGAGCCGCAAGTGCTGGCAGGCAGCCACGGAGCCACGCAGGTGACCTGGCAGGGAACCAGACAGATTTACAATGAAAATCTGCTTAGCAGGCTAGGTTCTCTGGGAAGATTCATTGAAAGCCAGATGTTTTTGTGAAATGTTTTGCTTTTGACGAATCGGCATTTTCTGATGGGAAAAAAAAAAACTTTCTCTCCAAAAACTTCCTCTGAGCTCTGCCGGCAGCTGCTGCTGCCAGGAGGAGCCAACAGCGACACGGCAAGGTTGGGGACAGTGTCCCAGGGCCTCCCAGCTCCTGATCCCCTCCCTGTCACCAGAGCTGCTGTTCTCCCAGACCACAGCAGTGGGAACTGGCCCGCAGACAGCCATCCCCAGCACTGGTGTTCAGGCACAAACACTGGCTCCGCACCAAGCAGAGCAGCAGCAAACACTACAGCATCTTCAGAGTCTCTCAGAAGCCCTCTCTCCTTGAAACCACCCCTCTGAGGACACTCGGCAGGCTGGCAATCCCCTGGGGATGGGTGCTCCTGGTATCAGCATCACACCTGCCTTCCTCCTCGTCCCCCAGTGCTGCAGTTCGGGGTGGCACAGGAGCCACCAGGGAGCTGCTGGTGGGGTGCCCCTGCCCCGGGCTGTGCCATGCCCCCAGCAAACCCAGCACAGCCTCGGTGGCAGCGCACCGGGAACCTGACGAGCTTTAACTTCCAGCCCTTCCTGCCACCTTCTGCTGTCTGCTGACACGAGCAGCAAAAGGCAGCCGGCGCTTGACAGCTGAACACAGCTCAGACGGATAACGGCTTGTGTCTAACAAAGCCATTCCTAATAAAAGAAATAGGCATAAAAGCAGAGGAAAGGACTGTGCTGCACGCGGGGCTTGGGGAGTGACTGAACGGTGGTGCTTCTTTCATACCATGAGTTATCTGGAAGTGGCACTGAAGGAGAGCACGTGAAAAGTGCTGATGAAAACTCTGCTTTAAAGACTACTTTTTCTGAGACAAGAAATGCTGTATGTCTTTCTCTCAGCAGCAAGCCAGACCCACTACTTTATTTCTGGTGCTAAGTAAATGATATCCATTAAATAGTCACTAAGTCTTCAGAAACTTCACCTCCAATATTATTTTAAAGGAGTTTCAGCTGCAAAAAGCAATGGCGTTTGATTTTCTAGACATAGCTATCTTTCAAATTAAAGGTTTTATTTTTTGATACGCAAAGTTTAAAAAAAACCTCTTGAATCCGTCACATTCAGAACATCTGTCTGTCCCAAAGTCTCAAAACATTAACACATACTTTGACTGTAAATATGTTAGAATATCCAAATAACTGTGTGTCAAATATGACACTTTCTTGTGCTAGTGAAACCCAGATGAAATTCATCAACTTCAGTAGATTGCAGATTTAGAGTTCTGTAAATAAGGGAAAAAATTGGCCCTGCGCTTTAATTAACATTTTAAATCAAATCTGCATTTGAAAATGTGCCAAAATTGGAAGAGATCATAAATAACCTTGGTCTGCAATATTATACTAGAACATACTTGTGCCTTCTCTGCTTTAAAAAAAAAATGTGTTTTTTATCAAACGATAATTATGGTTGTGCTTGAAACGATCCCCCTTAAATTCTACAGGAAGGTTAAATGACTGAAATGGCTGAATATTAATATTTTCTCTTTAGTCAGGGATTCAAAACAATTCCCAACAAAACATCGGGGCCGGTAGATTTGGAGGGCTGTGTCATTAACAGCCGCTGTCATTATTCTGCTTACAGGCTTGTTCTGCAGAGACCGTATTTTCAGTAATAAATAATGTTTTGAAACAAACAGGTGATTTCTGTAAGAAGAATCGACAGTATTTTTTGAAGGCAGTGGTTTCTGTAGAAACCTTTCCTCTCTTTGTCCTCTCCTATCTGCAGGGTATTGACAGCTCTGACAAGACTTTGATTATCTAGTCAGCAGGAGCCTGAGACTTGTCACTTGTCAGGTGTGAGCCGGCAGTCACGCCGCTGATGAAACAATTGAAAGGAGATAGGCTGAGCATGAGGAGGATCAGGGTCATCAAGCCCAAAATGTACGCCTGTCTAGTAAGGGGATGGCTTACACCCTCATTAATGACTCCAATAAGGCAGGAGAGGGAGGCGGGGAGGGGCTGGAGCAGGGAAATAAGAAACGCAAAGGTTGGGGATGGTGGAGAAACTCCACTCGTCGGCATCTGTTTCTTGCCCACGGCTCTGCAGTGGCCAGAGCCCAGCAGCCCCAGAGGAAGCTGCAGAGGCACCAGCACATTGCCACTCTGTGCCCATGCCCTCCCTGCTCTGGGTAAGGGGTAAAGTAAAGGTGGCAATCTCCCTCTCCTCCCACGCCGGGTTTCCAAACGTTTCTGCCCAGCCATGAGGGCGAAAGGCAGGGTGGGTCTCTGCCTGGACCTGTAGCAGGTTGGTACCCTGCGGATTCATCCCCACTGGAAAATTAACAGCAACCCCACCTCTTCCAAGCGACTGTGCTTCAACTGCTCCCAGCACTAGACAGAAATCCCAGCCGTGACCAACGCCTGCGGTCCGTGACTGAGAGGTCAGGGTGCACAGGGTGATGTCTGCTGCCCTGGATGAGAGCTGCTGTCCCACCTCTGCTGAGGACACCTGTGCAGTCATCTGAGCTCCTGCACGGCACAACTGACACTTCGAGAGGGGCACAGACTAATCCAGAGACAGGCTTAGCCAAAGAGGCCAATATAGAACAATAGCCGTTGTCTGGCAATTGGCAGGACTTAACAAAATGCTTTGTACCAAGATGTCTGTAATCCATAACTAATATCCTGTCTGTGTATATCATACACAAATGGTGGGTCAGTTGATAGAAGCTTATCCTAAGAACATTTCACACAAAACTGGATTAGTACAATATGCTTTGCACTGGAAAATCATTCACAAACTTCAGCTCATGTAAAACCCAGGACTTTTTTTGGTTGGTTCTTCACACATCATACACTGCTTGTTTTACTGTGATCTGCATTACTTACCTATTCATATTAAAATGCTGTTCGAGGTATGCTTCACAAGAATTAACAGGCAAAATACTGCTGCCCAGAAAGTCTCTCTTTTAAATTTAAATGACAGCATAAATTATTATGCACATTTAGTTAAAGCCACAGGAAAAATTATGAGTATCAAGGACACAATCTGTCAGTTAAACGCATGAAAACCTGCAATCATTTCACTGGTTTCAGGACTTTTTCTTCAAGTCTGTGCAGACACAAGGCCACTGACATCATAGTTTGGGGTCCCACCACAGAAATAAATTGAGCTGCATTTACTAGTTTATCTGATCCCCAAACCTTTACAAAAACTTTGGGAGTTGTCTGCTGTCCTTTATAAAACTGATTACTGGTGTTCCTTAAATCTCTAGGATATTTAGATGTATGGATAAGATAAGCATGGATTAACTATGTCTGACTATGCATATCAATTGAGGAGAAAATTCTGCTCTGAGATAAGGCAGCAGTGAAAACCCACAAGGCAGGACAGGCGGAATCACAGAGGAGAGGAGGCTGAAGGTTTCTGACACCGGCACAAGATGGGACACACCACGGCAGGGAAGAGGTGGCTGGCTAACTGAGGAGGGGCAAGAAAAGACACGGCTGTGATACCCAGTGTGAAATGCCAGAGGTAGACATACCACTCTAAACTTTTAATTCTATTTTTAGTCAGTAAGTCTGCACAGCAACTTTCTTTATTGACATAAAAGGGCAGCCAGGTCCCCGCAGACCCACGCAGCAGAGTTTGGTGCACAGCACCGTCCCTGTGCCACGTGTGATGGGCAAAGCCTTTCCTGCACAGCTGGGCAGTTATCATGCGCTTGGCCAATCCAGCAGAGAGACATTTCTCACTGGGGAATTTCAAAACACTTTGTAGATTATTGCAGGTGTCCCAGCCACAATTTCACGTGCCTGAAGGAGAGGGCAATAACGCACCCGCTGCACCGAGGGCTGCACACCCACTGAAATTCCCTACACCTAAACAGAGAAGTTTATGGAGTGTCCAGTATTGCTCAAAACTGGAACACAGCTTAGAAAATACCATATACAGAGTTCCTTACGCTGTAGGTTTTAGAGGTACCTGTCATGGTGAAATGATACTCGAATTTCTTCATAGGAGAACTAGTTCTGGACTGCTAACCACGGATCCAGAATGGAATGGATCCTTCATTGGAGAGTGACAGCGTGATGAATGAAGTGCTCACCGAGAATACCAGGGAGCCATGAATGACAGGTCCTGATCAATGGACTATCAAGCATGTTTTCAGCCATCAGTTTATTGTTATTAATACTTTAGCTTAATCTCCAGCTTTACAATAAATGATAATGCATTCACTGCTGTCTTTCAGATTTGATTTCTTGTCTCTAAAACATTGAATCAGAAACACAACATGAGAATGACAAATTTACACCAATGTCCTAAACCCTTTGAAATGAATTACTTATGCCATTCTTGGGAAGGGACGGGGCTTGGCTGAACACAGGGGAGGGTCTTTTCTCACCTGCCCACCCTGAGGCCCCACGCTCTCCCACTGCCACCTGAAAAAGTAAATAGTGGCCTCTTGAGACTAAACCTTATCATGCAGCTCATGAGCATTCAGTTATAAACAATACCAAGGAGCAGGCCCAAAACTGGGTGATGCTCAGACATTTCCATACTGGTTTCTGACTTGTTGACCTCCCAGTGCAAAGCCATACCCTGTACCTGCTCACACCTCAAAATTATCTGAAATAAGTGGCATTAAGATTTTGGCTGCATTTGGCTGATTTCTAGGTTGCACCAGCACAGTGATTCAGTGAAGTGCAGAGGTTACCTAATTATTCTGATATTGCCAATAATTTCCTGAGCAATATGCCAAGGGCTCTACAACACTAATAAGAATTCAGCTCCTTCATCACTCAGGAAGAACCCATATCATAATGCCTGGCTTTGATTTAATGATTTTTATGATTTTTTACATTTATCAGACTTTTGCATTATTGGGGTTTTTTTGGTTTTGTTTAACTGGGAACGCTGCTTTACTGCATTCAACCTGAAAAACTGTATTAGCTCCAAGTAAAGTAAAGCTTCCTTCAGCTCCAGCCAAAACACTGAAACATCTCATCCGTGGAAGAGAGTCCTATCCCCATCTACTGCCAATCAAAATAATTCATAAAGGGTGCCACAGAGATTTGAATGTACCATTTGATCACTTTTTCAGCTCTTGCCAGTGTGTTACAAGAGCAGAGTTTGCAAGAAGATCAAACCAGAAAGCTATCAATGCTCAGGTATCAATAGACATATTTTCTAGAATACAAAATCCTCCAGTTAATGTAAAATAATTGTGAAAATTGTAGGCAAATTAAAGATGGTTGTTATAGATTCCAAAAATATTTTTGCTTTCAGCAAAATACATTTTTAATTACTTTCCTACTAGCTGTCATTTTTCATAAACCAGTCTAGACAACTCATGCCAAATCATGCAAAAACTGATCTCAATGAAATGCTTTCCTTTAGCACCAAAGACCAGAAAATGCTCTCATTCCCTTTTTTTTTTTTAAACACATGTGGAGTTTAATAAAACACTTCTAGATAAACTTTGTTTGTGGAGTGCTGAAAAGAGTCAAAACTACCCCTTAAAAATGGAGTCTATTTAAATATCAAATAATACCAAATAATGCTTTTTCCAGTTTGTAAATAAACTTGAAAACATAAATATACACATCCATGTCACATTTTTATTCTCCTCTGAATTCAAACATTTTCCCAAAACATTTTACTATAAAGGACATCCTAGCAAAATCTGCATCAACAGTTTCAAGATGTACATATATGTTTCCACTATGCCTTTTATCTTACTTATGTTGAGCATACTGGAAAGGAGGGAGAAATAGTGAAAAATAATCTGAATTTCTATTTCTTTTCCACTTTTAACTGGAATTATTAAGCTGAGCTATAGCAGTCAGAAGTAAGGAATTATGTATAGTAAAGAAAGCAGATTTTGCTTTTAGCATCATAATCAATGTCCAAATCTAAAATTGATATAATTGACTATTAATTAATTCCCTTGATATTTTCATTAGCACATCCAAGCAACAAGTCTTCTGTTTGGCACTTCTGAATTATTCAGGAAGTACTCAGATTGCTATAATGAAGGCGTTACTGCCTGATACTATGCTGGCTAATACAGTTAAATTCAAGGCATGCTTTTATTTTTCTATTCTGATTGGACAACCAAAGATTTCCCTTAAGATATGTGAAATGAAATTTCAGAGACGCACCAAAAAAAAAAAAAAAAGTCAAGAAAAATGTCTAAAAATATTTTTTGTGAAAAAAAATCTAGCTGTATACTTTCAATAATTGTAGCTTTCTCTTCAGTCCTGTAACACTGCAATGAGGAGGGTTGCTGTGGGTGGCATCTAAATCTGTTTTGAAGGCTCCTTGGGTCTCAGGAGCTGCCCCTTAGTCCTCCAGAGCCCAAAATGTTCGCAGCAGCCTAACTGCCTGAGTGACAAGCAGAGATTTACCAGTGCCATTGCCTTTTCTATCTGTCCCTCCATTAGCAATGGGACCACAACACTCACAAATACTCCTAAGAATCCCCGAGGAAACACTGGGGGCTTCACCCAGGTAAATCCTGTCTGACATCAAATGTTGATTTTTTGCCAGGGGAAGCACCCCAGGACTGGCCTAAGCAGGAGAAAGTTAGGATTGCTCTTCCTGGATGCTTTGGTTCGTGGTTGTGTCAAAAGCCAGGACAACTGGCAGGGCATGTGCCAAACTTGGCAGTTTTGTGTCTTTTTTTAACACTGGGTTTTTTTTTTTTCTTGTAAGGTAGTAAATGGCAGAAATCCCATAAATCTTGCCATTCCAAAAAGAAAAAGCTTGAGGGGACTGGGTGGTACATTTGATGGATGCACTGTCCTTAATGCACTAGCCTTTTCCCTAAGGGATTATGGTTTTGAATTTAGTGCAGAGAATGAACTGTTCCTCAACTGATGGCAGTAAAAGTTTATCAGCAAAGGATAGTTTTACCTTTCAGATCATCACTGTGTTCTCTGACATGATCTTACTCTGTACAGATCCTTCAGTGCCACTCACAAAACCAATAAACAGCCACTACACAGGCAACTCAGGTTGTTTTTTTGTTGCTGTTTTTTTTTTTTTTTAACAGAATGCTACCAGTCCTAATTCATTTAATATTTGTCACTCGGCCACTATCTCCCATATGACAATCTCTAAAGACCTTACAAAGATTAATGACACCCCATTGTATCAATAAAGCAGAAAGAATAAGAATGAGTTCCCCCCTCACTGAAATGCACTCTCATCTTGGGGGGGAACACAACATCCTCTTAAAAGTGTTATAACATGGGGGAATTGGGCCTTGGGGAATGAAGAACCCCCCAGTTACTGTGAGTGAAATACTGGTCCTACAGCAATGAAGTTGATGTTATCAGGAGCTGATCACTGAGGGGGTCTGTTCTTCCCAAGCCTCCTGTGGGACTCTGTGGCTGCAGGAAGACATGGCACAACTGAAATGTAGGAAAGTGGAGGAAGTTTTCCTGATATTTCTAAAGAAGGAGACTTTAGTGCCACAAATTATTATCAATGGGGACACGGGGGCAGACACTTCCCTGAAAAGTGGAACTAAAATCTGGTTTTAGAAACAGAATGTGAAAAATCACGGCACCTTCAGACATTGAAGTCACCTTGCCCCTGTGCAGAGGATTGGGTCACAATCCATGTGGTTACCGACTCTGACCAAAAATCTCAAGGAAGCAGTTAAGGAGACTCCATAGCACCATTCCTTTCCAGCCCTTCAGGGAAAAGGGCTCTCTTTCCATAGGGAATTGCCCTGGGCTAAGATGGAGGGGTTGTGCTGGGTGAAGGAGAGGAGGGACCCTACAGCCACCCCTGGCAGCCTGACTCTGGGGTTGTTGTGTGCCCCACATCAGTGTCCAGGACAGCAGGGGAAGGACATTTGCACCTTCTGCTCGCTCCATGGCCACCCCACCAGTGTGAGCTGAAACCTGCCCTCTCCTTTTATAGTTCCTGTATCGATGGCTGCACTTTGAAGCATAAAAACTACATCATTCAATGTTTAGAAAAAAGCTTCTAAATATACACTGCATGCCTTTATCAGTTAATTTGAACTTGCTGAGTAAAAAAAAGCCACATTTTTAGATTTGATACTCCTGGTCTTAAAATATTAATCAGACACATGCTCAGTATTTTTTTTTAATCCAGCTGTCTCTAGAATGCTTATTGACAATTTACAAAAAGAGGTTAGAAAATAGTAGAGGGAAATATGTAAGTAATTATGGTTCTAGTATTGCGGGGCCAAGTGAAGTAAATTAATGTAATGCAAACATTTTGTGGATTTGTTTAATTATTTGCAAGTACAATTAAATCTGCAAGTACAATTAAATCATAGTGCAGTAGATGGGGGTTTATAAATGGGAATGCTCCTAATGAGTCTTTTCAGAACACTCAAAATTCTCTGCAAAATACGGATATGTCTCCAGGTTGTTTATATCCACTTGCTGAATAGATGACTGCAGACAGCTGTGGCTACATTCCAAAATCTTGAGAACAACTTTCAGTTAGCTACCAACGAAATTCCCCTTATGCCAATGATGGTCAGAAGGCCTTTCCCCCTTTGCTTCCCACAGATCTTCCCTAAAGAGCTGATGCAGACTTTGTGGAGATTCGTGTGGCCCAGCAGAGCAAAATGAGCCAAAGGGAATTTCACTGGCTCTGGATGGTACCTACAGTGGCTTCTGATCTGCTTGAAGAGTTACTTTTTGTGGACTCTGGATACCCACCAGGGTATTCATATTCCAAATCTAAGGATACACAAGTCTTGGAAAGTCCCTGAAAAGCTGCAGAGTTACAACTCTGCCACCACTGGAGTCAACGAGTTCATCCCAGAGCTCACAGCGAGCAGTGACAAACCAGTGCCTGCAACTTTGGAGAATTCAATCCTCGATTACTACACTGTCAACCAAAACAAATTAATTACTTTTGTTGAAATAGATAAGGTTATATAGTTTTTGTGCTAAACTGAAAATAATGTGGAAAGCAAAGAATTTTCTTTCCTGAAATATATTGTAATCAGCAAATCAATGCCCTGAAATTATAGTTCAGATTTCACATATTTATATTCAAATACTGTATGATTTTTCCTCTTTGTCATTAAGAATTGGAAAAAAAAAAAAAAAACAACCCAGAAAGTATTATCTGAGAGGTATCCAACACGTCTTGAGCTCCAAACAGAGTCAAAATAACTCAAAACCTAAAGGACATTCAGTTACATTTGTACATGTCTGAGCACCGTACAGCATGAAATACCCCCCTGTGCAATGGAACTCATCTAGATCTTTCTGTCTGCAACTCACAGAGTTGAGACATGTTTTGAAAATGCATCTTTGACTTTGGTTCTTCAAAGAAATCCTGAGGAGAGGTGAAAACGGAGAGACTGTTCGAAACACTCCAAAAGGCCTGTGTTCTTCCAGAGACTATTAATTACCAACTGAGCTGCCAATCCCTTCAGAAATGGATCAAAAAGCCACAGAAAGCAGTGACTTAGCAAAAAGAAGCAACTTCCTATGTTTTGTTTTATTTAGAGAGAAACTTTTTTTTTCTTTTTTTCTTTGCTTTTCCAGGAATTTCACGACTAGTGGCAGATGTTCTGTGTTGCACGGCTCTCACCCTTTTAAAGGGATGAGCAAACATGCATAGTATTCAATAATGCATAGGAATGTCATACCTTTTAGGCATTGCCCCACCCCTGTGAGGTCATCAGCCTTTTGATAGTTCTAGATTTAATATTACTTGAGACCAATCAACCACAAAATTTGCCTTTTCTTGATCTTTCTCCAAAATTTGCAGCGTATCAGCATTACTGATCACAGCTTGGCATCGTTTCGGGTGGTTGCTCCACTCGTGCTGGGTGGGGCTTTGGAGGAAAAGGGGTGGCTTGGTTAATATTTTTGATGAGGAGAAAAATCTTGACCCTTGACCCTAAGGAACCCCGCTTTGTGCTGCTGAGGCTTCAGTGCACACAGCTGGAGACAGAGCAGGAGTCCTGCTTGCCTGGCTGAGTGTCGATTGACCTGCAGGAGGATGTGTGTGAGCCTGCCTGTGGGGAGGGAGATTATCAGCGAGTGAGGGATCTGCTACTAGCCTTTAAATTGAAAGCTTTATACTCTGTGCTTTTATAAGTGATGTTTTATAGATGTAAAGTGTTCACAGCCTCGGTGACAGCATCCACCATACCTTTCTGAAATGAGCAGGCACCTGACCTCAGCTGGGTCTTTGATGTGGTGGCTTCAGCTCTCGCTATGTAAATATGTTTATTTGCTACAGAAGCCAGTTCTTTAGGATGAATGACTAGGATTGCTCTCCCATAGGGATACAGGAGCACGGGGGGACTTTCCACAAGAAGAACCCTCTATGACCACTTGTGTTTTGTACATCTTAGGTGGGAAACTGTCCAAAACATTACTGAGAGTCACATGTCTGTGTTGTTTTCTATCTGCTTCCCTATATACACAGTTTTCCCAAGTTCAGAAACGTGGACAAGCTCCTTCTATCCAGTTCTCTGCCAAACTGACCTGGAATAAATTTTTAAAATAATGTGAAAAATAATTTTAAAATAAAAGGCTCTTAATTTTTAAAACATTTCCTATAAATAGTGCTGTAGAGGTCATTCACGAGACCAAGATTATTTTAAATTGATTGCTGTTTCCAAAAATCAATACTACCCATACATCCCCTAGTATTACTCTCCACTCAGGACACAGGCCAGGCTCCACTTCTCCCACGGATGAACCTTTTGCAGAATTAGGACTAAAACTACAAAAGATCTACTTGTAATGCTATTAAAGCAGTGCAGGTAAAGCACATAGGATGTCACACAAGGAATCGATGGGTTAAACAGATCTTCTTTCAGGTTTAGGATTTGTACGAGGAAATGATGTACATGTAGCCAGGCGCCGGCCGACACGGCGTGCACTCTGACAATGGCTTTTCTCCTTATCTAGAATCTTTTAATAAAGTGTTAATTATGAAGGCTTCTCAACTCATTGTTTAGAGTCCTAAAGAGAAGCACGCTTTTCCTGTCAGACACGGAGGGTTTGCAGCAAGTGAATTTGTCTTGCAGCAGTAAGCTGTATTTTCCTGGGAAGTGATTCATTTAAATGGAGCTGCCCTGATGTCCTGCAGGCCCCAGTGCCCCCTGCTCTAAAACAGACCACAGCAAACCATGCCAGGGACTTGCCACTGGTGCCAGTGCCAGAACTGTATAGGTAGGACAGATTCCCACATTGAGCCTTTTCCCAGCAAGACTCAATGACCAAACACTGCCCAGGGGAAGGGTAAAGAACCAGCACGTTTAATCCCTGCTCAAGCCTGCAAGTCTGTGATCTTATGTTTGGTGAGGGATGGTGTGCAGGTCACCTCCTCCAGACCACTCATTACTGCAAACACCTCTACCATGTCCTCTGGTGTCACTGGAAGAGTAAACAGGTTGGCAGATAAATACAAAAGGACCTGTAATAGAGGCATCGATATGCACTTGCGTGAACTTTAGCCAAAAAGGAATGAAAAGTGTGGGGGAAAGGAAAAAAATACTCAGCATCTGAAAGCAGCACTGTCTCTAGTATGACATGCCGTGTAAAGTGAACCTTCAAAGGAAAAATAATATCACTTTGTAATGCTGATATTTTGCTGAGTTATTTATTTTATGACAAAAAAGCATTGTGCTGTGTGAACGAATATGAATTTACTACTTTTAAATAAGCAAACAAAAAACAAAAGTAGATCACTATAGAAAACTTCCTGTAATACTTTCAATAGATGATTGAAACAAGCAATTAACTGGGGAAAAATCTGGGTTATTCTATTATTTTCCCTGACCTGTTAAGGTATCACCTGAACTCCATGGCCAGGTGTTCATTGCTAAGAGCAGACAGTCCCTGCATGCTTTCTTTTCTTTCACGTCAGACATGAGCCAGCCCTGCTACAAACACACCCAAGCCCTCTGTCTCACTCTGCTGCTGGAAGGTGAGTGGGGTTCAGCCAGCCCAGTGCCAAAGAACAGCAATGCCCTGGGGTTGAAAGCTCTGAGTCATCTCAGAGTCATCAGCTCCAAGTATTCTCAGAAAGAGACATTAATTGCAACTTCAATTTTGACATCGATAAAGTGAAACAAAATAGAATAGGTTAAGAAAGAAAAATCTCTGAGGCTTTGGAGATGTGTGAACTTCAATATTTCTTTTCTTTCTGCATGCAGAACTAGAGGAGCAGGGGATGTTTCTGAGACCCAAATGGGCACCAGGACTGGTTGTGCTTCACCTTTTAACCAATTAACTGCATCTGCACACATTTTTCTTTTACCAATGCAGAAGAGGATAGCAGGAAAACCTTTCAAAGAGAGGTCTTGAAAAAGCAGGTTAAGAGCAAAACTGCCTTTTTCAGACAGTTCTGTGTTGCTGATCTCACAAACCCATGTCATGCAGTTGCTGATGCCAAATTTATCCCTGCATATTTTGCACGAATAGAGGCAGTTATTGGTAGAGAATTATTATACAATTCTGTGGCAGCAGCACCCAGGCAGTCCAGACACAGAGCAAGTCACCTCTGTGCAAGGTGGGAACCCTCTGGAAAGTGGGAGCTCCTGTTGGAGGCATTCACAGCATGCCTGAAATTGGGTCTGAGGGATATAGGCTGAATTCACACAATGGCTAATGGATATAAACACTTGCATCCCATTCACGCAAACATTCAAACACACTGTTAAGTGACTTACTGAACTGAGAGATGGCTGCCCAAAATCACTTAATTGTGTAAATGTAAATGCCTCTGTTTTAACCCCAGTCTAACTCTCTCAGCTACTACATCTTAATCATATCCAGAAATCTATGTTCCTCTCCGGATCCACTGCTCTCTGATCAGTACAATGAACCAGAAAAAAAGTTTGCAAACACAATCTAATTCACATTTAAGGACACCTGAGGAGCCCCAGCGCCCTCTATTTGCAACAAACCATTTTGCTAAGAACATTTGCTGTTAATGATCCTTGCTATTAAAATATGCCCATTTTGGCATGGTAACTCTTTCTGTGCCTGAGGTTTGCACTTCCACCAGGCTGTCTTTATTTGCAACATGCTTTTCACCACCATTCCAGATGCTGCAATGGTAGACATCATTTTCTCTTGAACCTCCAGGACAAGATCTCTTACATATTTGCCCCAAATGTCACGCCAGGAATGGGCTCATCATCCTCCAAGACGTACCATCACAAAACAGAAGCTGACAGTGCTGCATTCCCCAACATCTGCTGCTGCGAGGACTCTGCAAAAAGGCACTTCAGAGCATGTCATCCAGAAGGGCTGCAGTGACAGCCCTAATCCAAGCCTTGCAACTAAAGTTCTTGAGTAATTCTTTGGAACTATTACAGATAATGCACATCTTTTATATTAAAATGGAGAAAAATTGCTGTATACATTCTGCCTGCACACGGATGTCACATGAACTCTTCAGCTGTTTGCCTTTCAGCACTAGCAGACAACCATCGTGATTCTACCCCAGGTTTTTTATTGAGCAATGCTACGAAAAGATTAATTAATTTGCATACAATATAAATCCACATTCATCTTTTATTATTGCACAATCAGGGAGCTTTAACATAACAAATTCAAGTGCTACATGCTTTGATTGCTCTTTGTAAAAATACTTAAATACCGCTCATTTGGAAAGAATCTTATGGAAGTTTTCTAAGAGATATTTGTGCTATTTGGGAAAACTTTCCTTATAAAATCTCTGTACAACATTAGGATTTCTGATACTCCAACTCTTTTAGGTGCTGAGTTTCTCAACGAGTAAAGTGCTCATAAATGTTTTCATTTAAAATGGCCACACTGAACAATGGAGAGAAAAATGAAAAATCAGCTGATACTCGGAATATATGGTCTATCATGACCAGAGGTGTAAGCAATAATTTAAAATATATTACTGGTTTTGCTAGAGAACTGAAATTATTACTAGAGTACTTAATACTCATTCTATTTAAGACTATCATTGAGCACGACTTTTACTAACCACTAAACCCCCTTTATGTCCAAATTCAGAAAAGTTATTTGAAAGTTTATATAAATAACTTTTTAAGGTATTATAACTAAATAAAAAAAGCTGGAGAAATGTGATCTAAGTTACAAACCTCTTACATGACGAAAATCAAACCAGAATTCTTTTAAGCACACTGACAATAGGCCTGTTTCTTTTCATAACTTTCCAAGTAAAAATGTTATTTCTAGGTAACCTCTTTCAATACAATAAGGTTTCCTTCTGCGCACTTTCCTTTGGGCTCTTGCAAGAACAACAAAACACCATAAATAAGAAAGATGAATCAGCTTAGGAAGAAGCAGCATTTCCACTTTGCCTAAAATTTCCAGCCCGGTTTTAAAACTTGCAGAAATTTAGATGAGGGTTGGAAAGGATACTGACATTTTGAGTGATTAGCTGAAGAGCGCTGAAATATCTTAATTACTTACTGGTAGCAGGGTATTGGTAACTGCAGCTCGGTAAAGGAAGGGGGAGATAAAATGCTTTCTTAAGCACATATGTGATTCTATGTAAATCTGAACTGCTGCCTGAAATGTTTGCCAATAAAGATGAAAGTCCCACAACATAGTCACAACATGATATCTATCATATGGCTTCCTGGCTGTTGTGTATGTTTTTGCTGTGTGTAATTGACTGTGTTGGTGTTTGCACTACCTAGAATTTGCATATTAGCTCAAACACTGTGTTGTTCTTGGTGGGCCGGATCCTGTCAGCTCCCCGGGAGGCTCCAGCTGCCCTGAATCCAAGGGACACCAGCACGGGGCTCTCAGGAGGTGCTGAGTGCTGAATCCATGTTCCCACATTTGTCATCCATGGAACAGAAGGTTCCAAACACACCCGTTTGTGGCGGCACAAGAGGGAATGTTGAGACTTCAGCCTTCAGACTGAAATGCATCAGCTCAGGAGATGACAAAACATGGGCTCCACCACAGCCAAGGTTTGGGTTACTCTAGAGGCAAAGTTGTGATGGATACAGGAGCACAGCTCTGAGAGTCAGTTTACTTTCCATATACCACCACAGATGTGAGCTCCTCCCTTCCCAACCTTTTCTCTTTTATAATCTAAAATATGCAAACCTGCAGTCCTGGAAATCGGATTGGAAATTTCTATTAACTGATTCTGCCAACAAAGCCAGTGAGAATAGAGAAGAATTTCACATGGAAATCCAGCAGCCACCATCTCTTACAACAAACATAAAGTCAGGATCATGTTACTACCCTCGCAGAAGTGATTTCCCTCAATCTGAGCACTCGTGCTCTGCTGTCAGTCCTGGGCTCTCCAGTAATCATCCGTCTGTTCTCCTAGCACTTCCTCTGCTCACACTAGTAGCACAAAGCAGCTGTGATGAATCAGGGCTGCAAATAGGGATTTTATCCACAAAGCAAGTACAAACCAATAATAGAAATTACCTTAGTGTATGTCTTGGCTGCTTCTTGTGATGCAGCTACATATGTCACAGCATGTAGGAGAAAGAGGCACAGCAGATGCTACTGGAAGCAAAATCCTGAGAAGGAAAGATGGCATGTTGCTAGCAGCTCTGGTTAGAGGGGGATGAAAGAAGAAGATGCAGCACTTACTGGACCTGCTGCTGTTGCTATTGAAGCATCTGCTCCATTACCATGATTAAAGAATGTGTTTCCACTTCTACTGCTGCTACTTCCCTGTTTTGCTTTTTCTCTGCTTCATTTTTTTTATTATTTTCTCGTGAATGAAAGGAAATCTATAAGGTCTCTAAACAGGTTCACATTATGGGCACACAGGGAGGGTGCAGCGATGGGAGGAAAGGATTCCTACGCAGAGATGCATCAACACTCTCCTTGAGTATGTAACAAGTTAACGATCCATTTAAAAATAAAATCTTGACCACCAGTTAATAAGGCCTCCTATAGCAAATTCCAGCACAAACAAACACTCACAGAGCAAGTGAGAAGTTCAGGATAGGGTCAGAGTATTTAAGGCAGATAAGTGGGAAATCTGGATTCTAGTCCATACTTTCCCAGGCTGAAGCATCCTAAAATACCATATCTAATTAATCAGAGCATCTTTCTGACTCACTCCTCAACAATTACCCAGGCAGGGAGAAATAGCATGTAATCAAAGGCTGCAAAAGGGTCCTCTTGTACTCGAGGCTGATCATTGAGAACACAAAACATCATTTAGTTTGTGACTAGATGCACACTGCAAGGGTATCAGATTAAATCAGGAGAATATGGTAAATTTTCGGTGGCAGGATAGCAAAGTCAGTGCGAGTTGAAATTTGTCTGCGCTGGTCCAGACCAGAGGAAAGGGAGTGTCAGCCTTCCCAACAAGCACCAGCTGACAAAAATCAGGGCTCAAGCCCGATGGCAGCTGGAGGGAAAGGTCCCAACAGCAGAAAGCAGTGATGTTGCCCGGTCCATAAAGCCTCAGCCTCCCTGTCCCCAAAAGAGGAGCTGCTCATCACCACAGTGAAGATGGCCAGAAAACTGAATTGGCTTTTATTTATAAGGTTTTTGATGCTTTTTTCCCTGCAGGCTGTGTGTGCATGCATCTTCACACACACCCCAACATATCCTCCCACACTACCTGCCCGAGCAGGAGCCATGAAACCATCTTAAAATCATGGCCCCCAGGTGCCCAGCTGTGGGTGATGGGGCTTGTTGTGGCTCAGACACACAGGGGAGAAACTTTGCTGCACACAGACCTCACTCCAGAAAAATTAATGAGTTAAAGCTGTCCTGACAGAAGTCCTCAAGGCTTTGTCCTGCAAGGGCTACCAGCATGGAACAGCACATTTAAAGCAAGAGTTTAGCTCCTCTAAATTACACCTTAATACCTGAAAACACACCGTAAGGTCTTAAACCACTTTGGGTCCAGAACAGCTCTAAGGACATTAACTCCTTAACGTGGTTAAGGCTCTCGTTTGCCATGAGGGCCTGATCCAAAGCCCAGCAAAATCCCTTAAATGATTTCCATTGACTCCAATAGGATTTGCATCGGGCTCTAAATCCTTAAAGCAAAGCTTGAAGCAGTTACCTCATTCTGCCCTGGAGCTTTTAAATCCTTAAGCAGTCTTAAAGGAAGCTTTGACTTGATTTGTTAATCACAATGAAGTAAAAACCATGCCAGGTGCCATTGCTAAGGCCCAAACTACCTTTGAAGATATAGTTTTCCTTTGTCTTTATTTGCTTCCTACATGGTTTATAAAAAACCCCAAGCAGCCAAGAAAACTAATTAGAACCCCAGATATGCAACATTCATATGCTTAATTTTAATCAAGTGAGAAACTTTCCTGAATAAGTAAGTTATACAAAATTAAGGACATGCTTAATTAAACAGTCATATGATCAAGACAACTAGGGGAAAAGCAGTGACACTGCATATAAGCAGAACAGTGCTACATGTAAATAAGCCAAAAAAAGGGAAACAATGGGTTTAGCTCAGTGTCATCAGTTACAGCAGCTGCAGGTGAGACCTACAAACACAGCTGGCACAAAATGGTTTCTAAGAGGCCAAGTGTCCCTGTAAGTTCTTGCTACTGAAGAACTTCAATGTTTTGCGGAATTTGAGCTAAACATAAAATCAACGAGACCTTGATGAAGAAACAAAGATTCCCAGTTACTACTGGGTCCATATTACACAGCCTCTGCTGAAATAACTGCCCCTAACTTGGTATAAGCTGAGCACTTGCCCTGTGTGCTTTTGGTGATAGCGTGATCTGGAACTTGATCAACATGAGCACGAGTGAGGCATGTACCCAAATGACATCTCTATTTCACCCTGATTGTACCAGGCTTTTTTTAAAATTTACTCCACTGCTTCTGTTAAAAATCATCAATGCAGAAAGTAAAGCAGGAAAGGGGAATTTGCATGTAAGTTACAAGTCAATTTGCTGCTCAGAGAACTTGGCCCAAAAATGAGTGATAAAGGCACAAAATGAGATACTCAGAAAATATGAAGGATGATAGATGGGAACTGATCCCAGGTATCTGAAACAATCTGAAAGCATCACCTCTTATTTCTCCAGACAATGGTCTCATGGCCAAACAGGCAATACTCCCCCTTTCCAACAGGCTGAACGGGAGCTTTATAGAGTTCCATTTTGACATACGTGCCTACATCCCCTTTCAAATGCCTAAGTCCTCGTGTGGTTATTGGTCTTGTCTCAGGAATGAAGTGATCCAATTAACTTCTAGGGCACAACCCCACACGCGAAGCAGAGACAGCCAGGGTAGGAGGGTTGACTGATCTGTGCTAATGTGCTTTCTGGAACAAGCACATTTCCTCACCAGCACTGGATTATGTTATGGGGACAGGAGAAGTTGGATGTTTTTGCCTCCCTTTCCATTACGTGGTATAAAGTGTCCAAATAGACTCCACATAACAGCCTTGTGCCTGTGTAGGCAGCACTGGTGCTTGTCTGCTACAGAGAAGAAGCCAAAGTTATTTTAATGACTGATGGATTCAATTTCTATGGCCATTTTTATTACCTGGGTATTGCGATGAAAATCAACCACAGGAAGAACTCAATTTTGTTTTTCATTAATATTCACTTTGTTGATATGAACAGATGATTTTGGGGAGCTCAGATGCCCTTTTAATTTATATCTTCGCAATGTGGAACAGCTATCTTCCACTTTCAAGTAAGTAAATCCTGCATCTCACTTCCTGTGAGTTTATTTTTACACTATTACAAATGGAACTCAGTCTTCTGAATTTTCTACCAAAAAAAAAAGAGTGGAGAGAAGTAAATACTCTTTAAAATAAAAGACAGCTAATGTTATAAACAGATATTAGTCATTAAATATCATAATTCTGTCTCTAATTTCTAGAAATAATAGGGGAAAAAAGGTAAAACCTATGCTGGATAGAAATTACTATCAGATCTGAGACCTACAATGTTCCCTTGAGCTCTGCCCAGGAGCTCCATTCCTCTTCACATCGTGAAGCTTTCTGCAGAGCCTGGCTAAGGCTTCTCTCAGTAGCTTTACATTAAGATATGTGGATTTTTGGGGAGAACAATACAACACTCACCAATGCAACCTCCTCTTCTATTCACAGGGATCTTCAGTGATCTTAGGGGAGAAACACTAATTTTCAGCTGGATGCAATGCATTTTGGAACTGTTTTCTTCCTTCTTACGCCTCATTTTATACTTTTAACACATCCAGCTGCTAGCTGGTTTGGCTCAGAAGTGACCTGAGCCTACTAAGGTGACAGAAACAAGTGCTCTAGATCACCAAGCGAACTGCAGCTTTATGACCCCCACTACTTTTGTACTATTACTAGCTCAGTCACACCAGGAGAAATTAAAAAAACCCATTGCATTCCCACTCAGTGGAAAACACCTAAGACTGAAGTGATGTAACACACCCAGTACCTTGATACATTTTGATCTATATCGTATATTTCCTTGGTTTCATTGCATAATCATGCTAAGCTGAAAAGGACAAGGCTAGCTGGTTTTATCAGACGCCAGGAGAACAATTGACACTAACAGCTTTGTCTGCATTTAAAATTCAGGGAGACTGCATATTCCTGTTTAGGAAAATGTGTGTTAGAAGTGGCTATTTTTACAGTTGATCCCAAAGGAAAGACTTTTCCCCTTCCCCCTTAAGAGTATTCAATTTGCTTCTTGAGTTCTCTGATGAGTGCCTTGGTTTCACTCTCCCACACGAGGGCTGAGTGAGAATCCGTGAGAAAGCAGACTGGACACACTGCTCCTGAACTTTAGGACTACCAGATGTAGACAGGACATTTCCAACTACCAGATAAGTTTAGAATACCATCTTCTCTCGGGTTACCACTGGAGACTATTCAGTCTTTCCATAAATTCCTCGACTTTAACTCTGAAATGAAGCCATTCTGCCTTTGATGTCTAACATAGCCTGTGGTGCCATGCTGAAATAATTTAGATTAGAGCCCGGGGACTATGACAGGCCTATTTTTGTTGTCTACCCCTAAAGGTTAAGGAACAATTTTGTAGCCCACGTCACCCAGAAGAAAGATAAAAGTTCCATAACTAAACCCCCAGGACTATTTCCAAATACACGTCTGTACCACACCTTGGCATCTTCCCTGGCATCTCCCTGCCTAAGTCACGGTGACAAAGCAAAGAAGGAACTTCTTTCTGGAGAGGTTAACCCTCAGTTACGTTGGAGGCAGCGGTCTCATGAGTGGCAGGCAGCTGGGCTGCCCATCTGATTCCGTGTGGTAACGTTTTTCAGGTGACAAGGTAAGGAACAGGAGCTGGAAAACAGCTCGTGGTGGAATAAAACAATCTGACGAGAAGAATGACAAAGTGCCATGTAAGATTGCAATCCTCACCACAACAGCAGACAATCGTGTGCTGGTTATCAGTCTGGCCACCATACTGTTAGACCCAGAATATCACTGCCTAAATTACTGTTACATAAAAGATGTTACAGGTATTTGAAAACCATACCATTCGGAGTCACCTGCCTTTTCAGAAGATGAAAGGCAGAAATGATGAGAAGATAACCACCATGGAGGTGCACTGAGACATCACTGCTGAGGAGCAGGAATCTCCCCCTGCAAGCTCTTCAGCTCAGCTCTGAACAGTGGTACTTATGATTCAGCTCATATTCACTCTATCCTCATTTATAAGATAAATAATTTTGAGATGTATCTAAAATTACTTTACAACCTTTTAATCACTGAAAATTGTGTATAATTATTATACCTGCACTCGGGTGCCAAGATCTGCTGTGAAATACTTGGCTGCTCAAAGTGTGTGGAGGAAATGCTTCAATTCCACATTAATTAATGAATTTTTATCCCCACTCCTGTCCATTAACAGCCACCATGCTTTTGCTGTGAATGGTCATTATTACAGACTGAAATAGGAACATAAATTTACTGATAATGAAAGTGTCACTTGGAGGGGCAGTCCATCATCCTGTGTGCTGATATGGTGAGACCTTTTTTTGCTGTCTCGCATCTTTGCCTTTTTTCTGAAGGGCTGGCACGTAAGGAAGGGATCTGTTATTTGTAGACACCCACGAAACATCCCTTTAAATAAGGTAGGAATGATTTCCAGTATTCCAGGAAATATTGCATTGATTTTAAAATTGCCCTCTCTTCTTATCAGACATTGCAGGTCTTCACCAGGAGAACAGCCCTGACCTCCTTGCTCTTGAGATTGTTAGCCAGGTTGGGTTTGTGTTGGTGTTCTTTGTTGGCTTATTTTTTTGACAAGGAGGGTTGTTGACTCTTGAAACAAATTACCTGGTTGACTTAATCCTTGTGCACCACTAAAAAGAGAGATTTCAGTTGATGTTCTGCATCTCTGGACCATATGGAACCAAGCTCAAGTTGTCACATTTTCTGCATTTTAACTATTTAACTCATTAAATTCACTGGATGGGCTCTCATGGTGTCTCATCTCTTAATTACTTTATTAGATACAGTGTATGATATGATGCACATAGCATGAAAATTCATAAAAACAGGCCTCAGTGTAAAAGCATTGCATTAGCACATCTCAAAACATAAAAAATCAAATACTGATATAAATAATCCTGAAGAGAATCTCCATTTTACACTGGGCTCATGCACTGTTACTTCTTTTACACAGTATATAACTACACAATTAGTGTTACCTAAATTATCGAGTGCTTGAAAAGGTCCTCTTTCAAGTTGAAGTGTCTGGATGAAACCTGGTGGCTTTCCAAAGCCTGTGCAGCTGGACACTTATGTTTAAAAACAGTACCCATATGCAACTGAATAGAGAAAATTGCCAGTTTTTCTTTTTAATCAAGCACATCATACACAAATCATGTTAAAATATCAGCAGCAAGACTGTAGTGCCTGCATACATATATGTTTCTCTAAATACACCTGATCTTTACCCAGTACCCCTTGCCTGAAACTACGTTATTGAGATTAAGATATTCCTTTCCCAGGCAAAGCAATCAGTGTGATGACACGGCTGCGGAGGCCAGCAGCAAGTGCCACAACAGCCAGCCTCTGCATCCATGCAACGCTCAGCCAACTTCAGAGCCTAAACCACACTTTATGAGAGCTGCTTACTTCTCAAGGAAATAGTTAAGAACTGATTTGATGTTTGAAAAGTCAGGATAACCAATAAGTTGTGAGAGAAAGGAAGTTATTCACAGGATTCTTTCTATTGGCTTTCTCAAATGGTGAGATGTGGCACAATTACACACGTGGTATGTGCACGTCTAAGATTTTCCCTGCAGATCCTTAACAACTTTAAGCCACCAGGAGTAGTTGCCTAAACCCTGTGCCTATGCCCAGAGAACACCAAAAGTGTTCATTCAAATGCTGCAGCACAGCACCGAGGCTCCCCAGCACACCAAGGCACGACGTATTTTGAAACAAAATCTTTGGTCTGAATTCTTGTGAATTGAGAAATAGTTCAAGCAAGTTAATTTAACCACCTTGGTCTACTCAAATCATTCCTAATGCCTCACCGAGACACAGCCTGCCAAGCAGCTGTGGGAGGGGGCAGGCACCCGAGCCCCAACACCCAGGTGTCCCACCCTGTGCACCAGACCCCAGCAGGGACTCTGAAAAGTCACTTGTGGCCTCACTGGCTCCTGGTCTCCAGCAAGAAAACTGCACCGTGATTACTACTGCTCTCTGTGGGGCTGGGAAAGGAAAGTCAGCGCTTGTGGAGCTGACTCCACCATTGGGTACAACACCAGCAGAGCAGAAAAGGCTCCCAGAAAGGACCCACATTTGGTAGAAGGGGTACATTTTACATAGGTTGAGGCTACATGGTAAAACTGGAAGGCAAAAATTATCACCTCAAGTAGAGATGGCTCCTGGGGAAATTATAATTGAGATTCTGTGTCTGAAAGCAGACGTAGGGACTTCCTCACAAAGGTCACCCTCACAGCTTTGCCTCTGTCTTCAGAGGCCAGCAAAGTCCACAGCTCACTGAGAGCGATGAACACTTTGGCAGTGCTTTCAAGAGATGTCGGATGTAAAAAGACTCAGATGTGGTTGAACTCTGCACTGGGTAGGCAGCTCCAGCAGAGGATGGAGGACAAAGGAAATGCTGTGCCCTGCGGACACCATTTGAAGGAAGCTGAGCCCAAAGGATACAAAGGAGGACAGAAGAAAGGAAGTATGAAAAAGCAGGAGTGTTCCCTCACACAGTGTGCGTTTGGGGGCAAGGGAGGAGGCAGAGCAGGACCGGATCTCCTGTGCTGGGCATACCGAACAACGGCAAGGAACATCCTCAGCAAGTCACTCTCCCCACTGTAACAGCTGTCTTTGCTACCGGGGCATGGCTGGAGCACTCAGAGGGCAAGAAAGCAGCCTAACACATTTCACAGAACTGCACAGTTTTCTCATGGCATAACTGAATAAATATTATTAAAAGACGCATTTTTTACAATTCTTCATGAACAAGTAAGATAGCATGTGGTTAGGCCAGTACTGTCTAAGTAAGATCTTTTTCCTTGTCAATTTACATTATAAAAACATCTCATGCATATAAAAAGTGGGGGGTTATACCAGTGGAATTATATACAGTAGTGTGTGTTTCCATATACTCAGGTTAGTACATATTTACATGTACAATGCACACAGGATTATGCTGGGGCCAAACACTAAAAGAAAACATGCGGTAAATGGTTGCTTTAATAAGTCCTGTTCCATTGAAAGGAAATAAAACCTGAGTATTAATGAGATATAATTATATATTTAAAATCTTTTCCCTTGTGCAGTATACAGAATTAATGCCAGTAAACTCACAAACTGCAACATTCTACTCCATTACATCTGCAATGATTAGAGATAGTTTGAACATCTGGCATATAATCTGTGATAGAAAACAGCATTCTGCACTTTAATGGACGTCTGGAGGCTACACATATCTGATTTTATTTCTTTGTGTTAACTCTTTCCTGGGAGGAAGAGAAGACCCAGTACTTGAGCACCTTCTTTCTGTCTTTTGATGAAGTTGCATGTAGCACCGATATTTAGCTGCTTTCAGGCTACTTATGTTTTAAATATCTAAACTAAAAAGGGACCCACAGAGATTTCTGAGAGGCCATTTATAACATAGACAATTGAGCAGCATAAATATTAATGTGTTAAAACCCAAGAAAGTCATCCAATGAAAGCAACAATAACTTCCTCATTTTCAGTGACTCCAGAACATAAAAATGAAGTAGCATTTGCTGTTTCTTCATTATTTCAAAGACTTTGTGAATATCCTCCCTTAATTTGGTTTTCTTTTAGAATCTTGTACGTGATAAACTGGGGTTACCGATATTTGTACATTTTTGATGTACCCTCACTGTAAGTATGTAAAAGCTTCTTTGACTGGCACTGACTTTCATTGAAAAAATTAGATTATTTCTCAGCTTTTGCAGGGTGTGTTTTGCCCCAAGCTAAACAAGAAGGTTTTAGCCCTACTGTGTTCTGCGGGGAAAAGAGAGATACGAACTTGAAAGGCGAATGAGACTGACAGTGTTATCTTTTGCCTTACTTACTGAATATTAGCTAATACCAACACCTAAGGAGACCTTGAAATTAGACTCCGAGTAGTAATTAAGAGTGATTGAAGAGTGGCATCAGAAGAGATCTGTGTCACTGCTGAAAGGATTCAGCGTTGAGAGTGACCTGACAAGTGTTCCGTACGAGCATATTTAGGTACGAGGGAGAATATCTACTGCAGGAAAAGTGCTGGTGTTAGGAAAAGTTTGTAACCTGATCGTGTGCATGGCAGGGGCTTGCTCAGCTGCCTGGATGTAACAAAAGCTGTAGTTCCTGGGGAGCTCCTGTGGAGTATTAATAATTAGCCTTAAACATGGGTGCATTAAGCAGTCCTCAGGTCCTGAGGACCTTACAGCAGAGGCTCACAAGGGCAGCAGAAAGTTCTTATGGCTGCATTACCCCACAGAAACACTTACACCACACACATGCTATGCACAGGGCAGAACAGAAAGCCTGGAGATAATCATTTAAGGCTAAAACTACCGAAATATGAAGCATGTGCGATACATTACTACTGAATTGATTCAGGTATTGCTGGCCAGTGGAAAGCTTGCAGTCTATGGAGGGGAGAGAAAAACAGAAAGAAACCCCTCCAGTGTTCCTTTGTAAACCAGACTGAACCCATTTCAACAAAGATGAGGAAAAATTGGCCTAATTACGGATGATGATCTAATACAATTTGGCCATATTTAATGAAAGTCAGAGGCAGAAAGTTGCACATTGCTTCAAGTTCCAATATCTGGACTAATGGATCAGTGATTTCTTAGGTACTAAACTCCTCACATATTTGCCACTTCTTAAAAAGTTTATTCGATTCAACAGCTGAAGAACAATGAAGGATAACTTGAAATCACCGTTTCCTGAGGAATCCCCCACCCAGGTCTAATGAAACCCAGGGAAGTATCTGGAAACAGGCCAAGCAGGTTTTACCAAAGTATCTCCATTGTCTTTGATTTACACAATTTTTTTGTCAATAACATCAAATGCAACGATCAGCTCTGCAGCTGTAGAGCTCAGTCCTGCTCCACTCTCAATCAATAAGACTCACTGGAAAAGCAGGCTGGTTTAGACCCCAAAGGAGTAAGCTTCCCTTTGATGATAGCCTGGCAAAGATCCAGAGGGGTTCTGTCAGAATGAGGGGCATATTTAACCTGGATTTCCTTGATCTCCTCTACCTAGAACTGTAAGTACAGATCTTAGCAGACATAAAACACTGGATAAAATCATGAACTAATTATTTTCGGTGTTAAATTCCAGTAAGAGGGATGGACTTGGGAGGTCCATACAATTCTACCTTTTGAAGCAAGTTACTCAAAGACCAGAGACGCCAAGTCATGTAGCACAAAAAGTTGGAAAACTGAATCTGTGCCATAGATGGGATAAAACCATCTGAAATTCATGTTGGTGAGAAGAGAAGTATGAGAAGGAAAGGGCTGAAGCAGTTGGGAAAGCCCTTAAACAAGAGAAGTGATATTTCAGAACTGCAAGGAGTGTTTAAAACAGATTTTAGGTTTCCCCTGCTTTGACTCAGCAGCATCTTTTAGGGGTGTTTCATGGTCCAGCTGTCCCCTCTGCTCCCAGATGGTGCTTGTGGACAATGCAAGACTGAGGCACCCATCGTGGTTTTCCTCCTGCCCACTGAGGAGGACACAAGAGAACCATTAAAAGCCCCACACAGAACAAAGCAGGTGCTTGTGACAGTCAAGGCAAGGGAAAAGGTCAAAATCCATCTGACTTGGTGAGAAGATGGAGCAAATTAGACCAAGACCATTAAGGCCGTTGGTTTGAGCATCACACTTTAGAGCTTCCTACCGGAGTGATGAACCTTTGGAAAAAAGGACCACATAACACACACCGTTCACCCATTAGCTATCGCATATTCTGGCCCCAAGAAGTCCTCTGCAATGACTCATCAGAAAAGCCACGTCACAGTGACACTCACCCCATCTGTCCTGTCACTGCAGAGCACCTGCTTTGCTTGGTGTGTGAGCCAGAGGACTTTGGGGGATGGTGGCACTTGATTGCAGCAGACAGCCTGTGCAAAACCATCAGAAACAAACCCCTGGCCTTTCTTTCCAGGGCCTCGGGCTTTAATCTGCTGAAACAGAACATTTGACCTTAGAGGTAGATGAAAATTTAAGATGTCTCACTGGCTCCCAACACTACAGCTGGTGAACCTGGAAGTTCTGTAGCATGAAACAAGCAGGCTTGTGTAGCTTAATAAACAAGGAATTACACCAAGCAAGAACAGGAAAGTAAGATATGGTTTGGGATTTAGTTCCTTTTGTTCTTGGAAAGCACCACGCATAGTTAACTTACAGCATTAATTATCTTTTGCATTAACATAAAGCTGTAATTGAACAACTTAACTAGTAAAGATGAAAAACAGACTTGCCGTGTAGTGCGTAAAACAGCCATTCTGCAGAGTGGAAAAGTCTCGCACCTTGCAAAGAGTCCTACTGGCTATCCCAACTAGATATGCTCCAGTAATACTCAGTTGCACACATTCACAGAGCTTGTGGGTATATGGTGCAGGCTGAATTCATGCCAACGGCTCCAGATATAGATAGAAAATTAAGTTGAAAAGCTTTTTTCTCAATAATTCCACCAAGAGGTTTGGAGCAACAAACCAATTACTTTTCCTCAAAATCTGCAGGCCTTTAAAGATGTAATAACTCTCAGTACTTGGACTCCAAAGGGAATAACTCACAACACAAAGCAGAAAGCTACAGGGCAATGCCAACACCAAAGAGTATTTCAGGTGTTTCTGCTGGAGTGTGCCTCGGGTTCAAAGACCCCCTGGAATTGAGGTGATCTTCAAGGGAGCAGCAGCCTGCCAGAGGTCAGAAAACTCCTCAGACTGGGAAAACATACAGAAAAGATGCTGCAAATTCTTTCTCTCTGTGCAATTGTGTTGTGGCAGATTCTGGTAGCCCTTTATTCTGGAGAATGCGTGTAGAACACACTCCCTCCTTGTAAGCCACAGATGGCTCTTTGCTCTCTTTCCAAATAAATGCCACCACACCTTGGGGATCAGTTGTCCCCACAGCATTGATCTACTTAAAGCCCAGCTCTGAGACCTACTTTTATTTTGAGGGGGTAGTCATCCAGCTGACATTTGCAAGGAAGCTTTAGCTTGCAGGCAGTATATCCTAAAGGGTCAAAAAAGAAGAAAGATAGGCAGTATCTTTCCACCTAATCTCATGCTTCCTAAACCAGATTTAGGAGAGTCTCATGTTTGCAACTGGCAGGACTCTAGACCGTGCTATAAACACCGATGAGGGAGAGCCAGGTTCCTGGATTCAGAGGCATAAAGCCTGGGCTGCACAACTGGTGGAGGGACTGGGCAGTGCTGGGAGGTCCCCTCTCAGGAGGGATCCCAGCACACACCTCTGAGGAAGGGCCTCACCTGCCCAGGAGTGCTCTGCCTTCTATCTCCTGTCCTCAGCAGAGAGCTGGGCAGGATGGGACCAGGGGGGTTTGGGAGCACTGGACTCCTGCCTGCCCCTGCCCACAGGCTGCTCCCCAGCACGGCTCCCAGAGGCTGCCTCTCACACATACAGACATCCCCAGAGCAGGCAAAAGCTCTCCATTATCCAGTTCACTGGGAAACTCATTCCCCTGTGCACATTAACGAGTGTTAAGGAGTGAAGAAAACTCCCGAAACCAGACAGGAACTGCAAAAGTGTATTTCCCTCTCAGAGAGGGATCTTGGTTTTCATTAATTAATATATCAGAAGAAACCAGTGGAGAAACACGTCTTGTTATCCGGCTTCTTAGATGGTAGCCTTTGGTTCATTAGCCTGAAAGCCTATCAACTGGTCAACAGTATTTATTCCATACAGAATAATGATCTACTTTAAAGGAATATGGTATTGCCCATGCAGGAATGAATTCAACCATTATTTACAGCTCAAACACACACTAACCCACGTAAGTGAGAGATACAGATGTAAAAGGATTCAAAAAAAGTAGGTCCTGGGAAGAAAGGCAAAATCTAGGTATCCGTACCCTGGAGCTACTACAGATCTGACTGTACATTAATTACCCATTAGTCTCAAGTTACACTACACAGATTCAGAGCCTTTGCTCTTTAGCCATATTTAAAGGAAGAAGCAAAATGAAAGCTAAGCATGGTCAGCCCCACTTTTGAGGTCGGTAAGAATACTAACATTAGATTTGAAGCTTTCTGTCTAGTTGGAAAAAAAGTTGTTGTGCTGATATTTAAAGCACACAGCCATTGAATTAGTTCAGAGCTATGCAGTAGCAGATAGCTCCACAGACACTTTAACAGCCCCCTCAGAAATACTATGATTTTAATCTTACAAGCCTGCAAGAGCAATATCTATGCACTGTTCAACCTATATTGTTGACAATAAAATTATAAAAAAAGACACTTTAAATATGCAGTAGCTGTGTCTGAAAATTAAATATATCAGCCATTAATTTTTTTCCCCCAAATTACTAAAAAGCAACAGTCCACACTAAAGACTAACTGTTTGTAAAATTGGATTTTTAAAGATGAAGTCTTTTTTAAGCCAGGGCTGGTCAAAAGAAGCATTAGAACAATTCTACAACTGGAAAAAATAAAGCTGCTTAGCTAATTCACCTCACTAAACCAAAAATGGATTTATGCTGCTCACATCAGTGTTTCAGATATTGCAATTTTAAAGAGTGGGGATATTACATTAAACCCCACAAAATGTAAGGCTCTGGAGAAGCAGGGCCATAGGTAATGAGATATTGATCCTCCCACCTCAAGGTGAGAGCACACACGGGGGGGAGCTGGGGCCTGACCGCAGCCATCACCAGACACAAACTGGGCTCTGGCCCCAAACCAAGAGCCCTGAGCTGCAGGGGACACCTCCTCCTGCACAGGCAGCACACGGGACTGAGGACAAATGCCCATCTCACGGCAATTTATTTCCCCAACAAGGTCCAGGTAGGGAGAGCTCAGTGATCCCATCCCCATCTGCTTCTGCTGCTCTCCATGGCGCGGGTGCAGAGCCCTGGGTGTGCTGGGGACACCAGGGATGCTCAGCAGACCCGCTCCAGCTGCAGAGGCACAGCTCTGCAGCTGAGGACTCACAGGCTACCACCTTACCACTTTTTGGTGGGGGAAAACAACCTTTTTGAACTTGACATTTCAAAGAAGACTGTTTTCCAGCCAGCCAGCTTACAACTTCCTTAGCTGAGCGCAGTCGTGCCCCCCAGTCCCAGTTCAAAACCCGACTTCTCAGAGGCTCCACCAGAGCCACCCTCCCTCCCCTTTGCCGTGCTAGTGAGAAACCACATCAGCTGCTAAGTGGCCTAATGCAAACTGATGTGGCAGTTTCAATTCAATTGCCACTGCACAAGTAACGCCGTAGCAAAAGTCAGCGCGGTGATTGGCGTCAGCGGGAAGCGTTATTGTCACCCCTCGCGCAGTGCCATCGAGGGGCACAGGCCCTGCTGCCTCCGCCGCCGAGCAGCTCCAGAGCTGATGTGCGGCTCCATCACGGCCTGTCACAGCAGCACACGCTGTCCCCAGTCTGAGGTGGAAGGGAGTACTTCAGGACAGCGAGCCTGCTCCCTCTCGCAGCTGCTAAAACTTCAAACAGCATCCCTCCACCACAACTGAGACAGGGAAGGCTGAGATTTGAGACTCTCTGGAAGTGTTTCAGGGAAAGGAGCTGTACCAGGTTATTCATGCTCCAGGGGGCTGGGGGTGAGGCTCGGTTTCTTTTTAAATCACGAACAGGGTAAGGATGGCACACAACACAGTGGTTCACTGGTATAAAAGCATCTGTGGTTGCTTCCTGTGTTGTAACTCATTAGCTGGCTCTTAACTAATTATAGTTTGTAACTTCTGTGAAATTAAGCAGCAATAACCAGCAGCTGTACAACTAGGCCAGCAAACCCGTGTTCCACAACCCAGGCAGGCAGGTGAACGAGGAGCAGCCCGGCCCCACAGCACATCCCACACCAGGCAGCAGCCACCCCCAGGAGGGAGCTCAGAGCCCCCCAGTACCAGGGGGTTCTGCCCCTCTTCCTTCAGGCACAGGCAAGCTACTCCCTCTTGTATCCAGTCTAATTTTAAGTCACTGGAGTGACTGCACATCTACCAGCTCTCCGGGGAGCTTATTAAAGAGTTTGGAAGAGCTGCATTTGGGAAGTTTGCCTTTACTCGGTTTTATCTCATTGCTCCTGGTCTCTTCCAGACCATCTCCACATAGCTCTCTTCCCTCTTAATTTTCAGTGTTTAGGCACTTACCAGTGTTGCCAGCAAGCTATTTCTTCACCGGTGACACCCCTGGAGGGTCCACACCTGGGAGCAGCCACTTTGCCCCCTTCACGCCCGCAGGACAGCCCTGCAGTCTGCCCACACCTCTGCCAGCAGTCAGGCTCTGCTCAGCTTTTATCAGCCTTTATCACCTGGGGCTGTGTCACTGCCCACACCTGGGCAGGATGGGGGAGCTGCCCCCAGCCCACAGTCCTGGGAACCCCCAGTTTAGCTGCTGCTCTTTGCACACTTCTAAACTCAAAGCATGGGGTCCATGATTTCCCTTTTTAAAAAAGCAAAAATGTCATTTTCCATGCTCTCTGCTAGTGATGGACACCAAGGTGCCTGCTGATGTCCCTCAAAACTCCCACACCCTTCTCAGCCCCTGCCCAAGGGCTCCCACCTGCCCCCCCAGGGCACTCAGCTGTGTGCTCTTGCCTGCCCCAGCCCCCTCACTTTTACTGCTTCTGCATTTCTTTCTACTATTGCTTGCATAAACGTGGAGTAATTTTGCTTTCAGACCCGAATTTGTGTTTCTCCAGGTTAAATTTTTTTATTCTTGCCCATATTTTCCTCTGTTATTTCTGTCCTCGGTGATGTTTGCAATAGCTACTAATGTACTGTCATTTGCAAATGCAATTAGTGTGTTTACTTCTTTCTTTCTTTAGCTCATTAATAAAGATGTTAAATAAAAATATGCCTTCCTCTGCTAACAACATCCTCGAAATAGTTAGGAAGATGGGATCCAAAGGTAATAAAGAACTGGATTATTGGACAAGACTCTTCCTTGCATCTTTCAGCATTTGCTGTGCTCATTATGGGCAATTAAAACATAAAACAACTTGCTCACTTCACACCCAAAATAGTCCTCCTCCCTGTTCTGTGTTTGGATGTATAGGATACATAGACAAAGAGCAAGACCAGACATCAGCTGGTAGCTTGCTACAGCAGAAGCAGCAAGGTTTTCTCTGGCTTAGATGCAGAGGAGTGAAGTGTAGCCATTTGTTAACCTTTTTATGTACACGATCACTGTTTCCAACAAAGGATGGGAGCGTGAGTGCTTTTAAAACTTTACTCACTGTGATTACTGTAGCTGTGTCCTGGTACAACAGCTTGTACATTTATTACACAACCATAATTCAGCATATTGGCTGCATCCACTAATGCATCCAGTATTTCCCATGACTCGCTAGCCATCCTTGTTCCTTTGATTTTTGACAGGTCTGGGAACACGCAGCAGTTCATGGCACGGGCTCACTGTTGGGACAAAAGGCTGTGCACTTCTTTTCACCTTCAGGAAAACGTGCTGAAATTAACTCATGGCTCTAGTGAGTTGGTGTGAAATGCAATAATACCGGTTCACCTTAGTTTTCTATCTGCTGAAGAGACAGCATAGAAAAAACAAATGTTTATGGAAACAACAACAACAAAAAAAACTAAACCAAAAACAAAACACCAAGGAAAAGAAGAGAAACAGGCCCAAGTATACACAGGGGCTCGTTTATCAATCTCATTTCTTCATCTTATGCTCAGCTATTTAAACAGAATCTAAATAATACATTTATTTAAAGGAGAGCCTTACTTCTGACGGCCTTCTGGTAATAAGGTGTGGGGAAACAGAAGTTGTCTTTTTTCTTTGTAATGTATGAAGGAAGACATAAGATCACTGGATGCACATTTGGATAATCATAAATTAATTGTAATGTAAAACTTTCACAACATGTTCAGAGCATGTTGAGATTTTGTTTGATTTTGAATTGCTCCAAAATGACATCTAATTATATACTAGTGATTAACACGTTGGTTGCTACTAAGAAATAGCAACCGAGCAAACATTACAATTCGATATTTAAATTTACTGCGGGTTGGATTTGTTGGATATTTTGCCTATTTTTTTAATGCACAGAGGAAACATGGTGGTAAATTCAAACACTCAGACAGATGCTGAGACTGTTTTTCCTCATTTGTGAAAATTAGGGATTGCATCACTACAGGTAGAGATGCAAAGATGAGCTTTGGCTCCCTTTCTCTTCTTTCTACCTTTTTCTTCTCCTGCCTTTCCGCCCCCCTCCCGGGACATAGCTGAGTACAGGACCTGCCCTGCAGGAGTGGGGCTGGCTCTGCTGTTGAAGGCTCAAGCTCTCTCTGTGGCACAAGGCAGGAGGGGGGTGCTCAGCGCTGTGCCTGGGTCATTGTGCCATGATACAGCAGCGCTCCTGCTCTGGGCAAGGGACACACAGAGACACACAGGCAGTCCCTCCTGGGCCAGCTCAGCAGTCCCTTCACCTGCAGATGTCCCATCCTGAGTCCCCTTCCCCATTCCTGGCAGCCTGCCATTTCCCCAGGAAGACATCTCTCCCTTGACCTGAAGGCTTCTCTGAAAGCAGCACTGGGTCTTTGGCACTTGAGTGATTCACCAGCTCTTCATTTCTTACTTCCACCCTTTGTGGGTTGGATGAAATTATTCGACCAAATAGGAAAAAATCAGTAGAATTAGAACAATATGTGCTGAATTCTGATCTTTTTTTTTTTTCCTGATACAATGGAAAGTGTGTGTGCTCCTTGGCTGCAGCCAAAAGCTGGCTGATACCCACCTGGTCTGAGAGAGCGCTGTGGGTGACAACATGGTCAGCATACAGGACTAAAGCATATGCATGCATGTAGCATTAACTCTGTTATCCCTCATTTAGTGCAGAAAATTTTATTTTCTTTGAAATAAAAGTTTCTGAAGCATTGGAGTAAAACTATTTTCAGTGTGAACTGTAAATAAAGATTTAATGAGGACTGATTTTCATCGCTGAGTCAAGTACTGTCCCACATTAGCTCACTTTGCCATTCTCACTGGAGTGAGAATCACTGCCCCCCAGCCCTAGTGCTTTTGATGTTATCTAGAGATTAGCAGTGGTCTGAAATGGAAGAAATGAGGGCTGGCTGTTCTGAGGAGGCTGCTCTCCAATTTGGGTTAAGTGAACAGCCTTGTGTTTCCTTACACTGGCTGTGTTTGGGCGATTGCTGTCACGTCTGGAGTGCCACAGGCTGTGTGACAGTGCTGGGTGGGACTGGTCGGCATGGGCAGCAGATCAGCTTCTCTCAGCCCCTACCCAAGCACAGAATCACAGAATCACAGAATCACAGAATCACAGAATCACAGAATTAACTAGGTTGCAAAAGACCTCAGACACCATCAAGCAGTAGGAGTTTCACCAGGGCAAAGCACACCTTTAGGTGTCCTCCCATCCAACAGGAGCCCAAAGTACTGGGTATCCTCTCCAACTTCTCCTCCCCCTCCTGTCAAACAGAAATATTGACAGGATCAGTCAATTTTTGGCATTAGTTTAAGCATTTATGATTTAATTGCAAATGCTTGAGGTTGCTCAACTGACTGTTGCTCAGGTGGAGATTACTGAACTCCTTGCAGTGCACTGAACGTGGCCATGAGGCTGTGGGAAGGTGACAATGTTTCCCCTAAAGAAAATGCCACTGACCACCAACAGGACACTCAGGTAGTGGCATTTGCCACTCTGTTCCTTCTGAACATCACAAATGTTTTAGCCTAACACCCAGGAAGGAGTAGGCGTTAAAGAATCAACACATAGAATACTCCATCGAGGTGTTTCTCCTATAAATCAATAGCATTTGGAGACTTTAGCTCACTGGAAGAAAGGGTTGGACCAATGGCTTAGGAAAAAATTAACAAGTCTGTCAGTGTTTCAAAGCTTATTGAGAATGAACCTCTTCCTTGGACTAGAGGCAAGCTGGGTTTGGTGACACCAGGACCACCAGCACAGCCTGAGAGGAGACACCCAGATGGCAATTGCTGGGCAGACACGAACACGTGCTCCACAGGGAAAGTACACCTTGCTTTGGAACAGCAGGGCAAACACTGAGCGAACACCAGCAGCTTTGGAGATACCCACACTTTCACAGACACTTCCTCATGGAAAAATGTGAGTTGCCTTCCCCAGGAGCAGCCCCTCACTGAATGCTGCTCCCGTGGCACTGGGCACTGGCATAAAACCAGCAGCACAGCCAGGACAAGCACAGATCAGGAGCAGTGGTTCCCTAGAGAAAGGAGTACCATGGTCACAGGTATTCTGTGAGAGACTTTTAACAAAAGAGAGATTTTCTCTGTTGGGATTAGTAGCTCCATTTTTCTTTATTACTCCACGTGTGTTTCACTCATTCATGCATCGGCTTCTTTCAAACAGAAAACAAGTGAGAAAACCATCCCCTAGGAATAAAATCTTAAAAATAATAAGGAAGACAGTGGCACAACCTAAAAGAGAAATCAGATATTCTGTGGTGCAATATCTCACACAACTGAAGGACGTGTTTTCTCCACAAATTCTCTCTTTCAAAGAGAAGGTGGTTTTTACCTCTAACTTCACTAAGAATATACCTGATTCACCATCAAATTATTTAAACTTTACACAGCCAAAATTTCAGGAGTTCATCACACCCCATGGCTCGGATTTTCAACCCCTTGGTCCCATATCTAGGCTCCTCAGTAACTCACTGATGTTCAGAAATGCTGCATATGCACTACTAGGCTTTTATATGGTGTGGAAAATCAGACACTTCAGGACACTTATCTTTGGAGTTAAGGGGTTAAATAAGGTTCCTTATTATTAAAAGAAAAACTAAAGGGTGTATATGTTTGTGTATATACACACAAAGTCATTACGTATATATAAACATGATTATCAATTTCAGTCCTTTAAAATTTAAAACATTTCAGTTGTCACTCATAATCCCATGTTCAGCAGCTTTTTTTAAAGATCAAATTTTCCTTCAACCTCATCTATTGAGATGTAACTCACCTGCTGCTACTGTCGGCACATGAGGCAAAGCTTGAGGTGTCTGTCTGTACAAATAATTGATGTGTAATAAATGGAAGAAACACTTTTTTCCAGCCTTCTTCATATTATGAGAAGCAAATAAGATTTACTTACTGGGAGCATGGTGATTTCATGGATTTCTTTGCAATATCAGTAAGTGAACACTCTCAGGTGCATCTGTTGCACAATGCAGGGCCACAGAGGGCTGGTGGTGTTTCAAATCATCAGCATTCTAGGAAAAGCATAAATAATTGACCCCAAAGAGGGGAGTGTTTGCACCTATGATAAAAAAAGAAAAAATTCTCAGTCTTCCAAATCCTGGGGGCAGATCTCCCCCTGGGGTGATACAGGGGATGGCATTTGATTTACACCAGCAGTGGAGAGCCCCTCAGCTTGTGAGTGCATCGAGTTTGGCTTCTCTGCCTGCAGCCAGCATCCTTCCACGTGGCTCGGTGGATCAGTAATATAAATTCTAGTCATAAACAAAGAAAAAACCAGACCGACAGAGAATGTGATGAACAATTTACATCTGTGCACAATTTTTCCCTCTGTTTGCGCCACTGAAACGCGTGATCTTTTATCTTTAGCCTTCAGTTCGCCTTCCCGGTCCTCCTGGTTGCGAGCAACGCTGTAAAACCCTTAAAGTATTAAGAAAATTACATGTGCTACATCTTGCTTTAAATATGGTGTTCAGTCTTTGTAAGTGTTACTTTGTACATTAAATGAATAGCTTGCCCACCAGGTAAAGGACGTTTTGTTGCTTACCGTGTCCGTCTCTGCACAACATGCAGCACGCGGGCATAAATAACAGAGTGTTATATAAATAATTACATGTATGAAGGGCTGTAAAACACCCAAGATATATTTGTACTTTTACTTATGAGAACGTTTTAAAAATGATTGCTTTGTTCACTGCGTGGTTTTTATGTGTTGAATGTGGTGCATGCAGAGAACATTTTCCAAAGTTGGTTTTTTTTTTTTTCCCTTTCCTCCAGGTCACACTAGCGTTATAGTTAGCAAATTGATAAGGTTCCACTGTTAAGCTTTATTACTTGTGACATGAGCCTATGACACTTTATAAAAAGAAGTAATCCAGAACAATCTCTAGGTAATTAACACCTAGATAAACAAACATAAATTTCTATATTGCATTTATTTGGACTACCACTCAAATACGCGTGAACCATGCTTTTTTAATTAAAAGATAAATCTATGTGACACTTAGCCTCAAACTTAATTATTCAGCATAGTATAATAAAAAATAGAGCCCATTAAATGTGTCTTGCTCTGTATTTCTGTATTAACAGCAAAACAGTTCACTCTGGGATCATTTAAATTTTCTTCTTCCTCTTTTCCTGTGATTTCCCTATTCACTGAGTACCTTTGGTTAAAAAAAAAAAAAAAAATACCACAACAAAAAGCCCCCAAACAATACCCTGAACGACACCAACAGGTGAGGAGCCACGGAACTTCTCACAGCCCCTCCGACACTCAGCTGGGTGACATTTCTAATGCGACATTACACCACAGCTTTATTCTCCCTCCTCCCCCTCCCCGGGCTTCCCGACGGAAACGTACCGTGGTGGATCATGCCAAGAAGCGATATCCAGAAATGGAAGTCGCAATAGTTACAAATAATTTCACTGGGAGCACGCTTACAATACACAAGGTGAGGTTTCTATAATATACTGTTACAATACAGATGTTAAACAGACAGGGGAAATATTCAATTCCCAAATTACAGTAGACAGAGGGCTTAAAGTCCTTATAAAAGTTTCAACAAGAAACGTTATCACAGAGCTGGGAGCAGCCTCCTGATGTTGGGTGGGAAGACTCCTGTCAGGACACCCAGCATCTGTGTGAGGAAGGCTGCCTGTCAGCTGTGGGAAACAAAACCCCACAGATTTCAGCGAGACAACCCCTTCCTCTTTCAGACCTTCTTCCCACCGGCCTTTGCAGGCGATGCAACCCCACACTTTGTGGTGCACGGCCACCGGTGGTCATTTTTAGATTTCCTAGAGGATGTATGTACCGATTAATGCACTGCTCCCAGCAGAAATCCAGGACCACAAAGGAGACTGTGTTTGTAAGCATTTCCATGGAGGTGCAATGAGACGGTCACTGCTCCTTAATCAGGTTTTCACGTTTTCATTTACTGTCTGCTGAAACCAGAAGGCAGGAAAACCTTTGGGAGACACCCCCCACCGCTCTCTCCCCAGACAGTTCTTTTCCCCTGGATCCAGGGCACAGCAATTACCTGAAGGGACAATGATCCTGTTGTGAGGCAGAGCTCAGCTCTGAGCCTGGAGCTCATCTGTTCTCGAGACACATTTTTACACACTGCCATTCTGTGCCTAGGAAGGGTTGTTCCCCCCAAGAGAGGGTGTGACACAAAAAAAAATTTCATTAACTTCTTGGATTTTGATTAAAATTTGATGCATTGCAGATTTTATCCTCTGTGGATGAAGAGACCTGTGGCATTTGCCCACAGACCACCGAATTTGGCACCAGCTCCGTGACTCCCCTGGCTGCACAGACACTCCACCAGTTCACCAGTAGCAGCAACTCCTCACCGTGAGTTTCAGCCACTGAATAACTGTATTTCTATGATTCTATGCTTTAATTCTTAACCGTTCTGACCATTTTTGTACCTTTTTCTACTGGAGAATTCAAGCTAGAGTATGACTTTGTTATTGTGGGTATGACTGACTTAATTTAATATTAAAATGTCTCTTTTCTAAACATGTTTGCTTTCTCAGCTTTTTTTTGGAGCAAGGCCACGTTCCTCTCTCCTCCCCATACTTGCTGCAGTTTCTCAGATTTGGTGCATCTTTTTTTTTGATGTTAATCATCCTTACTTTTCTAAGTGAAAAATCCTTTAATTTATTTGCTTTCAAATGTGCAGATAAAACCTTAAAGGGGAAGAATAAAGATTCACCCAGGAGAATGGAAGCACTCTTGCTCTTGTACATTCTTTGAAGTGTGAGCAGCTTTCTTAACATGCACCATAACAATAAACCTCACAATTTTCTAAAGCCAAATATATGATCTATACAAACAATCTTTTTTAATGTGAAAACATGACTTTATACATCATAGTGTATGATACACACTTCAAACACTTTCAAATCAAAGCTTGATAGACCCCAAGACTTTTTCTATAGTACATAAGTAGTAGTATATAAAACAATTATTACTACATGCTAAAACAGATTTCCACAGTCTTTTAATTAAGCACAATATATATAATATATATCTGTATATACTGTATATAGATTTGTTCAGATTAATAAGTGGACTGAGCACACACACCCAGCATAATACACTCCAGTAACTGCCTAACAACTGTGAATTTACTGGCATTAATTTTTTTTTTTTCTTTTTAAATCTGACAAAGCTGAAGAAAATAATGTTTTAACTGTTCCTAATAAACATAAGCAAGTAGGAAAACTTTTTTTCAGAGGTAGAGGTTTTATTGCGTAAAACACTGGATAAAACTGTACTGCTTCAAAGACATTTTTATTCTAACAGCAGAAAGAAAACAGTCATTGCTGAAAAAACAACTTTTAATACTTCTATACCAGAATAAAGTTCTGTCAACTGATGTATTATAATAATAAATAATGACCAAGAATAAACTTTAAATACAAAGTTTTCTAATTGTTACAAGCATAGCAACAAAATCCTCTACTCTATTGATCTCAGATTTCCTCCAAGATAGAAATTTTTCTTTGTGTAGGAATGTAGACAGTATTATGACCAGTATCACAGACTACAGAAGTTACAGAGAAAAAACTTGACATGTTTAGATATGAGAAGCATGATGATATTCAGAAACTGACAATGCATCACTGCTGCTGTCACTTGTTTGTATTACAAGTTACAAATGTTCTGGAAAAAAGGGCTATGTCAGAGGGGAGGATAGGGACAGTAGCACCCGACCAAATGGAATCAACACACACATCACAAGGAGCGGGAGATGTTTCCAGTGTCACAAACAGAATTATTGCCTGTCGTATCTGAAAATGCTCAGAAGACACAAAAGAATACTGAAAGAGCTCAAAAAGTGCAAGAAATGGAATGTGGGGGGTGGTTTTTTTTTTTTTTTTTTTCTTTTTTTTTTTTTTTTTTTTTTTTTTTTTTTTTTTGCTAAGATACCGAAGGCGGCGCAAACACACAAAGCAAGCGACTGACACAGTCACCAAACACAGTAGTGCAGTTAAAATCCTAAAGCTTACTACAGTCAGAAAGGTTCAATAACATTTCAATCCTTTATCTAGGATCATAGAAACAGTTGCATTAAGTTTATCAACTCGATTTAAGTAAGGCAGTGAGAACTATACTAGAAAAACAAGAAAAGCAGCTTGCTCTGTGCCAGATGGGTCCAAGTTACACAGTGACCTCATTTAAACTGAAACTTCAGTTGGATGACATCCTTTCCGACAGCATATGCAAACCGTATTCCTTATTAGCCTGAGATTTTTTTTCCAGTCTCAGGGTAGCGCTAAGAATTTTATTTACATTGATTGCAGTTTAGTATTTTTTGTAAACTGCTTTAGGCAGAGCTGAAGTTTTAAGGCCCTGGGGTTTTACTCTGTGCTCCCAGCCTGCAAAGAAATATTGACTTTTTTTTTTTTTAACTTTTTTTCTTTTTTTTTTTTTAAAGTCTGGATGATTTTGCTTTAGAAGAAGTTAATACTTCTCTACCATCACGATAAACAGCACCAATTTTGCTTCTATCAAAGGACGTACATTAGAAGGATAAAATTTTATGCCATTCAGAGAATTTTGGAATAAACCTTTAGTTATTTTTCTTACTTTTTTTTATGTGGTTTGTTATAGTCTCTCAAAAGCTTCCTATGTGGCAAAGACCTTACTAAATTTGGAGCATCCAATCAGTAAAAAAGCTAAAATCTGCAAAAATATAGAACATATTTGTTTTACAAAAGCAAAGAAATATCATCTAAAACACTTTTTTTCATTAGAGACAAAGAGCAGAAAGTTTGGATTCATATTTTAGGTCAAGCTACTTTATAAGGGCTTGCTCCAGAAGAAACTTCTGCACTATGTCTGTAACACTTACAAAAACTAATACATGAAAATTAACCATGACCAGGGAATCCTTCATTCAAGTGTAAAAAGAAAAAAAAATTAATTGAAAGGAAGTTTGAAAGAAAACCCAATAAGACAAGTAAAGAACAGAAGAAAAAAATTACCAACCTCCTATGTAATAAAATTCTGTTTCTCACCAGCACCTTCTATAGATAAGGCTGACTAGTTTCACTAAACAATATTTCTATATATTGTAATTCTACATTTATAGCAACTTACTTCTTCAACAAGAAAAAAAAAAGAATAAAAGCATTTCCCTCAATACTGCAAGATGATTACAAAAAATGGAATTACATTTCAAATCTACAATCACACATCGGGCTGCAGATTTTTTTTTTCCTAACCATTGATTCATTTGGCTGTATATTAAAAAAAAAAAAAAAAAAAGAAAATGTAATATCACAATACTTTTCAAAATAGGTCAGTACTGACCCCAGCTTATGGGCCGTCTAAGGTTTCTCCTACACTGCAGTTGCAACACCACTTGAATTGATTTTCTCTGCAATGACAGCTCCAGTCAGACTGGCACCATGGCAGTCTACCAAGACATCTCATTACTATGCTAGGCAAATGACAGCAGCTGGTGTCATATTATAAAGGTGTTTTCAACAATGAAAACACAGCCCCTCAATCTTCAAGGCAACACTAAATCGTTTAGAGGGTATCATTTTTCTGTTAAGAGCATTATTTTTGGACAAAGATCACTTTTAAGTTTGAAACTGCCCTGCTTTTTAAATAACTAATGACCTCCTAACATTTTTAAATCACTTTATTATCCCACCTACGTTGTTTGGAAGTACTTGTTGCCAGGTAACTGTTTAGCAGCCATTTTCAAGGGCTGGAAATTTATTTTGCATGTGTAATATATATATTTACACACACACACACGTATGGAATGTGTGTAGTTTGTGTGTGTGCGTGTATGTAGATATATATTCAACGAGGGTATGACTGGATATCTCTGTGTCTGTAAATAGATATATATGTGTGTGTGCATGTGGGGGTACATGTACATATACATATATTTGAATGTTTCCAGCATTCTGGATGCTTCTGGGAACTTGCATGCCATCCCTTTCCTCGGAAGGGGTTTAAGCCAGCCCTCACCAACCACGTGTCCAAAGCCGGGGTAAAAGGCTACTGCAGAGCAGGGATGGACCCGCTGGGCATCACTCCTGGGCCTTGGTGCCCTCCTCCGACAGCTCTGCCGAGCTCCCCGCCTTGGCGGCCGCCGGCTCCTCCAAATTCCCAGAAGCTTCGGAGTCGACTCTGGAGCGCTTGAACCTGCGGTCGGGGTACTGGCTGTTGTCGAAGGGCATGCGATGGACACAGAGCACGTGGGTCTTCAGATTTCCCTTCTGAGAGGCACTGTAGGGGCAGTATCTGCACTGGAAAGGCCGGTGACCTGCGTGACAGACGACAGCCGGGTTAGTTTTTGCTTTAGCCCACGCACATGGCACAGCCTGGACAAACAGGATGCTCTGGAGCCCCTCTCCTATTGGGAGGGGGCATCACTCAGTGGCCTCAGAGTGAGCAAGAAATCTGTGCTCTTCCTCATTAAGGAAACTGCATTTTAAAAATCCTCTGCTTTGGATTTCCAGAGCGGTGCAGCTAATCCATCTCCCTCCTCAGCCCCAGCTGTAAATCCTTCAGCCCACGATCCAAACCAAACTCTTGTAAATACAGCATGCACGAAACTGTCTTCTTTTACATTTGTTAATTATCTTTTTTATTGAAGTGCAATTCAAGGATGACAATGTGCAGACCCTTAGTCTAATAAACACACTTTGTCTTTGGGTGGGTTTCTGGGTAAAGAATTGTATGTTTTATTTCAATCACACAGATTACTTTTTAATGGAAAGAAATAATGGATTGAGATAGCCAAGGCCTCAAACCTGCAAACATTTACTCCAGTGAGATTACTCCTGTGAGTAAAAATACGCGAGCATGTAAGCGTTTGCTGGACCAGGGCCCAAGGTTATCATCAGCTTTGAAATAAAATGTCCAAGCTAGATTAGAAAAGGAATGTTAATGCACAAAATCTGATAGATGCACTTCTTGTGGATAAAACAGCAATCGACTGCGTAACAAAGGCATGAATGAAAGATATCACTTCTTAGGAAGGCTATCAATACACTCTCCTATATTTTTCGGATTATTGTGACTTCAAATCTCCGTGCTGTATCTGGTTTTGGAGGTTATGTTTCAACAATCACATTTCAACCTATGCTGGGAAGTTGTTGATGTGTTTTACTGGAACTTTATGAGCTTTATCTCTCAAATTAACTTAAACCAGGACCATCTGAGGTCAAATGTGCTTAGCTTGCTTTAATTTGCTCAAATAAATGAATAAATAAATGTGCCAGACCATCTACATAAAGCCAGGATAAGTGAAAAACAATACCCTATCTCCACATTTGAAGAGCACATTTTCTTTTGCTGCTGTGTACTACTCAGCAGGCATAAAACAGATGCCGGGGCAGCAGAGGAGGAGAATTATGCTTCCTGCAAAGGGGGAAGGGGCTGGACCCTCTCCCCTTGGTTTTAGATGGGAATTTAACAGCTAAACAGACACCTGTTGGGCACCGGTCTGATGCTACCTGTACTGGAGTGGGAATCCCAGCAGAGATGGGAGCACGGGCAGCTGCTGGCACAGGAGTATGAGCATCTCTGCAGCAGAGTGAATTCACCTGAGCCAGCATGAGTGCTCTGGGCTGCTCAAATCACTTGCCATTTTTACTGTAACATCACCACCGCCACTGGAAGGCTGAGTCCCCCAAAACATGCTGCTTGCTGCCCAGAGGAAAGACACCTGGTTTCCCAAGGCCTTGCCCCAGGAATACAGCCTTGTTTCCTTCCTCAAGGATGGAAAGCTCCCCATCAGCCTTTGCTTTCACAAGCTGAAGACTGCCAGAAGTGTGACTACCCCCCAAAACCTCCAACACACATGTTTATGCATGTTATGCCTCCGGCACAGGAAGGACATGGAGCTGTTGGAGCGAGTCCAGAGCAGGCACCAAGAGGATCAGAGGGATGGAGAACCTTTCCAATGAGGAAAGGATGGGAGAATTGGAATGGTTCAGCTGGAGAAGGGGAGGATCAAGAGTCACCTAATAGCGGCCTTTCAGTACCTGAAGGGGCTGAAAAGAGAGATGGACAGGGACTGTTTACAAGGGCCTAGAGTGACAGGAGAGGGGGGAATGCCTTCAAACTGACAGACAGCAGGTTTAGGCTGGAAATTAGGAGAAAATTCTTCCCTGGGAGGGTGGGAAGGCCCTGGCACAGGGTGCCCAGAGAAGCTGTGGCTGCCCCTGGATCCCTGGCAGTGTTCCAGGCCAGGTTGGACGGGGCTTGGAGCAGCCTGGGATAGTGGAAGGTGTCCCTGCCCACAGCAGGAGGGTTGGAACAAGATGATTTTTAGTGTCCCTTCCCACCCAAGCCACTCTATGATTCTGTGATCTCACCAACCAGCTCTTAACGCTTTACCCACAAGCAGCTCTTAATAAACAGCCATCCTAATTCTTTCCTGCAAAGAACAAATTCTAAGTAAGGAATGCACAAAGCATGGCTGGAGCTAACCACATCACATGCCCCAGCCTAAAAGCAAACTCTTTTTGCCCACCACTGAACCAAGTTCAAACCCGTGTTCAAAATTCCATGCAGAGAATGTAATTTATTAATTCAACGCACTTTAATAAATCAGACAATATAAAGTGCACCTACAAGGATTCAGTTCTGCATTGCTTCCCCCACGACTTACTTTTTCAGGCCATCAAAATTTCACATCACTGCCTTGTGAAAAGTAAGTACACAATAAGTTAATTTGTATTGTCACTATGCAGTACAACTGTGGTAAAGAGCACATTCATTTTTAATCCGATATGAATAATATATAAATATGTATACAGAGTGAGGGTCATAGGAAAGCAAGCGGTACATTGTTTACAGCAGAAGTAGTACAAAAAGTAGAGATTATTCTTGCTCGCAAAGATAACAATATCTGCAATTTGCTTGTAACTAAGGGGTGAAGGAAAATTCCCATTTCTCTTAGGTATCCCCATTCATTAATTTTAGCTCCAAAACTTGTTGTGGGCAGCAGGCTCTTAAAATAACCCTTCTCAGATAAGTTGGCAATAAATTTATAATGTTTTATCTAGCAGTGGTTGGTAGGTCCTTTCTTAGCAAGCTATAGTTCATATATATTTTACCCACTATATATCTCCCAATAAAATTATATGAAAGCCCTTCAGAGAAAAAAAAAAAGAAAAAAAAGAAAAGAAAAAGAAAAGAAGAAAGGAACCTTCCTGACAGTTCAGGAGATGATGTGATATGCATTGCAACTGTAGAGAAAAGAATTAGACTAAAGGTGGGTGGACTAGGGGGGCAAACTACGGTGTGCATCTTTCTCTGATCAAAAATAGAGGACAATGCATTGTTTGCAGCTGAAATAATCCTTTTGTGGAGCAATGTTCTATCAAGTCTGTGACTGAGCATGTGGAGAGACTTTGCAAGGCAGTCTAAGGAAGTGGAACAGGAGACAATAATAATCAAAATTAGCTGAAATGACAACAGTGATGGCTGGACCCAAAGCACATATGGATTTCCCCAGGAAAAAAGATCACTTCCAGCACCTGCTGGAGCCTCTCCTCTGAAAGTGACCTAAACCTGCCAGGATCACACCCAGCAAGGGTGGCAGTGCTGTGGTGACCCAGGCTCACCATCTTCTCTAGTTCTGACTGAATTTTAGGGAGCACAAGGAGTGTGGACAAGAGATACCTTCTGGCCAGGATGGAGAAGTTTTCCGCAGGCCCATATTAAGAAAAATCCCTCAGTGTTTGAAACTAGTCCACCTTTTTAAAAATATATGCTGCTTCATTAATTTAGGCTTTGAGGGAAAAAAAAAAGTAAAGTTTGTTTTCTTTTCTTTCAAGTTTGTGATGTGATATGTTGCTTTGTGACACTTCATGTCAGGCTGCATCAGTCACATCGCGTTAGGTTTCATAACATGGCATGACTGATGCAGCCCAACATGGTGCATCAGCTGAACAGTCAGAAACTGGAGGTTTTGAGAAAGACATGGATCTCAGTCTGGGGCTCAGGGCCACTTAAATGAAAGTTTTTCTCAAGTGGGGGCCTTGGATTTAAACAAAGCCATTGCCCAAGAGTTGTTAAAGATTCAAGTACATGCCAAACCCTATTTTGCTTTTATCTAATCTTTAAAACTCAAAATGTATTATTGGAACACATAAAAAGTCAATGTCAATGAAGTGGCACTGGGTTACCCACTGTAATCCAAACACTGCTAATAGTTACTAATTTATTAACTTTGATATGGATCCATTATTTAAGATTAGCACAAAGGAATACACAAACGAGAGAGAGAAAGAGTGATGAATACTAAAGTCTTTTTCATTAAAAAAATCATTTACATGGTCAAGCCGCATTAATTCTCCACTTCTAAAAATATTTGATCGGCATCCAAATTCTATAAAATTTCCACAAAGAAACATCTTATTTTTGTGGTATTACAGGCACATATGTGGGGGTTTGCACCAAAACGTAAAAATGGGCATTGAACTAGTCACATGAATAAGATCAGGAATTTATTCCAGATTGTTAAAAGTGTACTAATCACAGCAAAATCATGGCTTTCTCCCAAAGCAGCAAGAAAATGGTAATTTGAAAGAAAAATGCCAATAATACATCACACACAAGCCATCTGTTGTCCCCACTACAGCACTTTGTATTATATTGCATATGTGTACATATATACACAGACACACGCGTACAGACACACACACACGCGATTTAACGCATAAATTTAGGGGAAAGGCAGAAGAGCAATAACATGATGAACAGAAAACAAATGCTGTGCAATGTACTATAAATTATAATTAAGCTCTGGATAAAATGTGTTTCTTAGATATGACATTTGTTCCCTTAAAATGCAAAAATGGCCGTGATTATCTGACAGAATGTTTTCCCTTAGATGGCCAATGGCTATAGCACTTACTGAGATGCAATACGGCAAACTCATTTCAGATTTCTTTGCCTGGTTTAAGAATATCCTTTTGGTGAAAATCAAAAATAACAGCAATTACCTCTTTAAAACAAATTATTCCCTCACAAAGAGATATTTGAAAAAGCCTCAAAGGCTTGAATTTCTGGGAAACAAATCTCTTTCGTTGGGATGTTGGACACCGAGGACCTGGACTTGACTTCCTGGGATGCTGTAGCAATCCCACACGGCCAGGGCCAGCTCTGGCCAGGCCGGGCACTGGTGCAGGACCGGCTGCAGCCACTCAGGATGGATGGGCACTGCCTGCTGCACCGGGATGCTCGGTCCCACAACGTTGCTGGTGGAATGGTCCATGTAATCGCACATCTGCTGCCCAGCAAAGCCTGCGCTCACACCTTCAGCGAGCCCACGCCTCCCCAGGAAGAGCTGCTTTGGACCCTTTTTCCCCACACAAGCTTGTGTTTGAGGTACAATCACCTCTAAGCAGACGAAGAGTGTGCTGCCTCAGAACTAACGGCAGGCAACGATGGCCGAGTGCTTTCTGTGTAGGGAGAGAGGCTTTTTGAGCATCTCCAGTGCTCTGGCAGTGACTGCTGAGCTGAGCTCCTGTCTCTCTCAGACCACAGCCTCCAGGTCCCAGGCATCTTGGTGAACACTGCCATTTGAAAGTATATTAGAGCATAATAACAAGCATTTGCAAAGGGAAAACTATTTTCATTTAAATCTTGGCTAGTGCGATTTCCTTTTTTTAACGTATAAATTTTCATAAATACATTTCCTATCCACGGCAAACATCCCAAGTACTGTATGCATTACCCAGGAGAGCAGAATGGCTCTAAAGCAGCCATTCGGATCTGCAGCATAACAGTATGGATGGGAAAATGCTGAATAAATATATTTGTCCAATAGACAATAATGGCTCTGATTGAGCCATTCCACTTTATTGGTCTCAAAATATGCATTTTATGAAACTCCCAAAATACCAGACAGATTAAAGCACACCCAATCAGGTTCATATCTGTAATAAAAGTTTTTATAAAACAATTGAAAAGTATATGTTTATTTACACACAGGTCCAAGACCAACCAAGATGATCTTCTGGGAAAATTTCAATATTCTGTGCAGTTTATATGTTTCTTGGATTACCAAAAAAAAACAAAATTAAATTTTAAAAACTCTATTTCATGTTGACCAAGAAAAGTCATAAACTCAAAAAGCCTTATCCGAGGCTTTTTCGATGATTTTCTCTGGAACTACATACCAAAAAAATGCAGAAACATCTGGATTTTAGGAAGGCTAGGGAACATTTCCAGCTACCAAAGCTAAGGATTTGGGTGACTTGTTTCTACTGGGATGTCTAAAGCCCCCCGATCACCCTCCATTCAGCCGAATTCCTTCCTTACCAGGCTCAATCCTGCAAAGAGTCCTTAGAGGTACTCAGATGAATTGCTCACGGCACCAGTCCAGTTACTTAAATCCCCCTCACTAATACTGAGCACTTCCAGGAGCAGCTCAGGGCCCAACGCACGCACTGCCTTCTGGAAGAGCCTTCTCTTGCTGTGAGTTACTGTGAAGACCTTAATTAGGGGAGGATAACTTTGGGGTGAAGACCCAGCACACGACAAAACATGGCCACCAGCCTGATCTTAAATAAATGCATGAAGGATGTCTGGAAAAAAGAAAAACATGCCGAGGTCAGCACCCATCCCACTGCCACCACGTGACACTGCAGTCCCGCTGTCCTGCAGAGATGGACGTTCAGTGCACGGGCAGGGTGGTGATCCACTGAACCATCCCTGGCTGCAGAAGAGCTGGAGAGTAAAAAGACCTAATCTGTAATTAATTTGTATCAAAGATTTTTACTTGAAAAAAAAATCTTCAATCATTGGATTGAATTAAACCCTCAGGTACCTATGTGGCTTTTCTGAAATGCAATCAAAGGTAGAGTCTGCTCTTAAGTTAGTGCCTTATACAGTGCTTGGTGTTTTCAAACAGGTATTTCAGCTTGCTGTTGAGTGCACTAAAATGTTTAATGATGACGCAGAAAAGCAAAAGTTGGTGCTACACTTTGCCTTTAATAAGTATTAGTAAAATATGATGTTAATTTCACACATTCCCCCTTAAATAAAACCTGCACTTATAGTAACTATTCAAGTCCTGTCTCAGAAGGTTACAATCACTAATTATCACACACTGAAGTTTCCTTTAAAAGCGAAAGAAGTAAAACCCACCAAGAAATCAGCCCTGCTATGTAAAACAGCCAAGCACAGGTTGGTCTGACACAGAGGTTAACAGTCACCTGGGCACTCCCGACAAAGAGAAATTCTACTGTTGTCCTTCATAGATATGGTTTTACCTAACTGAATGATCACTGACAAAATTATGGAAAATATCACTACTTTAACATTTTCTACCTTTGTTATGTAAAACATGGAAATGATAATTATTTGGAGGTAGAGTGAGGAACTTCTTAGCCATCTGTTGTGCACTAAATACAAGGGAATCAGGAAATAGCCAGTGAAATCACTGATGGTGTAACAGAGACTTGCAAGTCCTGGGAAAACAAACATTTCCCATTTCTTGCAGAGTTGGTAAAACAACAGAATTACTCAGCTCCAGCCACTTAGCAAAGAATTTGTTTCTTTTTCAGAAGAAGCTATTCGCACAGGAACTTTTGATTTAGAAGGGAAATGGATCTCCTCTTGGAAGAAAGGAAAAGCCTCAGCAGAACAGCTGAAAAGGTCCTCCTAAACAAATACTAAACTTTACGGGAACCTTGTAAAGCTAAAATTCCGAGATAAAGGCAGAAGACTGAGCTTTTTCAGGATCTGTGTGTCTCAGACCACTGCTGGTGGGTGCACACACGGTGCCCTGTGCACAATGGCACCAGCTCAGGTTCTGACATGACAAACATGAGTTACGAGCCCGGAGCCTCGGCGGGCTCCAAACAAGGTTAGTAGGAACGCTGTCATTGATTGAGCTCGAAATGCCACACTGTCATTGTCCCATGCTTTGGGAAATTTAATTACATTTAATTTTTCATATTTATTTACTTTGGTTTATACACATAAGTAGAGGACAGAGCTCTTATCAAGGGCACTAGATACCTGTTGTAAAGAGCAGGCCAACTCTGACTAAAGTCATAATGGCAATGGTTTCAGAAATCATAATCCTCTCCATAATCCTAAACTCACAGCAGCTTGTATTTTTGGCCAAGGTTTCATCTCCAGCCATTTCCTGCCCTCTGGTACAAACTCCTGTTCTCCCAGCCCCTGATGTGTCCCTTCACCTCTGCAGCCTGTGCCTCTCCACACCAGAGGGGAGAGGTACCCGAGCCCAGGGAGTGAGCAGGGTACAGTCCTCACTGCCTTTTTCTCTTGTGCTTCGGGGATCCACGTAGACTGCAACTAAGGAAACACATTTTGAAGGTAAGTGGCAGACTTTTCTTTAATATTAACGAACCCCAAGTTCTTCTGATCATCAAAATTACATGCTCAGAGTCCCACCTTTGCCTTTACTTACATATTTCAATTAATTGCTATGTCTATTCACTCCTTTACTTGTTTTAATCACTTCAATAACATTATATTCCCATTCTAACCCCCTTGAGCAAAATATCTCAGTTTTCCTACTAGGTCATTCACAAGTTTTCTCTCTAATGTTCTGTCATATTTTTTAATTGTCTCAGTAAATATTTATTATTTCAGGGAGCATTTACGACTTCTTGAATGAAGCTGTATTTGAATTTAATGTACCTATGATTTCCCAGAATAAATGCTATACTGGTGGCACTGGGATTTTAGTAAAGAGATCATTCAATTCAGAAGCTAATAGGAAAGACCTTGTTAATGATGGTATTTTGCTACAAAATATCCTTTATTCTGCCTAGCAATTCATAAACACAGTAGAATTTTCTCTTTCACTCCAGGCAACTGTCTTGAGCTTATTTATTTTATTTGGCAGAATAGAATTTAAAAAATCCCATACTCAGCTTTCTAAATCTTTCCTGCCCACATTTGGATGTGTCACATCCTCAGCTGGTGTCGAACTGGGCAGTCACACAGCCCGAGCCATGCAAAGGCCTGCCCCTCTGTGCACAGCCCCAGAAGGACACCGGCTCTCCCCACCAGTTCCACGGTCCATAAATCACCTGGGTGGGAAGGGATGGAATTATCCACGTGCTATAACCTTTGCTGAAGCGGGACCCTAAGCTGGAATATCTTTTTTCTGCGTGTATGATGGCACTTAGACTAACCACGCTCTCCTTTCATTTCAGTTGTGGCTTTTTCACATAACTGGGGTAATTTAGACGGTATTTTGTCACATTATCACGTGTCATGTACCTCAAGATTCTCCAACTCCAGCACTGTGTTTGTAGAGAGACTGAAGAAGAACAAAACACTTTAAATAAATAAATATCTCGCTCACTAATAGCTAATATTTCAAATTATCCAGGAGTAGCTCACAACCCCACTAATCATTCCGCTAAAACATCACTATTATCTGTTTATGGGATTTGGTGAGTGGAGTTCTCAGAACAACTCATTATTGGCAATGCTGCTGCATTATGTGCCATCACAGCACAGAATTACCACGAGCACAGCCTGAGTGGGAACTCAGAGCAACCCACCTTTCACCTTTCATTCATTTCTGATGTAGGTGTACCTATAGTTAACGTTTCCGTAAAAAAATAAAAACAACATATTTTTATCATATCCCATTCAACAAACCAGGAGATCAAACAGTAAAAATTAAAGGGCTGCAAAGAGTAAATTGAGCATTAACTTTGCAGGACCTCTCCCTCCGGAAAGTGCTGTTGGTGTTGTCACAGAAAAAAAGTGTCTTTTTTATCAAGTCACAAAGGAAATGCTTTCTCCCCTTCTCCTTTTCTTTTCTATAAAAGGCTCTCTAAAATGAAAGGTGTCAGACTTTGCTTTTTCTTCTTGGCATGATCCAGAATGTATGGCTGAGGAATGACAGATGTCTGCAACCAGCTGCAATGAAGCATGCTAAAGTTTCAGTCTAATCCACTTATTTCACTGCAGTCACGTAAACCAAAACAAATGGGCAGTGCCTTACATTATAAAAACACAGCAGCATTACTTTGTTGCATAATGTAGCTGATACGCCATCTTTTTATCATTTTTCCTACTGCAGAAAGAATTCACCTCTTTATTAAAAACAGCCCCTGAAAGTTCTCCCGTTCTGCTTGCCTCTATTTTTTTCTTTTAGTGTCACAGCAGTCCTGCGATGCTCCATGCATTACTCAATATGCGGCTATTAGAAAAACACCGTCATATTTTTCCAGGGAAGACGGCTTTTGTTTTTAAAAACGTGATCCAATTCAGAAGCCACCGGGCCTTATTCTGCTCTCTCATCCTTGCTGCCAGCCCGTGGCTTGAACAGATCCGCGCTGCTCCGAGTCAGGATTGGATCTGCCATCAGATCAGTGCACGTTTCATCTGTGCAAAAGCCAAATAACAAGTGCACCGAGCACTTACCTTAACGGGTAAAAAAACCCCACGCGTCTGTTTTCTACTGATCAAACTGGAAATGTCATCAGAGACACAACTAATAGCCTTAATCTACCCGACTAGCCTCATTCAAAACCCTCCCGTTTTAATGAGGAGGGAGACCCACTGCCAATGTGTTTCCCGAAGCCCTGAGCACCCCCCCCCTCCCCGTGTTTCGTTATGCCAGAGGGAGTATAACCTAAGTGAACATGGCATCGCTTCCTGGGAAGGGAGACCCTGCCTCACTGCAACATGTAGTGCAGCAACCTTTTGAACCCTCCCCTCTTTAATCCTTGTATGGAAAGGGAAAGGATGAGGAGTCATGTGGCTCCCTCCCTGCCAGCAGTTCCAACAGCTGGGAAGCACTCTTTCAGCGCAATTCATAAAAAAAGATGTGTTGGATTTCGCCGATGGCAGAATGGTGTACGATTTCTGGCCCTTCAGGCTAAAACAATAAATGCAAAGAGGAAAATTTGAGATTTCCCCCCTTAAACTTCCCACAACAACCTCAGCAAAACCACATGACTTGTCTTGTACAATCTCCCTGGTGTTTTCAGTGCTACTTTGGCAGGAAATCAGAATTACTGTTATATAAATTCCATCTGATGCCAGAGCTACCATCTGTGAGTAAAACTGCTTCACCTACGTCTGCCGGCAAAGCCACTCTCCCAGAGACAAGGGAGAAGGGGAAAAAAAAATTTGATTAATTTGCAGAATGCTTGTGATTTGCTCATATATTATTATAACTGCTCATCAGCACATGACAAATTCCCAGCACTCCACACAGGAACCCGTTCAGTTTCAGCAGTTTTTTGCATCGGCACCTGACAGACTGCAGAGCCACTAATGACTTTCAGATGCTTACAAACAGTAATTCTATCTTCAGAATAAAAAGAAAAATCCGTAGGAAGAAAAGAGTAGAGTTAGTCTATTCCATTTCCTTCCTGTATATCAACATGATTTAACTCTTCGGGGCAGCAGCGGTTCCAGGATCACAACACGGCTGCTCCTTGCCTGTAAAAGACAAAGACTGCCAATCTCAGGGGAAAGGTGGAAGCAAAAGCCGGTCTCCGAAGGCTTCTGCTACACCAGCTCCGCAGAGAGCCAGATACAAAGCAGGTAGCCTAGGAAAAGGCACACCTACCCTGCAGTACAGGGAGAAAATACACGCTCTCCCCGGCGCTCCCGAATTCCACCTCTATTTCCCTATTTTAATACTTCTGATAACCTTTTACATTTTCAGGGAACACATCTGCTTCCTAACTGCAGCTGAAATGTTTTTTTCCCCCTTTAAAAGTATGATTATGCTTTCTGAAGCACTGTCTGTGTGCTTGATTGCCTGTTTTAGATTAGAGATTTTAGCAAGGAAACAAAGACTTCAGAGTGCACATCAGTCCTGCATATGAGAAACCACAGAAGGAATAAGCAATAAAATGTGATGCACCATCTGTCCACAAACAATAACCTGGATGTTCTGAAGGCTTACAAATTATTTAGCACACAACCTCACCGAATTATAGGACCCTTAAATAGAGCAATAGACTGGGAATGAGAACCTCTTTGATGTCCTTTTGTATTTTTTTTTTCCCAACTCAGCCCTCGATTGATTGGTATCTGTTGAGGTATTTCTCAATGACTATTGGAGCAAGTTGATATTTATTAAGTAGCTCTCTGTAGAATATTTTGCCACAGATTTGAACAGTGGGGTATACGCTGCCTCCCTGGCCCTAGCCTGCTGCAAACAGATTGTTAATCAAAAGACAGTCTGAAAGAATAGTCAGTGGGGAAATTCAGTCCTAAGGGCAAAATGCTGCCCTCGGTACTCATGCGCAACTCCCGCTGGCTTCCACGGGAGCTCACGGGAATGCTCAGGGAGGAATTTGACTTTATTAAGTACTAGGAGCTTTCTGACTGGACTCTTGTAGACCAAACGTCTAACAAAGAATGTGATTTTAATTTTTGATTTTTTTCTTTTTCTCCCCCAAATTGCGTCCTGCTGCAATTAAAAATAAAATGACGTTTTTTCCTAGCTGTCGTGCTGAAGCACAGTGATCTCGCATGCAAAACGCATTAGCAACTGAGCACACTCCAGGTACTGTAAACTAGAGTATGTCAAAGCTACTGGATCCCCAGACAAACCTGGCATCCCCCAGCAATATGCTCACATACCAAAATCAAGATTTTCAGAGACCTGTGTTTGGGATAGGGGATTTTGGCTCACCATATTTAAATGTGAAATCGTGTTTTAAAAAAAATCAGCCAAACAAACACTAAAAATACTTCTTTTTTATATGCAATGAATTGCAAAATTTCTGGATCTACTGTTTCATTCAACCTCTTCTCTGCATTATAAATTCCTGAGTTTTTAGTGAACATTAGAATTTTTTTTTTCCAATTGAAGCATGCCTCTAAACCCACACTCCAAAATAAATCAGCATCCCTAAAAGCCACCCACTTAATTTTAAAAAGGAAGAGCCTGCCCAAAATATTTATTTTGCTTTGGTTTCCATAGAATTTTTTCTGCAAATTTTCTTAACACAACATTTCCCACGCTGGCTCTCAGCTAACAAACATCCAGACCCACCTACCAAAGGTCTTCTCAGTGTGGTCTTTTGCCCAGACGGCAGATCAAAATTCAAATAAAAACAGATATTAGAAGACAGAGGATTTTTTTTTATCATATTCTTTTTGACAAACAGAGGCCAAGAGGGAGGTAACTGTATAATTAACTTTAGATGTGCCTAATGTAACTCCATTATCATTGATGGGTCTTATGGAGAGACACTGAGAGGGAAATATGCCTTCTAGAGTTTCATAGTGGAGCCAGAACTATTGAAGAATATTTCAGTATTTAGGCCCTGATTCAGCAAATTGCTGAAGGTTATGCATACTACAAAGCCTCTAAGTCATCCCACAACCTTGTGTGGGAATGCACAGGAGCTCACACAATGCACGAGCCCGAGATGTCCCTGAGCTGGGGCCTCAGAGCTTGGCCCTTACTTACAAAGATTCATAAAAGAGACATGAAAATTTGCCTGGGGGTAAAAGCTGGCACATGACATTGTCTCACTGTGAATCTGTGCTCTTTTTTGCATTTGTTTTTGCATTTGTTTCTGCGTGGCGTTCGCTCCGGGGGTGAGAGGGGCAGCAGGCTCCGAGACGCGGGGCGGGCGAGGGTCCAGCGGCCCGGCACCCGTGCGGGGGACCCGCAGCCATCCCAGGGCTGGGGCCCCACGGCCATCGAGAGGCAACTGGCTGCTCACTGGGAGGATGGGAATTTCGGCATCGCTGGGGGGCACACGGAGCCGGCTGGTTGCTGTATGTGTTACGCACAGACCAACAGTCCACGCCCAGAGCTGAGGTTGCTGTCACCCACGTCCCTAAAGCCACGTGTCGCCAGCCAGGAAAGGGCACAAGATGAACAGGCAGAAAAACCCTCAGATGTCAAAGGAAGCAAAACCAAAATCTCCTCCCAACAACTCCTGTGGCAGTCAGTATGCAGAGGACCGGGCGCTACTGAGGATTTTATTTTAAATAAAATTAGAGAAGTCCAAGATTTCTAGGGGCAGTAAGACACTGTGCCTGTTTAGGGTGTCTGGGTATTGTTTTGACGATTTAGAGTAAAGGAGCTCCCTACCTATCTCTGATAGGTGAGCAAATCACAGCATGTCAGGTAGCAAAGAGGCAAACGTCCCTGCCAGAGTGCCCAGCACACCAAAGCCTTGCTCCTGCTGCCTGTAGGAGAGCCACTCAATCCCACGGAAGCTTCATTGACTTCCACCGACTTCCAGGGAGAAGATTTACTTATATGAAATCAATGGCAGGCTCTGGGCTTTCAAGCAAACTGATACCCACTTGGGCTTCTCTGTGTATAAACCAAAACCTTTTTGCAACAAAACTAATGCATACAGTGGTTAGAGGGGGCCAAAATATTTTGCCTTCTGGAGAAGGGATGCAATTTCTCTGATTTCAACAAATAATCTGAGGCAGGTAACTTTTCTCTATCTACCGTTACGCTAATCAGAACAGAGAGGTCTATAAATGTACTTAAAGAGACAACTAAAAAAAATTAATCTGTGGTTTAACTTAAAGGTCAACTCAATACATATTGAGAAGTCAACTGAAATTCTGCCATTAAACATAATCACTCCTTCTAGGGTGGTAAATACTGTGTGGAAATACCCATCAGGAGCCAAATCCTGATCTCAGACAAGCACATGGATGGTGGAGAGCAGTGCTAATCTTGCATACAGAGCCTTTCCATCAGAGCCTCCAGGTATCAAGACCCAGGCCACTGGAAAAGCTCCTTTAAATTCCATAGGATATGATTAATATAGTGAGATATATATAAAAATATTTATACATTTTAAAAATTTTGGGGGAGGGGGGTGTGAGTTTCTGGACTTTTTCCCAGCTTTCTGGATTCCTACTTTCAAGCATTTTCTGTAACACGAAAGGCTAGAGAGTTCCTCCCTTATAGAAAGAACAGAGAGAGATTTTTCTATAATCACATGGCTACCACGGTGAAAGCCTTTCAGATACAGAAACTACCCCAGCCATTACAGTGAAATCAGGAAGAGCAGGAACAGCCACAGGACCCTGAGCCCCTGCTCCTGCTCCTCAGCTCTGGGGCAGGCATCCATCCCAAGCCCTCATTGCACACGCAATTGTTCACAACCTCAAACCAGTTTTCCTATTCTTTAATAGAAAGAAGTAAATTGAAAAAAGGCTTAACTAGCATTTTATACATGTACAAACTTATTTTTTAAATTTTAATATATGGAAGGTTCAGTATAGGCATTTTCTTCTGAAATAATGTCAAAGATTTGGGGACGGAAGGCACAAAGGTCAGATTTAAATCCTGAAGGTAGCATAAAAAATTTAGATAACACTGTTTGTACATATTTTTGTATAGCATGTGTACTGACAGTGTCACCATCAGCATGGGCTCCAGAATTCATAATCCACTGTGCTATTTTTTAAAATAGTTTGATTTGTTTATTAACTGTGCTTTCCTATTTCCATGAGATATAGACATCGACAGTGAATAGACCTTTTCTAATTGAACTGATAGCTTGAAAGTGAACATGTCCTTGAATTTACACTGAAAGATAGACAGTGATTATTTATAATAAGGGATTTAGTCAACTGCCTTTCCATTTGTACAGCAAGGACTTTATCAACAGACCATGTTTAGGTAAATAGTGCCAAATAAGATAAATTTTGTATTAAAGGACGAATGTCTCGCAGTGTCAGATGTACAAGGAAGAGACATTTGGCTGATGATATGTCCTGTAAGTATAAAAGAGAGTATTAAGATAACACTTTGTGCTAGCATTAATACATCAAAGTTCTGGACTGACCTGTTTCATCCAAAGTGAAAGCGAGGATGCTCTTAATTCCTATCTAAGATTAATTTAATTCAGAAGGCATTCAGCCTTATGTCCTGTTTTGCAGCTTTATAAGAATTGCTGGATTTGCAAAATAGCACGGCTGTACGCACGTTAATAAATGGTCTGTATTTGTCTAGGCAGAGTTGAAGCCTTTCTTTAAAAACACACACACACACACACACACACACACACAACTCCGGCTCCGTGAGCTTGCTTTGCCCACAATATTAGAGCTCAGCTATCTCCTTGCTGAAGGGCCTATTTGTCTGCTTTAAGTGAAATCACTCAATTCTCAAAAGTCAGTGGAGGACTTTGGAAGGGGGAGGGCTGGGAGAGGCCACTCCAAATAAGTTCCATTAATCAAAAGACACAGTCTAATGTAACTAATATTTTACAATTAGAGAAGACAAGATGGAACTAAAAGCCATCTATCTCTCTTACACCACATGATCATCGATTCATAATCAGAAGACTGAGAGTCGCACAAAGATGCATTTACAGGGCTGGGGGAGGGGGCTGGGTCGGAGCCGGAGATAATGAACACGATGAGAAGGAGCGGCGCTGAAGGCTGGGGAAAGATGACAGAGTGGTTCAATGGTGACGGATGACACGAAGATGAGTACTGATACCTGACAGGCAGCGAATGATGACTGCAGTCCTTTCCCACCATTATGATCCTCAATTATCTTGCTAAGGACTAAGAGGGGAAAAAAAAAAAAAAAAAGCCAAAGGGGCTCAGCCCATCCGTTTATTTATAAGCTGGGATAATGCTAGAGTGTGCCAGGCTGCTGGGAAAGGCCACCTTTCGCAATTTGATCAGCACTTTATAGGAGCTGTAGTTTTCATTGTCAGCGCTCATGGGCACAAGGGGAAATGGGTAAAATACAGTACTTGTCCGTCTGTTTTGTAATAAAATTCCTAAATCTTCAAAGGGAGTTATTTTTTTTCTTTCACTGCCACCTTCAGGAAAAAAAACAAAACCCTGGGCTGACCAAAAAAATAAAAGAGAAAATGGGCTTTGTATTTGCACACAGAGTTAGCGGGTTGCAGCCTGTGCTCCCAAAATTCCACACGCAGATTTATCCAAATGAATGATACGTGGTGGGGAATGAGCCAGCATGAGCAAGAGCCGCAGCTACGAGGAGAGCAGGAGAAAAGTGAAGGGGAACTTTTCAAGATTCTTCATTGATTTAGGGAATTATTAATAAAAAGGGAAGAAAGTTCGCTTGAGACTGCTTTGTAGTTGCAGAAGATGCCACAGGCTAGCATTTCTGTACCAAAGAATATGCCGTTCTGCTACATTATTTATTTTTAAAGACACAGATCTCCTAGCTATGTTGGAGTCATTGCTTTGGAGAAAAAGAAAAACAAATTAAGAATAATGTTCTACACAGCTCCCGATAGCAGTAAATATTTGATCAGAACAATTCACATCTAAATGTTGACATACTAAAAATCGTATTTTTCGGAAGAAATATTTCTTCTTCGTGCTTTAACCGAAACTTTCTTTTCCTGTCCCTTTTCCCCGCTTGTCCTCTTGGAGAAACAGAGTCATACAACATAGCACCACATTTTCCATCCAGGATAACTAAAATGAACAAAACCAGGTCATAAACAGCTCTGTTAAAAAAAAAATAATGAAAAAATTCACACACACTATACAGGTCACACGCATTCTGCAATCCTGCCTGCCTGTTTCCTCTCTCTCGTTTTTCTCCAAGGGAGCAGGCTGCTCGGTGCAGCAGGGCACAGCGCTCTGCCCCAGCTCAGGAGGGCACAGTGGGCAGGGTTTGCTGCCCGCAGTGCCCTCTCCCCAACACAGCAGGGCACGGGCTCCCAGCAAATGGGGCATCCTGCACATTCTGGGGTGGTGACAGTCCAGTCCCTCACAGAGATGGGTTTGCAGGTCTGTCTGCAGCTCTTCCCGCTAACCAGGGGCAGGAACAAACCAGCCAGAGACACTGAGAGCACTGTCTTCCGTGCTCATGAGCAAGCACGAAGCACCAGGAAGGCAACCCGAGCCCAGCTTGCACATGAAGAGGCTTAAATACCAACACACCAGGCTTCATCTGACTCCATGGCAAAACTTCCCGTGTACTTTTCCTGGTTCCAGGACTGCCAGAAAATTATTTCAGCAAAAAAAAAGACACATCAGAAAAGAGCTGTGTCACCTGTGGTAGAAGTAAAGCGCCCCAAGTCACACCAGGTCCTGTTGGCCAAGGGATGTGTATCAATAAGCATTGGGAGCATCAGCAGGTGCTTCCTGTTATCTGAGATATTACGAGCAAAGGAGTTCTGTATTTTGGCTACATATGTTAAACAAAATAGGTGGGGGTAAAAATCCAACAGCAAGAATTAGCCTAAATACACTTGTAAATGCTAACACGGGTAATGGCTGCCTTAAAGCCCTGAGCATGTGTTGGGCTGCCTGGGCACCAGGGCAAGAGGGGCTCCAGCTGGCAACCCCGACGCCAAGGGAAGGCAAGGATGTGTCAGGACACGTGTTAGGGCTACCTGGGGCACCACTGGGTTGACAAAGAGCACGTCCCCAACGGAGACAAAACATTCCATGTGACAAAGTTCAGCTTTTACGGAGCTGCTCTCTAATTTCGATGGCTTCCACCTTTGCTTTTGCACGGAGAACACGCAGGCTAGGCTGGGTTTGAAAGGAATGGACCACACTGGCGCAAGAAATGCAGCAGCCATCACACAGAGAGTGTGTGCACAACGAGGAGCCCTGCTGGAACAAGACCATAAATATTCCAAGGAGCATTTCCCAGATATCCATTTAGGAATCCTAATTATGAACAAATGTCCTTAATCTGCCCACTTCATACATCTGAGACTTAAGACAGGTTGAATCCATGATCATCATGATAATTAGCACAAACAAAAGGGCCAGATGTGAGAAGCGTGGTTCTGATGTTGGGGTCTTGATAGCAATTGATCAAATATTGTATAGCTATAACTGGTTTTCATAAATAGCATATCCTCAGAAGTGATGATAACTGACACATTATAAAATGCATTTTTCAGGGTTTTTTCGCAAGAGCACATGCTGCACTTGTGCACAAGTTGGACTCATCTCCCTGTAACGTTACTGCAGCGTTTGTGCCAAAACAACTCGGCTGCCATCGGTGGATTCACAACTGTGTAAAATTGGACTATTATAGTGATTAATTGGGCTAACTTAATCTGTACATACAAATTAAGTAACTGAACTCACAAATACCTAATTTAGCATGTGCGTGCAATAGTTTAATTTGCACATACAATCACACACTTTGGGTAAATGAGATATACAATTATGAACAATTTTTTTTCTGTCCTTGTCTGCACGTGTAAATTCTCTGAAAAAAATTCTCATTATTTATACTGAACCCAGAAAAAAAATATTTCTTTTATCTACCAATATCACTCCTGTTTTCCAAAAGGCTACCAGGAGAAGCTATGTATATTTATGAACTAGAAGGCAAATTAATAAAAAGAATAAAAAGAAAAAGAAAAAAAATCTTACAATTAACATGTAGTTGTTTGTGTTTGAACACAATTCTAACAAACAAGAGTATTAGAATTTTGCTTGAACAAGCACTGCAAGACTCAAGCTTTAAAATTAATTTTTTAAAACTCTACAGAAAAGAGTTTTACTAGTATGAGAATAAAATATTTAGTTATTAACACAATGTTAAGATATTGTTATGAACAGAAAATTAAGATGCTGAGGTTTATTCCGCTGTCAGTTCAGACCGCAAGGGTGATGTAACAGCTGCCATTCAACATGCAGCAGCAGCAGAAACGGAAACTAAAGTTTAGCTTTTTGTTATCCCTTTTAATAGCTTTTGATCAGTGGGGACTGTTCAAGAAACGACTGGATGTGACACGCAGTGCCATGGTCTAATTGACAAGATGGTGAGCAGTCAAAGGTTGGACTCGATGATCTTAGAGGTCTTTTCCAACCTAAACGATTCTGTGAAATAAGTATTAACGCCTGAACGGTGCATTAATAATTTCATACAAAATTAACCGGGAATTACTTTCAAAAATGAGAAGGGGGACAGAAAAAAAAAAAAAAAAAAAAAGAAAGAAAAGGAAAACTAATAAAAAAGCAGGACTACAAGCAGAGCCCTCACTGCACTGTAAAGGACAGACTCGGGAATAATTATTTAGCCGGGTGCTCTGATAAAAAACCCATCGAGTGGCTCGGGAGCGTGGGGGGTGCCAGCAGCGGCTCAGCGCCGGTTTGGGCCGAAAGAAAAGGAAGAAAAAAGAAACCCTTCTCTGTCTGTGTGTGTGTGTGTGTGTGTGAGAGTGAGTGTCTCGGCACCCGCGTGTCCCCTCGCTGTCCCCTCGCTGTCCCCTCGCTGTCCCCG
>VZTA01012418.1:247781-321406 GCA_013398855.1 Mohoua ochrocephala | reverse complement strand
CCCCGCACCGCGGCACGGCCACCCCGGGCACGGCCACCCCGGGCACGGCCATCCCGGGCACGGCCACCGCGGACACGGCCACCCCGGACACGGCCCTGAGACTGGAACAACACCGCACCCGCGCCATCGTCACCCTGGACACGGCCCCGCGACCAGAACAACACCGCACCCTGGACACGGCCCCGGGATAGGAACAGACCCGGGCCGCGCACACAACCCCGGGACCGAAACACCCCCGCACCCCGGACACAGCTCCGGGACCGAAACAGCCCCGGACACAGCCCCGAGACCGCAAGAACCCCGCACGCCGCGGGTCAGGCGTTGCCGCTGCTGTCTGGCACCCAGCAGCTGCAGAGACGGGCAGCGGCGCGGGTTCCAGCTGACCAGCCTGCCAAAATGACAGAAATGTGTTCCAGGACACGTCGTGCAGCTCCGAGGGGCTGATTTTTAGGCGGCGTGCCTGATAGGAAGGCTTTGCTCCACACCAAGGAGTCACCACGTTGATTTTTTAATGCTTAGGTAGCAAACTGGCTAGTAGAGGGGGAAAACCTGCCTATTTCAGACATTCTGCATGAATACAAGTAGGGACATGAGAATTAAAGCCATGAAGTCGTGACTTTTGCAGCCTCCCCAGCCCATCGAGCGTGGCCTGAGCACTTCCCTGCAGCTTTGTGCTCAGAGCATGGTTTTGGTTCTCACTCCGTCCCTTGGGGAGCCAGCGCTGCTCTCCGGGGCCTCTGCCGGCCCCTGCTCTGGGGCTGGCCTCACATAGCTCCTGGCCATCAGCTGACTGAGGTTCTACCTCCTCAGAGGACATCATCAACGTCATAAATTGGATATTTAGCGATAAAAATAGGACGGCGTGTTCCTCTGCTGCGTGCCCAACAGCCCCGAAGGGCTGGCCTGAGTCTCCCACGCCCCATTTCAGAAGGCTGAAGCTTTGCCTGGTGCAGGCTTTGGGCTCGGAGCCGCCCCTGCGGAGCGCACCTGGGACAGTGTGGGTGGGCAGCAGGGCTCCTCCCCTGGCAGCACGAAACTGCAGCCCGGCCTGCGGCACAAAGAGCTGAAAATGAGCTCAGATTCTGTCTCTAAACTATTTGTAGCATCAAAACCCTTTTGTGGTCTTACAACTCACGTGAGACCAAACCTTGGCCCCAGGAATAGCAGACAAAAACTCTCCTTAAATTAAACAGGGAGTTCTTTTTTCATCCTGCAAAGGAGGAACTTTGCTGTAACAAAAATAACTAAGTGAACAGAAAAGAGACAAATTAAGGAAAAGGTGGGGTTGGAATTAAATTGAAAAATAAAGTAAATCACATCACTAATTGAGTCAATTTGTTGATTCTAAAGCCAGAAGGCACCACTGAGATCACTCTTCCTGACCTCCAAACTCATGCAGTCTAGAGGAGTTCCCGGAATTAATCCATGCTTTGAGCCTAAAAGCTGTGGCTGAAGTAGATGATAACTTCCAGAAAAATATTCTGTCTTTATCTGGCACAACCTAGGAAGAATCTGCTGAAATCCTCATCCCTTTGTGCAAACAGCTGACTCTCTGGCAGGTAGAACTTTTCTGTCAAATGTCTCTTCAACATAAGGTTTGTGCTCCCACTATTTGTTAAACCAACTCCTTGGATAAATTAACAGCGAATCCCTGGCAGAGCCTCCATGGTTTGGGCAACCCCATGGCCAACAAAGCGTGTGTTCTTCAGGTGTGTCATCCCCGTGAGCGTTAGGTCTCTGTCAGAGGCCCTGCTCCTCAGCACAGAAGCGTCTGCCCATTCTTTAAGTGTGATTTGTGGCCTTACACGTGGCTCTAAATTATTTCTGTGCAACTGGGCCCAAATTATGGAGTAGCAAATTGCTAAACAGACATGTGGATCAGTGTCTTCCTGGCCGTGTATCTACTTACTAGTCACACCTCTGGGCTAGTTGCAAGCTATCCAACTAACCAGCTTTTCCACCATGCAACTGATTAAAAAGAAAAAACAAAAAACCTCAACAAACCAACAACCCAAACCAACCCCACACAAGAAACCAAAAACGGGACAGTTCAGGAGTCTGCTGTTAAATGTCGCAGATAATAATATATGGTGGTTTTCAACAGTAAATTTTGAAGTGTTTTTTTACAGAGGTGTTGTTTTCCCATTGATATTTTGCAAACCAGGAATACAGAGGACTGAAGTTGACTGACATCCCTGGGGTTCACAGAATGACAGAATAATTTAGGTTGGAGAAGAACTCTGAGATCATTGAGTCCTACCTTAGACTGATCACCACCTTGTGAACTAGACCAGGGCAAGATGGTGGCAGAGTCAGGAAAAAGACCTGAGACTTAAATGGAGCACCAAATCCACCAGTCAGGCTTCCAGTTTAATAGCTCCCTACTAGATGGGCAATTTTTAATCCATTCAACCTGCACCACATATTAATTTTTCAATATTCTTTTGGAATCATTCATTAATTTGGAGTGGGTTTACTGGCAGTAATCAAAATGTCACACTGCAGAAAGACAAAAGCCATACAGAATTCTACCACCCCAACCTTGCTACTTTTACCAAACCAACTTGCAATCCTGTCAAAAAATCACATTAAATTTGACAAGATTTGTTTTTGCAAACATATATTGAGTGGCATTAATTATGTTTTCCACCATTAATTCTTTATGAAATGAGTCTGAGCTAATCTATTTCATTATTTTCCCCAGAGAGAAGGAAGTCTGGCAATTATTTAGGTCACAAGATTGCCTTACTTACAGCCTTCTGAAAGTTCATGGTCCAAAACTTAATAAAAGCCACACTTAATTGAAGCCTCTACTTTTGTCTATTTATTAAAATCCTTTGACTATTAACATATTCCTCATTTCCTAAAGGGTACGGGCCCAGCGACTGCCTCATGCCTTTTTCCTTTCCTTACCCTCTTATCTACACCCAGATAAGATCTCTGGTCCCTTTGGAGTGATTTTGGATTGTGCCTTTTACCAGGTAGATAGAAGGATTCATTTGCAAAGTTAGTCGATAGAACTGCTCTTTGCTTTTAATGCTAATTTCAGCACTACAAACTTTCTCCCGATTTGCCCAGGGACACAGCGGATATATCTCCGAGAGCCTCATGCCTCATTTTACCTCTTAGTAATGTTGGAAGCATATATTTTAGGAGCATTATGAGAACTAATTAGCAAATCTTTCCAAAACTGCGAGGCAAGTGCCTATTCCCTTCATGCGATCTATTTCCTTGCGATGTTCTCTGTGGAGACAGAAGCCAGGATTCCTCTGTGGCACCCAAAGAGGATGTGTTGGAGGCAGTGGATCAATTCCTTGCTACAATTTCAAAGCCGTGAGGCTCCTCGGACAGCTCCCACCACGCCGACTCTCCCTGCAAGCAGGGGCTCGGTGCCCACGGACGGAGGAGCAGCGCTGACCCTCTGCTGACTGACTCGGAGCTGTGACAGGAGCAGTGACAGTGACAGCACGGCACCAGGGCAGTGCTGACATGGCCCTGGCAGCTGCCTGCCTTCACAGGGAGACACATTTCTCTGTGTTCCTGCACACTTGGTGCTAATGGTCATGTTCAAACCCAGGATCGTGAGCTTCCTACCTGTTTGTCAACTGTGGAAGAAAAAGGGGTTATTTTAACTGCAGCAAAGTTCTTGTCCGTCACCTCAGGTTCCTTCAGCTTCCCGTGCTATCCAAACCAGCTCTCCTCAAAACACTGTAAAGGTTTTGCTCATGTAAAAAGCATTATACAGACTTCTGAGTGCTTCGCAATTATAATTCTAGGGATGGTTTACCTGATTTTTAGGGCAAATGAACAAATTGCACTTTGCTTTCCAATACTGTAATACATATTCTGCTCTTGATTGAATGCAGGCTGCGCAGTTACATTAAGAATTAATATCTAGTTTTAATATGTGTTCAGTGTCCTCTACAAGACAACTTTTTCCTTTGGCAAGCTCAATGCCTATAAAACCCAGACACACGCTCTTTTCTCGGCAGCAATCTTTCCTCGAAAATACAAAATGCTATTTCTTCTGAGATTGCATGTTAGCTAAAGGAAATGTGCTATGCACCAGGGGATTGATTAAAGGGAAGTGTAAAAAGGAATGGGGGAGAGGGGGAAGAGAGGTTCTTTTCCTTAGGATTTTTATTATTATTATTATTATTATTCCTTAGAAAAAATCGGACTCCAGACATCCAGCTAAAAACCTGATTGGAAACAGAAATTCCAGCTCAGAAGTATTTTGTGATGACTCATGAGAACAATAGTTTAGTGCCTATTGCTTCCAGTTCCCTTCTAATGGCCAGTTTTCACATGTGGACCACCAGGACTAGGATCAAAGTTGCCTTCTTTTGGGAGTATTTTCATTATTGGCAAGGCATTCGCTAGCACCACATCCACAAACTGAATCAAGAGAAGTGGGAAGTAGAATAAATTGCTATATGGGGAAAAGCAGATTGAGTGCTCCTGACATGCTAAAGGAATAAAAATCAGCTCTCTGGAAATGTTTGATATATCTGTGAGAAATCCCTGTCTTGGGATGGACTCTGTAGGAGAGGGAATTAAATATCATATCTAAAAAAACAAATCAAAATCCCACTATAATGCATTTATTTCTTGAATCTCGTTTTGACAGTCAGTTTCTTGATTTGCAGGAACCTGACTCATGATAATTAATTTCTTGACGTTGGCAATGACACAGATGCACCTAAATCTCCTTCCTTCTTACCTCGCTCAGCTATTGAAAGGAGACCCTGGAGGACAACAAAGTCACAGCAATCCAAACGAGAGCTCTCACAAGCATCATCTGGAGCACTTCCGAATGGTGACTTTGCAGGCCTGAGGTTTTGGGTAGTGCAAAATATTCTTTGTAAAAGGATCCTTGGTAAGAAAAAGACATTGCTTTGGAAAAACAAACAAACAAACGCACGCCCAGAACCAAACTTCCATAAAATCAGTTAAGGTAGCACATTTAAAATCAACCACAATAAAAAGTATTGTTAATGTTTCAACTCTAAGGAGCTCACTACATCCTCTCAGTTCAGAAGGTACGGGTAAAGAGACGTGGCTGACTTCTCCATCTCACTTGGGGGTCACTGCGTGACCCCATGAACCAGGCAAAGTCTCTGACTTTGCTCTGACTGGTTTTGTAGCTCACGGGACAGGTTTTCTTGGCCATACAGTCTACAGTGTTAATTCAAACCCATCATTTCCTTACTCATTTAGCAACGAGAGAGGGAAACATTTGCCCACCTGCTCTGAGCACAGGGAGGCTTCTACACCACACAGCCACCACCCATCCACCTTTCCCTGCAGAGAATGCTGAAACACCATCTGCTGCAGCTTTCCTGGGGAGATAATGAGCAAAGACAGCAGCACCAGAGCTGCTGGTTGAGAACCTTGGAGCAGCACACACCAGGGGAGCAGCTTTGCCCCGGAGCCCTTTCCCAGCCTGGGATCTCTGTGCTGGCACCTGGGAGATGCTCAGCCCCATCCCTGATCCCCGTGGGACTCTGGGCACCTGGACCCCTCTTCTTGAAATGAGGGGACACCTCACAAACCTCTGCCAGGTGAAGAACTCTCTCACATGAGGAACTGAAAAGCTGCAAGCACCTTCCTTCTGACCAGCTGCTTCCAAATGTGAAGTTGATGATTTGGAGACAAAAAGTACCCCTGGCATATCCTACAATGAATTACATATATTTTTCTTATATAACAGTAGACTGAACTTGTGCAAGATCTGTAAATAAGGTATTTTTGCTTAGCTCCTCTCTTGTCTTGTAAAATTTGGGGTTTTATCACAATATTGCTGGTTTTTTGACAACAGACCCGCAATTATTATTTACATTTGGGGTATTTCACTCCTTTTGGTGTGAAGTTTGTTACAATTTTGTTATTACTTTTACAAAATGTCTTGCATTGTGAAGAACAATTCTTATGTATTTCATGCCATTGAGTTAACCATGAAAACCATTTACATATGCCTGGCAAGAAAGTTTTGTGAAGAGATTCCAGCTAAGTCCTAGTTAAAAGAACTTCATGTGTAATAAAGTCCTCAAAAATATTAAAAATCATATTTAAAGCATTCTCATAAAATGTGTATTGAGAAAAGACAAGTTAATTCTCGAAGGCTCCATTATTGAAGCAAAAATTAATATTTGTACTGTTTCTAAATTGGAATAAAATTGCAAGGATGCAAACACTATCCTATATCATAATCTATAAACCAGTCACAAATGTTAAATCAACTGTAAAAATGATTTAAAATCTACATGACTAATTTTATTAAACTGATTTAAAGTCACATTTGTGCTACCTTCATTTATTAACTGTATTTCAGACAACACTGTGTTTATAATGGATTTGCATGAATACAGATAGATATGGAGAAGAAACTGTCTGTTTAAAGGGACGAGACCTTTCCTCCTCTGTGCTTGTTTTCTTAGCACATGCTTGTGGTAAACAGAAATATACAAATTAAAGATGCAGAGGCCTTGTTAGGTTCTGCAGTCAATTCACTGCAATTTTATGGTTGTTCTTTTCAGTTTGCTTATTCATAACACAATGATTTTCATTCTTTGTTCCAAGCTTAGAAAGCACTTCACAAGTATTAATTAATATCTGTAAAACTGTAGCCATTTCTAGTATCATTCTGGCTTTTTGCAGATGGGAGAATTGTGGGCATTTAGCTCTAGCACAGATCCAACTAAATCAACAAAGCTATTTCTGGTTTATTTTGGTGAAGCCAATTAGAATCAGCAGCTGAACTGGAGACAGATAAGAAGGGGTTATAGGAAAATTTTAGGGAGCTCACAAGCTGTTTCTGGCTTTCCAATTATTATTTCAATGGGAGTTAATCCCATTGCATGCCCCTCTTTGGGCACCCAGCCCCGGGAACAGGCAGGGCGCCGATGTTGTCCATCATCACCCCAGGGATCCATCGGTTTGGTGAGCCCCTGGCAGGACAGGGAGCCTGATGTTGGGCACACACATGGTGCCAGGGGTCCTGGGTCTGCCTGTCCTCCCCAGGAGCTGCTGCTGTCTCAGCTGGGGGGTCACCAGGAGGTGACATTGATCCCTGAGTAGTGCTGGTGGCAGAGACTCTGCTGCTGCCATCCCGCAGCACCAAAATCAGCGCAGGTTTTCTAAGTGTTTATTACAGAGAGAGGTGCAAAGACTTCTTACTCTTCCTTCCAAACATCACAAATTAGGATTCCCTGGCAATAGGGAAAATCAAAATGCCAAACTCTGCGCAGGGCAAGCGGGGAGTGTTGGGCACTGGCAGGCAGGAGTGGCCATTCTGTGCCCCATCTGAGGGAGTTGGCTCCAGCCTCCGTCGGGACCCCGCCAGCCCCAGCTGGCCCCAGGCAGGTGATGAGGAGTCCCCCAAGGGGAGCAGTTCATTTGGGTGTTGGTTGAGGTTCAGGAGTGTGTCCCTAAGCTGGATCCTAAGCATCAGGGCAAACCTTTCCCCTTTGCTCTGCCCTTTCCATCCCCCATGAATGGCCTCTGCTGTGAACTCTTACAGGAGGGTTCACTCACGCTCGACACCAAGGCGTGAACCACCTTCAGCAAAACAAATTTTCTGGAGTCTCGGCTGAATAAACCTATTCAAGGGAAATTATGCTGGACCTGTCTGTGCCCTACAGGAGGACAAAAAGCCCAGTGTCACATCTGACTTCTAAAATCTGCAGATTTCAGCAATCGTTTCTTTCGAGCGTTATCTCCTCACCAGCACGTACTGACCTTAGACATAAGGAACAATCAGCAGGATTCATGCAGATAAATATTCTAATGCACTTTATCTTAGAGAAGCTGCAAACATGTTTGCAAGACAGACACAGTTACTGCTCCTTCAAGACTCCATATGACCTTTAACATCATTTTCCACAAAAGTTAATTTCTGTGATTAATGCAATATACTAAAACCCATAAATCTGATCATTTGAAGGATTCAAATTAGGAATTATTGACAGCTGATAGAACAGAAGTGCAGAGATGAGGCAGATTTTCTCATCTGTCCATCTAAATGTTGGAATATGTATTGATTAAAATATGACATGGTATAGAACCCACCATAAATCTAAAATCTATTAGATTAACAGAGGTATTCAATTAACATAAAATGACAACCTAAGAAAAAAGCCATGAAAGGGGGCCTATCTCAGTTTGTAATATTTTAACTGACCTATCTGTGCAAGTTTTGAGGTAAACAGAGATGCGTGCCTGGTTTCACCTTGACTCAGTACCTGCAGGTATAACCTGAACCCTCAGGTGAATGCAAGCCCTTGTGTTCTGGCTTTGCAGTTGAAAATATTTAAATCTCTAAGCTGAGAATAAAGTAAAAATTGTACCTATTACAATAATGCCACCACTTTCAAAAATGACCAAAAATGTCTTTGTTATGCACGAATCTCCTGGACCTAGAAAGTCCCTTCTATTTAAAGTTACTTCAATTATTCCCTCCATCAAAAAGCTGAAACATCAATAAATGCAACAAGAGCTTTAACGGTGGAATTAACTCTCCAGGCAGAAACCATGAAAACAACACACACACATAAAGCAGAAGAGTCCTTCTGTGAGCAGTGACCCCAAGTAACTCCCAGCCCTTACATGTGTTCCTCAGCAAAGTCCAGCTGCAGAAACATCTGGACTCTACAAGTGCGGATTTTATCCCACTGGGTCCATAAAAATCTTGTAAGGAAGTACAAAATCTCCTACCACCTAGACCAAAGTAGGCTGCCTGAAGCACCCCAGAAGTGATATCTTGAAAGAAATAAATATATAAATTTGAGCTTTCTGTTCCCTACTTAAAGTAAGGAAGCCAGTGGAGTAGCGTGGGAAAACAAATATGAATGGCTTGATGGTATAGACACAGAGGAGGCTCAGCAAGCCTCGCACTTGCCTGGCACTGTTGCCAAATGGATCTCATCTGCACAAGCTCTGAATGGCCCAAAAACCAATCTCAGTGATAAGAGGCACATTTTTTGTTATGTGCAACTGATCAGGACTGGGAGGCCTTGCCTTGGAAAGGCGTGGAAATGTGAGGGGAGCACTGGGATTTGGGTCATCACAGGAGGTTCAGGTTTGCTTCCCATGAGCACTGCTCATGTGTGGTATCATTTTTTTTCCATTTTTTTTTCAGCTGGACTTGGAACTGCTCACACTTCAATCAAGCGCTCAGACTCTTTGTAGGTCTGGGAAACCCTGCCCACATTGCCAGATATTACTTAAATGCCCAGTTTTCATGCCCTGGCTCGGAGCACTTGTATGTGCAGGAAGGCAAATTCCTCTTCCTGTGCAGGCTCTAGGGCTCCCTGGAGCTGCTGAGAGCCTCAAATGACTCCCAGTGCCCCCGTCCCCGGCTGCCCCCTCCTGCAGCGGCGTTCCCGACGCGGCTGCAGTTCAGCTGCCTGAGCCCGTCTGTTCTTTCCTCCTTCTGGCCAACTCATCCTACCCCAGCCACCTTTTGCCAGCCTCGTTCTTCCCAGTGATCAATAATTACCTTTCTCTGCTCCCGCTGATGGCTTCTGGAAGGGGCAGCCTTATGTCACTGTAGCAATTGAAACCATAATCTGCGCTCTAATGAGTATTTGTCCAGGGTTCACAACGGCAAATGGGAACGTGTTAACCCAAAATCCCTGCAGAAGTTGACAGGGAAAGGTTGGCTGGCTGGAGCTATACACAAGTGGTGAATTCTCCCAAGAACAAAATTACTATGTATTATTAGTCTGCATATTATGTTCACATTTTAAAAGATACTAATTTTCTCTCTTTCTCTCCTTTTCTCCAAAGTACCACTATTTAGGACTATAGATTCGTAATTGCTCAGAAAAGCCATTGTCTGTGTTCTCTTAATATGTCCATTATATTTAATCTATCCTCAAGCCTCTATTCAAATGCAATTTGTTAATATTTTTATTATAAAATTTTGTCTTTTCTGTGAAGTTAACTTTTATATTACATTTTCCCCTGAAAGAGAAACTCAAGCGCTCAACAAAGAATGTTGCAAACCTGCAGTATGTGAAACCCGCAAGCTCAAAACATATTAAAAAAAGAAAAAATGAAGATTTGTTACATCTTCAAATTATTTATGTTGTTTACTTGTAATAATTATCAATAGTTGATTGAAAATTTGCTGTTATGAACTGAAAAAGCAGGTTTTTGTTCTAAAAAACATGTAGGATTTCAACAGTTCTTTCAACAGCAATCCCAGTTTTTTCACACTCAGCAACTCAACCTAACTGGTTCTCTCTACCACAATCAGCAGAGAAAAAAAGTTGTTTAATGGACTGGGATTTCAGATGAAAAAACAAGGCTGTTGAAAATTCTCTAATCAATTCTACTGAATGAAATCAAGAGGAAAGAGTGAAAAAGCCTTCCTGGGAGCAGGTCAGTGTGAGCAGTGAGGTACAGATGTGCCAGCAGAGCTCCTGATGCAGCGAGATTGCCAGCCTGGTCCAGGCACAGCTGGTCCAGCCTCTACAGACAAGATCTGCTGAAGTGCCCAGACTTCTGCACATTTTCATAAATCAAACCAAACCCACCCAGTCAGGGTTTTTTCCTACATTCTTATGCTTATAGGAGGCCAAGAACCAAGTAAGTTCATAATTAGAAAAAATGGAATTTAACTGTGGCTTCACCCCTAGAAAACACCCAATATTTAGCCCTGTTGAAGGTACAAAGTTGTATCGTGGTGAGTCAACTAAGCAAAATACCTGCAGCAAATTGAATAAACAAGTAAGCAAAAATGTCTCACAAACAAATCATTTACTAAAAATACACCACCCCTTTGGACCGAATGTCTTCTGTGCAAGCACAATAGACCACGGGCTGAAACAAAACGTGAACGTGATCTGTTCACAGGGGTTTTGGCAGCAGAGCCCTGCTGGGGTCACACTGACCCTCCGTGCACGGCCAGCTGAAAACTCAGGAGAGCTTTCTCCTTTGGAGAGACACCACAGGAGGGGCACAGACCAAAACTGAGATCCTCACAGGTTTGCTGCAGTGCCTGCTAACAGCCTGGGATGCTCTCTGCTCTTGCGCCTCCTGCACAGGCACGAGCCCCTGGCAGGAGCAGACCCCAGCAGCCCCAGAGCCCTCCATCCAACCCTGCACCCCAAGGACAAGTGCACATAATTCTCACACTGTGCTGACATCAGAGCTAAAGGAACATACAGGTCCAGTATAAAATCCCTCTTTATGCTGGGTGGAAATGGATCATTACTCCTCACCTGGAAGGATCTGCCAAGAATTGCTGTAATTAGGAGGGAAAAAATGAATGGGGAATCACCATGAGGGACGGTATTCTCATAGCTCTGAAAGTGCTATTTGTAGCTTTGAATGTAGCACCCCTTCGGTGTCACAGGGTGGTTAAAATAGTACAGGACTTTCACAGCAAAGGTGGCAGGAGTCCATTCCTTCACCCTACGAAGTGCAGAAATACCAGTGACAAAGTTACTGTGCAGCACTGACACTCTGTGGCTCTGAGATACTGTGAGGAATAACATGAGTCTGGAGCACCATCTTGCACATCACTGATTCACCTGAGTCTTAAACACACAACCTGGTGGAAGCCAGAGGTACATCAAGAGCAAGACACTCTTTTCCTCCTGCTGCCTACGAGAAAATAGCATTGCCATCCCCATCTACAGCAGCGCTTGGTGTGGACCGTGCCCACCCCGGCTGCAGCAGCTCAGGTTTCACTGCTCCACGCCTCATGTGGGAACAAATACCCAAATAACACATACTGGGGAAGGAAAACCTGTAAGAACGTGACTTTGGCTCATTCCTTTAACAAGAAAAAGAGAGTTGAGCAAGAAGCAGAGACACAACCCTTCAGACCAACAGTGCTGCAGAAGGCCCAGCTGCCCAGTGAGGTGGCCTTTGGGCTCCTAAATAGAGGGGCTCCTGCCACCCCTGGGTGGTGGCCACAGAACTGGCCCCAGCTCCAAGGGCTGAGCCCCAACAGGTCTGGGAAAGGGAATCAAAGAACGTCTGTGGGGTTGCAATTCTAGGAAGGATGGATTTTGTGACTCCTCTAGAAACACACGGCAGAATACCTTCAAGGTGAGAGGGCAGGCAAGGTGACCAGAGAGGGGAAAATAAATGAGTGAGCTGTAGCAGCAGGGACTGCAGAGCACCAGAAAGCACTCTCAGGGGGGAAAGGGGCATGCCAAGGAAAAGAGCTGCCTGTCTGAGGCAGCTCTGGGTTTACAAAGACCACCTGAAGCTGAGCTGGCAGGTGCACAGGGATGAGCTCAGCTCTTGACAGAAAGATGAGACATCATACTTTGTGTATAATTTCAACTGCACTAACTTACATCAGTATTGAATTTAATTTGAATAATGTTAACAGTCTCTCAAACCCTTCAGAAGAGAAGTAGTTTAATGTCTGCAACATACACTAATGCTGGAAGAAAAATGACATGCTATTGTGTGTTCAGACATCCATAGTATTTGCTATTTGTTTGGAGTTTTATGGACTTGGGAAGACAGATGGAAATTTTTTTGTTAGAGCAATGCAAATGATAGCAACATTACTGGATGCCTTGTAGGAAGTCTCAGTGTGATAGCAAAGCCTGTAGATGTGAAATGTAAATTGAAATTAAGCTTTTCCACTGAAGAAACACAAACTAGATTGACTATGTCTTAGGAAAAAAAAAAAAAATCAGCAACTTTCCCAGTTGACTGAGGGCACACTTCACCAGAGCACTGTCTCGATGCAATGATCACGTTCTTGACCCCGCAGAGGGAACCCTGAGCAGCACATGTCCCACCACATCTGCCCAGGAGCTGCCACACTGTGAGGGCAAGAGGTGTTTTATTGGTTATTTAAGTGCAAAGTGTGGACATTGGCAAGACAAAATTATCCTTCGCCCAGCTCTTCATAAATCCCTTGGGACAAAAAAGCCTCCAGCCCTTAGATTTTTGGGGTGCAGCTGCCAGGAGGAGATGGCTCCTCAGACTGGTGCCATGGGAAGCTGTCTCCTCTGCTCCTGAGCGATGCCCCAGGCACCTCTCAGCCCCCTGTGTGACGCCTGGGCTCACGCACCCGGCTGCGGGCAGCGAGCGCTGCCAGGACGGACGGACGGACGGACGGACACGGCCCTGCAGCGAGAGCCGAGCGGCGCCCGGTTCGAACAGACCTCGGTGGGGAAAAAAAGGAAAAAAAAAAGAAAAAAAAAAAAAGGAGTTCGTGCTCGTTGTTCGTGGGTTGTGAGCTCCCTCTCGTGGCTCTCTCGAAATCTCCAGCTCTTTGCCAGCTCCCTGGAGCCGCCGCGATGTCCCCCTCTGAGCGGGCACGACTAATTCCCCACGCCCCCCCAGGACAGCTACCTTTCACCCCGGGGACTTGCTGCTTCACGCCTCAAGTTCTATTAAAACTTTACATATAATGAATGTACATTCTCTGTGCACAGTCCAAGCCCACAGCAGCTCGAAGGAAAGGGTGCAGCTGAAGCATTGCTCTGTGCAGGAAAGCCCTTGACCTGCCCTGCTGCACAGCACGCAGGACGAGGGGAGCATGGAATGTCCTCTGCCGGCTCTCTTGGCTGCTGAGGGGTCCCTGGTACCCCCTCACCTCCGGGATGCCCACAAGGGATCGCTCATCTGCCCTCCCTCATTCCTGGGTTGCCCCAGGCTGAGCCAGCAGCCTAGCAGGGATCTCATCCCTCCTTGAACTATCCCACCTCTGGAGTCAGAGTCCTCTGGCTGATCAGGAAATACTTGCATTACACCACTGCCAGGCCCCGTGTTTTCTCCAGTTACCCAATTTTCTTTCTGAAGTATCCAATTAAGCAACTTTTCAGGGAGAGGAAATGGGAGTTTTGTAGATGGTTTCTCACCAGCCCCTTAGAACCAGGGTGAGCCTTTGCTGTGCCTGTTTGCTGCTACCACAGCCACAAACTGACCCCTTAATCCACCTGCTGCAGGAATCCCGGTGCTTCAGCAGCTGCCCCAGTCCTGGCCCTGGGACTTCCCCTGAGCAGCAGCTCATCTCACTGGCAGCATCTTACAGCAATATATGCTTTTACATCTACCACAATGGCTACAGAAGGGTTTCTAGGACAAGAAAAGATATAAAAAAGCATGGCTGAAGGACAGGTGGCCCTATAATATTTTGTTTTTACACAGGTGCATCATTTACCTCTGTAAGAAGTCAAAAGGAAGGCTTTGCAGTAAAAGAAAAAAATCTTCACCAGGAACACAGGGACGGGACCTATCTGTGGTTCAACTCTAACTCCTGTCACACCACTTTCATCTTCAGTAAAACCAGCAAAGTTTCACCAAGAAAGTGAGGGAAACAGAACTATGATATCCATAAAACACTTTACAACACCTACTTCAAATAAAACTGATCAAAATGGGGAGTTTGAAAGTGATCAAATGTCAAGGATTTAAATACATATAAACAGCTCTATACTGCATGTTTGGCAGGTTTAAACCCCAATATCATGGAAAGGGTCCTCTCTTGAATGTACCCTTCTAGAAACTCTTTTGTATGAAGATAAGAGAAGTGTAAAATGCAAAGAGTGGAAATGTTGAAAGACATGCTGCAGAAATTAGCTCTTATTCGACAAGCAGTCATGTTTGTTTTACAAAAACTAAATCAAAAAAGTCTTCACACTACAATCTACAGCTGAGTTTCTTCAAATGCTTGTTGGATGTCACTCTAAAAGCATATAAGCCAGACAAGCAAGCCTTACAAAACATAGATATGTAATTCTCCATTCCGACACAAAACTATTGCTAAATAAGAAAAGATGGATGAGTGGCTGCAAAGAATGTGCGTCTTTCAAAGGGGAAGCTACCAGGCTAAGCTGCTCAGTACATCTGAAATCATGGGAGCCATACAAAAGTCTGAGAGTAGCTGCAGTTTCTATGAAAAGCTCTGATATTCTACACCTAGAATATTATGTGCCCTTTTTTCCACGTCCATCCTAACCACACAGCGCACGTGACATGACTCTGTGTGCATCATGTGAGTTAAGGGCACATTAGCATTCGGAGACCTCTGCCTTGTAATGAAAAGAAGGAATCAAAACATTCAAGTTGCACAAGAAAGAAAACTTATAAAACTGCCATCTCATGAATGTAATTTATTTGTTTGGAAAGACAAAGGATGAAACATTCCCACAGACTCACAAAGTCTCTGCAACCACAGGGCAGGGAAGCACATGAATATGCCAGGCAAGAAGTTTTCAATCCCTGGTGCCTCAGCTAACAAAGGGGAGGGAAACTTCTCAACCAATTGTGTTCTTCCCACTCCGAATTTCAGGGACCTATGAGAAACCCTAAGATATATTCCCAAGATTTCCTCTAATAGACAGGGGACCTCAGATAGCCTTCAATCAGTTTTATCCACCAGCATGAAATACCATCACATTTTTCCATTTAACTTCATTACAAAAAAAGAACATCCAATATTTATATATTTCTTGGGCTTACTGTTCCTGTGTTAAGGCAGAAAATACCCTCACTCAATGTTTTGTTTGCAAGCCCTTGAGAGGAGGAGATGTGGAACTTGTAAGCAATGCCACAGGCCTAAACATTCAGTGGAAGAGTGGCCCTTAGGCAGCTCATTGCATTGCCAAATACTACAGGCCGTGTTTAGGAGTGGGATGCCAGCTCTGTGGGACTTATATCTCATGGGACTGAAGAAATGGAGGATGAATTAATAGACAATAACTGCCACTGATGCCCGGGTATCACCACAGCCAGATTATTTTATTCTTCTCTTACCTACTGCTGCTCCGCTCTAAATAAGGGTGCAGCTCCACAAAAGAGCACAAATGATGTGCTTCTTCAAACGTGGATTTAAAAAGTCAAAGCTGAAGCAGAGCTGCCCAGATAACTGGGTATGTGCATACACAAGTCCTGAACGCACAGAATGTCACAACACATGACATATCCCTCAGTAAGGAATCTGAACAAGCAGCACGAGGAGAACCTGGCCATTGATCTGGAAACCAGCTTAACTTTTGGGGAAACACCTCACAGAAGTAGCTCCTAATTTTTCAACCAGCCCAACTGAACTGCTTTCCACGCTAGTAGAGAAGCTGGTGGGACATGAGTGCTGCCAGGGGCAGCTCTGAGGCGTGTTGTACCTGTAGTATTCTGGAGTCTCCATCAGCAGATCACAGAATCACAGTTTTGGTGAAGGTGGAAAAGACTTCCAAGATCACAGAGTCCAACCCGTGACTGATCCCCACCTTGTCAACCAGACCATAGCACCAAGTGCCACGTGCAGTCCTTAAACCCTGCAGGGACGATGAGTCCACCTCCCTGGGCAGCCCATTCCAATGTCTAATCACCCTTTCTCTGAAGAAGTTCCTCCTAGTGTCCAACCTAAACCTCCTCTGGACTATGTCCTGTTGTCTTATCACCAGTTGTTGGGAAAAGAGGCCAACCCCATCTGGCTACCACCTCCTTTCAGGTTGTTTTAGAGACTGCTAAGATCCCACTGAGTCTCCTCCTCTCCAGGCCAAACACCCCCAGAACCCTTGGCTGCTCCTCACGGGATTTGTGCTCCAGACATTGTTGTCTGACATGCACGGAGACAGAGATTGTTTGACATTCCTGGCTACCAAGAGCACACCTTGGCCGAGGACATGCTCTGTGTCTGCATGCCACCAACCTTGCCAGGGCTCAACCCCAAGCGAGTGCTCAGGGCTCTTTGGTAAAGCTAGGATGGCATAGAGCTGGGCAGGGGGGCACTGTGCTGACAGCAGAGAGGGGAACCAGCTTGGACTCAGGGAAAGGAGCAATTCCGAAAGTGTTACCAAGCTGCTCCTGCCATAACTGGACACCCAAACTGTCCCATAAACATGTACTTACATCTCTTGAGATGACGTGGTTGCAGGATAACCTGAATACAGCATACAGACATCCTAAGAGCTTGAAAAAAGGGCTTCTAAATGCAAACAATCTAGAAATACTTCTATTTAAAAAAAAATTAATCTCTTTTGCCTCATCTTCTTTCAAAACCTCTGGTTACTAGAAGCAGGCAAAATTAAGTTTAATGAAAAGTGACCTCACTAACAGGAGGCCCTACCATGGTCATGGCTATGACTGGGTCACTTCATGCCCAGGGTAGCAATAATTCCTTCTGGAAAACAATTTTTTGCAAGGAGATTGTTTTTAAGAATAGGCTGCTTCAAAGAAGAAGGGAATCAAATGCTGCATCCATTAGGGATGAGTCGTAGTGTGAGCAAAGACAGCGGGGAGGGATTCTTCTTTCACTGAACTGGCAGGAATACATAGCCAAGATGTGGGTTACTCTCTTCTCAGCAGAGCAGCAGGTTCAGACCAGGCCTCCTACATCCTGGATAAGTTTTCTAACTGCTCAACCAGCAGATAAAAGGGCTGTCATCTCCCTCTCTGCTTTTCTGACAGTCTGGCCCTGCACGGCTTTTGTGCTTTGCTCTTTTCCTTATTTCCCTTCCTCCCTAAAATTGCCTCATTTCACACAAAACACAGCATTTTCTATGTTACATACTATTAAGCAAACCAGAAAAAGAAATACTTTTTGGTTGAGATTGATTATTTTTTCTTTCTTTGTATTCTGCAAGACAGCCAAACCAAAAAGTCAATTGTTAGCACAATCATAATAGGGACAGCAGTCTGCACTCAGCATTGTGGGTTAGAGAGCAGAGTGGGCCAATACCACATCCCCAAATTCAATTCCTACTTCCAAATTTGGTGAAAGAAGAGATCCACAATGAGAGGGATCCCTGAGAGGGAACCCTGTGTCCATAGACCTGTAAAAATCCCGTTGCCTCTAAATTTGATCTCGGCTTCACGGCTCAGGTCCCAGTCAAATGCATGCCCACATTTGCTGCATGAACTTTTGCTCCCTCCCCAACTTGATTAAGAGCAAAGAAAGTAACAGATGGATCCATGCTGTTCCTTTGTAGCTGGGAGATTAATGTTTGCATTGCATCAGGCTGCTCGCAGCACACCAGGGAACGCTGCCGTTGTCCCTGCCCCTGGCACCTGCACCCGCTGCCTCCAATCCGTGCCCGAGGCAGACGGGCTATGTAAGGGAATGCAGGCACTGTGTTCTTTGGGCTTTAAATATCCCCGTGCTTCGGAAGCGTGACACGGTGTGAAAAATGGCCGTGCCTCGAATAGCGAGCTTTGCTGCGCTTTGCCACTCACCGATGGCAGCTCACGCTCTGCTGTGCATCACTCTGCTAAAAGGCTGTCACCCGGCCTGTCCTAAAGAAGGGTGCCAGTAAACAAACGTGGGGGCTTTCTCCAGCGTGCTGAACCCGTGGGTAATATCAACACAAAGCCAGGATGTGCTCCAAATGTGCATCGGTAGAGCTAAAAGTCAGCTTCTGCCACTTGTAAAGAAAAAAAAGGAGATTCAGCCCAGCTCTGCTGTTGGCACAGGTACCCTCAGCCACAGGCAGCTCACCCCCACATTCCACCCTCCCCAGGCAGCAGACTGGAGCTGCATCTTCATATTCCGTGGCCAGGGTCCGACAAAGCAATGGCACAATATCAGTGGTGATGAAAAGAGGTGGTTTTGTCTGTGCTATCAGGATTAGATGCTGTGGGTGCCAAGCTGCAGGAGCCTGCAAAGCCTCAGCCCCTGGCCCTCCCGAATCTGGGCTGAATAGGGCTTTGAGTAACTTACACCTTCAAAACTCAGACAAAAAAATAAAGACAAACCTAAGCCCATATTTACTCAGAAGGCTGTGTTAGTCCCTGTAGCTGTCGCTGATTTACCCAACAGTTAGAGCTTCCCATCCCCGGTGCAAAAGCCAGCGTTCTCCCCTGGGCATTATGACAGGCTTTTTGCACCATGTCCTGGATCTCCAGCTGATTAAAGAAGAATGTATTCGGGGAAGCCTCATCCCAGCTGAGCCAGACCAGTCATGATGGGCTGGGAGGCTGGACATTAGGGTGACACTGGGGTGACACCAGAGAGAGCATTGGGCGGGCTCAGGGGGTGCAAGGCTTGAAGAAGAACTCGCCACAAACATTTACTTCATCTCCTCTCTGTGAAAGAGGACAGACTTTACATGATTTACTGAGGAATCTGTGAATTTTAATAACCGCTCCCCTTTATCAGGACATCTATCATACTGTATCTTTTGCAGCTGTTTAAAAACAGTGCTTTCAAATCAGTTTCACCATCGACTCAAAAAAAGCCTAAAACAAAATCGAAAACCAAAAACCAGCCATATGCCTACTTGACCTAGGATACATAAACCTGTTGTTCAGTCCAGAGGAGGGATTACAGCATTACTTTTTAGTAAGTTGCTTTTCATATGGAAATTTCTTTTCACAGTAAAGCTCTGTATTTAATGGCATCAACATAAAAAACATCCCTATTTTTAGTTCCCTGATCGTGGACATATAGATTTTTATAGTGTCTGCAAGCATACATTAACGTTAATTTCCCCATTCTCCTTTGTACTTTGTTAATGTCACAATCTGCTGTAAAACCTTGCCAAGTTTCTTAACTGTCATGTTAATTCCGAGACCCAGTCTGCACTCTCTGACATTTCAGGACAGAACATGGCAGTAAAAATAGATTAAAACAGCTTATAAGTATTATAAAATCTAGAACTTTACAGATGGTGGAATTATATCTCCTGAATGGAAATTTTAGCAACTCAGAACACAATAATATTAGAATAGCCTATTGATTTCTAAGACAAATATTTTCAGAAGTAACGTAATGGTGTCTGAAGAGTGGGCAAAGCCCACAAAAATGTAGGAAAGTTGAGTGGGTTTTTTTCTCCCTTTTTTAAAGCATCGCTGTGAATGTGCATATCGTGTTGGTGCTAGTATTAAGTTTCAAAGCTTTTCTGTGCCATATAAATAAAGGACATAATAAGATCTTGATTTTATTCATGGTTAGTTCAAAGTTCACACAAATTATTTCACACAGGGGATTTGTCTGAGGGTTTTGGCATTATAGAAATGCATTAATGTACTTTAGATATTAAATGACAATGCCACATGGTAAGAAATTTGCACGAATGAACAGGAAATTAGACACTGTTTCTTTTTTTTAACTGATTGCTAAAGAATGCGCTGTTTGAACATGGACTATCCATTTCAAAGGGAAGCTTTTGCTGATTTCAGGAAGTTTAAAATCAGCTAATCAGAAAGTAATACAAAGTTAGAGTTAAATATTTTTTTTAAAGGAAACTGTTTCTTTAAAAAAATCCTTTCCCCTTTTCTTTAAGGAGTACTTATTATTTCTATCATCCTTGTTGAGTTGTTGATGAATAGCTCACATCGTTTGCCAAGCTCCACCCTCTGTCTTTTTTCTAAACCCTTTACTCATTATTTGCTCAGTCTTTTTCCCACAGCCTAGACAGCCTGTCAAGGCAGCTTAAATAAAACACTGTATTAACATTAGGAAATGGCATTCAGTTCCCAATTGATCTCCTAATACTTTATGTTGAAATGATAATTGGTACAGTCTTCATTGAAAAAAAAGAGAGAAAAACTACTTTTCAGTCACCACAAGGTATTATCTTAGCTAATGTATTCACAACCAAACAGATACATTTTTAAAATCTCCCCATCTGCTGGAGACTGCAGTTCACAATTCTTTTCAGCTGACATAATCCAGATTGATTCGTTCAGCAGATAAAATTCAGGCCACTTCTGCCCTTTATAGGAGCAACATAATACCAGTCTTTATTCAGTAACAATGTAACATAATGGGATCGGAATGTGCAAAATGACTGTTCTTAAATTACTGTGACACACAAGGGTCCAACACAAGCTGTGGTTTAATGTAAAAAATCATTAGGCACAGATTACTAAAGTGGTCCTGCATTAACAAGGTCAAACCAAGAAGGTTTATGATATTTTTCACGAAGGAAAAAAAAAAAAATGTTTGCTAATATCTAGATTATGAATGCATTTTTAAGAGGGGGAAAATCTGCAGGTTTTTGAGGTTTTTTTCCCATGAAGAAAGCGCTGTTTATTCAATAATGAGTGCAACAGTTAAGGATTCTATAAAGACCTTTTCCGCAGAGCCAAGTTAATCTATTACACACTGAAGCGCACACACAAAAAATCTAAATATCAAAAGGTTGTCAAGAGAGTTGCCAGAAACGAATATTTTTGTGGACTGCTATATCAAACAAATTTTGAAGACTGTCGGATAATTATTAACCCATTATAGCACTTTTCTTTTGATGTAGCCAGACGCCACTAGAAGGAATTTAGCAAGTTTCCACACCACTGCAGGGGTTTTGCATCTTTGTAAATCATTAATACTTAACAATACATCTCTCATAAGCTCACCCATCGACCTGTCTGCACAAAAACGGCCAAAATGAAGAAACACAGCAAATTCTGTCCTTAACAGACAGATCCTTGCGCCTTGAGATTCTGATGGCCATCTAAGATCATACAATATATGAATTTTCTTTGCACAGCTATTTCTCCCTACTTGATACAATCAAAAATTTCATCAGTATTACTTAAGAAATGCACTATATCTCACACATTGAAATAAAGGAAGACATAAATTACTATTTCCCAACCTATCAATAACTCTGCTGGTGTTTTCCTCTTGCCTTTGATTTGGAGGCTAATGGTGAATGAAATCCAGCATCTCAGACAAGAGCTTGGCTTGCTCATGCAAGGCAGCCAGTGTTGGCTCTCAATGGAAGTTAACCCGAAAACATCATAGCTCAGCTCCTGGGAGAAAAGTGGTATGTAAAAGAAAAGAATAAACCATTTCTACCCTGGTTTGTATCTGGGGCTCCAGATCAGGTGCCCCTCATGGGAATGGAAGGGTTAAATTCCCCACATTCCACAGTGCAAGTGGAGTTTTGCTGCCCCTTACTACTGTGCCAAACTACTGGGGTTGGGCAACTGTTGAAAGCACAGGTTCCAACTTAAGCTACGACTCATTTGTGCTGAGTGTACCAGCAACAGCTACACTTTAAACACGGGTCCGTGGAAAGGGAGACTCCCATTTGCGTGACACATCCTCGTGTGCCCACTGCAGACACCCACAGAAACAGCCTCCAGAAGCTCAGCTGGATGAGGACACCCAGCAGGCTCTAAGGACAGCTGGGGAGGAATGGATTGATTCAGAAATTCAGTGTGAACATGTCTGGGTTCTCCGTATAGGTGGGCAGTGGTCACGCCCTGGCCCTGCCGAGGACAGCCTTCCCCTGGCACAGCACAGGTGTCCACAGTACCACAATAAAATCCAAAAGTGCTCCCATGAAATGCTTCCATTTGAAGAATTCCCACGGTTTGCATCATTTTCCAGCAAAACACTGAAATGTCTCCCAGTCAACTCCATCCAAAGCAGTGTGAAAAGTGAATTTGTGAAAGCTCACAGCCAGACCATAAAATGAGCTTGTGTCTCCTGAATAACAAATGTATTTAAATGACGCATGTTCTGCTAAGGTGAACTTCATAATCACAAAAGATTGTAGTTTTAAAAAGTAATGAAAACTAACTGCGTCCCTCCAACAGTCTTGGAAACTCATTACAGTCAAATATTTACATATTCTAGTGAACTTAGGATGTCAATTTTGACTACACAAATCCAATAACTGAAACATATGGCCTTGAAACCTGCAATCAATATAAACCTTTTACAGCCCAAGCTTCAAAAAGTTATATCAAATATATATTCGATGAGAAGAAGGTTAATTGACTAATTGATTGCTCAGTTACAATTAAGTGCTCTTCAGATATCTTTGGGAAATACCGAGATATAATAGTGATAGATATTTATTTGTTTATCAGCTCTCTGATTTATAGCTATCATTTATTTTTTATTTCCTAAGTCAATTTTTACATTTATGTATTTTAACAATATAGTCCCCGGTGAGAATCAATATACATGTTTTTTTCACCACAGGGCTATCAAAAGTTAGCCTAGAAATCCATATCTACCAATTCAGCCAATTTCAGTGCAGATTTCAGCTTGATAAATACCTTGCTAAAATATTCAGACTGTCTCCAGATGGCAGTTATGGAGAGGGAACATGAAATATTTGTAGCAATAAAGGTTAACCAATACTAACCGTGCTGATAAACTCTGAACTTAACAACAGTTAAGAGAAAAGATGGCCCTTGGAAAGAAAAAAAAACAAAAACTAAGTGTTCTGTTTGCATGTTTTAACAAAGTACCATTTCTTATCAAAACACAAACACATTCATAAACGTCCCACCCCTACAGCAACAGCCAAGAGGATCTTTGGGATCTCTGGGGGAATTTTAAAGTTGTCTAAATGATAAATCAGATAGAATCGGGCCTTCAGAGCTGTCTGCACAGAAGAATACTGTTAACTCTTTAGCAGTACCGACATTATTTAAAATTTGTTGAGCAGTAGCATCCATGTTCTCAGTAAGGGGAAGAACATTGTTGTGCCACGCACTGTGCACACACACATTATTTGTAGATACATACAAACCCATACAAGAGGCCCATCATCTGGTGACTGACAAGCTAAAAAGGCTGGGTAGGATTTATTAAAACATGTTAAATTCCTCTGAAGAGGGTAAGATAAATTACAAAAACCTCCCTGCTAGATGTGAAGGCTTTTGACTCTTTCCTATATCCACCTCCAAGATGTTGGGTCAGCTACCACAAACGCTGCTTAGATGGCCACAGACACAAAGCCTCCTATCTTTGAGGGTAGAACTCTGGATTTACTTCAAAACTTGATGGCAATTCTATACACAGGGTGTAAATAAAGAAAGGTACTACTTTGTTGAGGGAGTATTTCAAATATTTTTGATTGGTGCCTCAGATTACAGCAAGCAATGATAAGGATGAGGAAAATAACTTCACATTCTCACTGAACAATAAAATCTTATTTTTGTGACTGTCCTGTAATTAAAAAGGGCTGGAAAGGGATGTGTTTCAGGGAAGATAAATTGAGTGAGTCATGAGGAAGACTGAAAAATTTACACTTTCCTTTTCTTACTGTAAGTACCTGGTTCACCTAACCCTCAATATGCTCAAAAACTTGTAGGAGTTACCCTATCCAAGAAAGTGGGCTTACAGTTAGGTCAGTGCAAGCTTCAAATAACTACCCTGGATTCTCCCTTCCCTCTCTCCTGCCTAGCAGCAGCAATGCCTGACATTGGGACAGGATGTGCCTGGGCCCCAGAGCACTACGATCTCATAAACTCTGCTCCTTGACCTTAAATTCACACTTCTGGGCTGAAATTCATCACTAAAGGCTTTGTTCTTTTAATCTTCCACCCTGCTGCAGTCCAAGTGAAGCAGAGGTAGATCCTCCAAGGCCTACGATGATACTGTGGATTTTCATCGGTGTGGCTCAGAACAGAATGTGGCCTTACAAGGATATTATTTTTTTATCATGAGCTTTCAAAACACAACACGGACACCAGGCATAAAAAAAAACCCCTCTTTACACACTGCACTTCATGGCATGTCAGGGGTGATGTGCGCTTTATGTTGGGCCTCCTAACGAGATGACAGGCGCTGCTGTCCGGTGACAAAGCCACATGACAGCGAGGTGTCACAGACAGGGAGGGCAGATGTATCATCGCCCTGCCACTCGCACGGGAGTGACATCCTTTGAATCCCAAGAGACAATGTCGAGGGAGAGCCCGCCTCGGTGTGCAGGGTGTACGCTCAGTGGTATTGACAACAATTCCATGTACATCCATCGTGGGGGAACGCTGAGGTCTGAAGACATCAGATTTCAGATTTCATCCGTGAGATAATGCCAACCGACGAAGGATTGCTACGAACAATAGACTTCAAAAAAGGAAGCCAATATTCTAAATTTATGTTCAAGGCTCCAAATTTACCAAAAAATTCTGTGGGTTTTTTTTTAAATGTTCCATATTCACATCGTACACTAAGGAGAGAATTATTCAGAAAGACACATCATTAAAATTCTTTACAAAGGAATTTATCATATAAAATAAGAACATTTTATATTAATTAGTCCTGATTTGAAAGGCCATAAATTAGCTTTCTTTTGAGTATGACCAAAGATAACATTATAAGCTAAGTCCTGGGGGACATCACAACACTAACATTATCTACCTCATTTCTGAAGCAGGTCACATACTTTTGTGGCTAATTTTACTTAAATACCCTCCAATATTTGCCAGACTTTACGGAAGTTTACAGAACATTTTACAAAATCAGCACCAATTAAAAAAGAAAAAAAAATTGCTAAAAAAAAAGCAGAGAGACAAACTCACTGCATTTTACAGGTCGTGGCACGTTCATCACTGCACCGATGTTATTCATAGCCACTGGTCTCACGTAAGTAGGTCATTGGACCTACTTGCCCTTTTCAGTGATCCTGAAATATGGTGGCGTACTTGAAAAGCCATATAGAAATGTGGGGCTCTCCTGATAAATCATCCCAGGATCGGCTGCTGGCTCCTGCATTCAGATTCAGGGAAATGACAGCTGAGTCCTATTAGTAGAGGTGGGGAACAGGGAGCAGGGGTCGAGGGGGCAATTAGCTCCTGCTGTCCCTTGAAAGGGATTCTCCCTTTGCTGGCAGAGTAAGGAAAGGTTGAGGTGGAGACAAACCCTTAAGCAAATGCCTGGAAATGGCAGCACCCTTTTGTGAGGGGAGTGTTTGGGCTGGTGAGAAAGACAAAGCAGGAGAATGGGGGAGGTTGGGAGCTCACCCAGGAAGGCAGTTAAGACTGACTTTTTGCAAAGGTGAAGAAATCCCTCCTTCTCCTTCGTCCTGTCCAAGACAAAGGGGAGAGAGGGGGAAAAAAAAAAAAGAAGAAAGCAAATAAGAAGACTTGTTATGCTATACTTCCCCCTTCCAGGAGTCACAGACCCTGCACCTCCTCTGTCAACCAAGCCATCAGCAGGTGGGAAGGCTGCCTTGGGGCCACGTGCTCTTAACTTCAGTGCTCTTTCTCCAAACCACCATGGCAGAGAAACAGGTGCCTGGGTATAACTGGTACCAGCTACCTGAGCATCACTGATTTAGGGGGCAAGAGCATAGTTAATGTTACCTGAAATCTCAGCCTGTGTGATCTCATCATACTCTGCTCTTAACTACATACAGCCCTCTCACCTCTGATGTAATCTCCTTCCCAATACCTAATAAAACAGAAAAGACTGGTTTAACTTTGTATGGGGGTGGGAAATAATGAAGGATTCTTTCTCCAGAAAAAAAATCTCAGTATCTCAAGATAGCAACAAAAAGTCGACCATTAGGCATCCAAGGTTTAAAGAAAAAAAAAAAAAAAAAAGAGAGGGGGAGAAAGACTTAAGCCATCAAAACCTTTTCAGCTGCATGAATTGTGTATGTTAAGAGGCCTGGAAACTGCTTCATGTGCTTCACCTCCTGCTGAGCAGTTTTTATGCTGACAGGACTGAAGATAGCTTTTCTAGCTCATAATATCACAAGGAAAATGCCATAATAAACTAAGACATCTCTGATCATATGCTAAAGGTGCACATGTAATGTGCTCATGATAAATCCATTTATCATTAGAGACAAGTTTAAAATACAATTGACTTGTTCCAGGTTCCAAAAAATTATCTGTTTGTTGAACTAATTCATACATGCCTTGAATTTTCAGTGTTTAGCAGTTCCAAAGTAAAGTGAAACTTGTCTGAAAACACAGATTTAATTCATTTGTGGTGAAGAATGCATGTAAACACATTTTATATGACTGCTACTTGTACCTGCAGCATCAGCTCAGGTTACAAATTTTGTAATGCACAGTTGGCCTAAACATGTTGAAACTCATCAACAGGTTTTTTTCTGAATCTGGATCCTTGGGTCAAGTGCACAGAGTGAAAAAATTCCATCCCTGGTCAACTAAATCATGTGCTTTTCTGTAGAAAACAGTTAAATGAAACTGAGGGTGAACATCCAGCCCATAGCACAAGTTCAAAAGTAGCCTTTCCATGATGGATCTACCCAGTCCCTTGAGCAGAAAGGCCTGGAACAAAAGCAGCAAATATTTGTGTTCAGATCTTCCTCCTGACTCCTTAAATGCAGAATTTTATTCTATGCAGAGCTGTATTCTACTGTGTGCAACCTAAAATCTTGCACAATCTGATTTTGATTTTTTTCATACTTTCCAAAGACAGGTGAAAATTTAGTTTCCAGTGTCAAATAAATTAACTGTTGTAACTCTGCCTGGCCAAACCCAAACCTTAAAAAATGATCAAGTTTACTAATTTGGATGGACTAAAAATGCATCAATTTCTAAAAACAGATAAAACTCCTGAATTTCAAAACTCAAAAAAAAATTATAAGAAAACTTTTCACCACAAAACTATTTAATATTTAAAATCTTATAAAACTAAACTCAAATATGAAAATGGAGACCCAGTATACTTCCTGCTCTATTGCATCTTCTGCATACGTTATACTTCTCATCGTATCATTAGTTGTATCACATTTTGCTACTGCTAAATACAACTGGACTCATTTTTCAATGCACACCAGCATTTCATAATGACAAATAAAGACATTCTAATTTAAAAGTAAGGAGAACAGAATGTCCTACAAGTATTCCATGCAACAGAGGGTCTCTCTGAAATAATTTCTCTCTCTCGTTCGGAATGACAGGGTATAATGGATTCATTGCTTCCACACTTAGCATCTTGCAAGTTATCCCTGACTCCTGAAAATAACATTTCTAAATTCACTTCTCTTAATGCATGAAAATTACCCCTCCCTGCACAAAACCTGCAATAAGAAGCAAGCAGGACAGTGGGACTGAAGAGATTTAACTTTTGAGTGCCCTGGAAGTCACTCCCTGGCGCTGTTGTGAAGCCCCTCCGTGGCACCACATCCCACCATTTTTTGTGGTCAGAGAGAGGCAAAATACAAAAAAAGTCCCCCAGGTCTGTCAGTGGGTCTCAGCTTCCCCAGGCCAGCCCAAGCCCTGCTGCAGATCCCCTCTGTGTCCTCTCCCGTGGTCACCATGCAGACTCTCCCTCACCCCTGGGGCTGTTCCTGCCACAGTCCCAGTCCCTCAGCCTGGCACAGAGCAGCGACAAACCCACAGTGCCTGCCCCTAAGTGCCAGCAACAGGAAAGATGTCAGGCAGACACAGGGAGAATTAGGGGAAAATAGTTCACATTTGTTAAGTCAGTTCTTGATTAGATTGTGCTCTTTTGGCCAAAGAATTGTTTTTCTGATGATGTTTGTATAGCACCTTTCAGCTGGAGACCAAAATTCTGTTACTTTATGTTACCAGCTGATGTTGGTAAATAAAAATGTTATATTTTCTAGTTTGAATGCACATGTTCACCCTCCTCCTGCTGCTGCACACTGCTCCTCAAGGAAGGGAAGGGGGAAGGTGGGAAGGTGACCATCCTTCTGTGTACTGGGGTCTTCCCTCAGGGCTGTTTTTCTGAGCGAGGTTTATTTCACCCTGTGTTAGCACCGAGCGCTGTAACTCAGAGACACGGGCAGGGCCTCAGAGTTAGGCTTGAGTCCATCACTCCTGTGAAGGTTCAGCATGGAGACAGAGAGAGGTGAAAGGCTTAAGGGCTGGCAACTACAAAGTTCAGAGGCTTCTCTTACCCTGAACAGGGTGGGAAACCTCAAAAAGTCCACAAAGTCCCGAGCCAGGTTTAACGAGAGGTTGGGCTGATCAAACAGCTTCAGCAGAGAGTTTAGGTTGTGGCAGGCCCCACTTCATGCCTAGTCTAAATCCGAGAAGATCGGAAGAGGAGGGGGAAATTAAAGGTTAGCTCTGAGTATCAGGCAAGGCATGGTTTTTTTTTTTAATGTAGCCTTAATGAGTTTTGCCATCCTATATCTACTGACATTTTAATAACTGCTAAACCCCTGAAAGTCTCCAGAGAAGGTGCACTGATACTATGATGAGCATAATATAAATGCATAGACAGACAGACAGATATTAATAATTTCTTTTTACTGATGTATGTGTGTATATTTGTATAATAATATAAAGCTTTCAGGGTATTTTACCCCTATTCAGCACAACAACATTTACTACTATCAGTCTAATCATAAATACAATTATTCTTGAGTACTCTATTACAAAAACCAATAAACTAGGCCTCAATAGAGATTCTGAAATTACTTAACTTTTCTTTAGAAAAATATTAAAACAGTATTATCACATCAATGAGAGGAAAAGACAGGAAGATAATAAAGTTATGTTAAACCTCCCTGTATTTACTCATGTGTGAAACAGTTATGTCTGGTCACATAATTGCAATGGTTCTGAGAAATATTTCATATTTTATAATGAACATTAAAAGAGTTTGTGGATCATTACTTTATATGAGTTCCAAAGTTATTACATAAAACCCAACAGGAATGGTTATAAATTATTTGATCCTCTAGTCTGGCCTTGGTAAACATAACATGAAGGCTGAACTATCTCAGCAGACAAGATTCACGATAACAGGTGAAGTTCCACTACAGTCGAAAAAAAAGAAGAAGAAAAAAAACCTGGGTACTTGTAAACAAGACTCTTAACTTTTTTGTGTTGTTTCAAAGAAATCCTTTTCTACAATAAGCTTAAGCCATTAAAAAAAATAAGAACAACAAAAGAAGAAAAGCTTTTTCTAGAACAAAAGAAAACTTGCTCACAGGCATGGACTATCATCTACCAATTTGGCATTATCATAACCAGGGCCCGAAAGTCACTGGCAGATTCTTGAACTTACAGCACAGTATGCATTTAAGACACTATACTCAGCCATGAAATTATATTACAGGCAATTACGTGATTTTTCAAAGAATCCTGAAGAGCAACTCATTGAAATATGAAAAATAACAAAAAAATTACACACTTTTAACAATTATGTAGAATTTTTGTCTTCAAATTCCAATGGGCAGCAACATTTTAATTAATGAGTGATCATTTGCTCCAGAGATAAATGTAATACTAAATGAATTCCGGTCTATTTCGCCCTCTCAGCTCATCTTTGTCTCTAGCTCCTGTTCTTTGTGTCAAAGTACTTTGTGGATGTTTTTGTTTTGTTCTGGAAATGTCTTCTAAGAATATTAATATGGAGAATTATACAGTTATGCATGCACAATATTTAATAAGACTAGAAAACCATGTTTAGATATTCTGGTCAATTTACAACATATCTTTAATGCAAATCTACCTGAGGCTCAAATCCTGCAAATTTCTGCTCAATGTGCTGTGTGTTTCCATGTGCAAGAAGATCCTTTCCTTGAAGGAAATATTGGAGAGCATTTTTGGCTCAGGTAGAGAGAAGCCTGGGCTGTGTGGTGATGGTCTGTCCTGGCTCCCTGCTCTGCTGTGGGTTTCCAAGCCATGGCTGGTGGGCTCGAGCCGGGAGCACTGACGACACAGAACAGCCCCCGCCGAGCCAGAGCTCAGGACCCTGCCCGCAGGAGCTGCTGGAGCAGGACGCAGTCAGGCCTCACTAACCATTCCTAACTCTTTTTTCCCCTCCTCTCCCTTCCAGAATTCCAGGAGTTGTGTTGAAACACTAAACCACGCTGCCAGAGGCACTTAGCCTCTGCAGTCTTTCATCACAAAACACTTAGGCATGAAAATTTCCTGCCTTGCGACTCATCGGGTTGTCTGATGCCAGGAGCGCCCGCTATGCCCCGGCCCTGCTGGAAGAGCTGCCAGGGTGGGTTGTGGTCCCACCTGTGAGCATCTCCTGCACAGAAAAGTTGGCTTTTATTTTTAGGTTTGATATTACCTCCTGTGTGACAAGTACTCCTTTGGGAAAGCACATGTTGTGCCACTCTAAACCACGCTGTACTTTGGACAGCTTACAGTTATCACTGACCAATTTTTTTTGAGTGCTGCTAATTCTCTGTTAACTTTTTCAGTTCCTGCATGATGGCCACTCACTGCTCTAACTTTTTCTAGCTGAAACTCTATGCACTGCCCTCACTTTTGCCTCATTGTCTCTTTTTCTACACTTGAAGGCACTAGCTGTTTCCATTTGTCAAAGTAGTACGTAATTTGTTAAATAACTTCCTTTTCACTTTTTTTGCCTTTTCAGGAAATTTCAAGGATGATTGAGACTCTGTAACCTCACCTGGGAATTCTTCCTGTTTGCCCAGGGAGCTGATTCTCTGAATTTTTCAAGTGATATTCTGACTTCTAACAGCATCTCTTTGCATTAAAAACATACAACCTGTGGTATCAACATTGAAGGATTTTACAGAAGAATCGGCCCAATCGGTGCCATAAACACAACTTTGCGTGAGCTGATGGGGAGGATCTGCGGGACAGGTGTGGCTTGAGAGAATGAGGCAGCAAAACCTGCAGGGCTATTCTGGGGAAGGCAGCAGCCTGTTTGAAGTACTTTGCTTTTTAGAGATAATCTGTTCGTCTCCGTTTCTCTGTGACCAACATCTCCAAGCCATCTGTGTCGCATCCTCTAGGTGGTGCTGATACTGCACAGCTCCCGCTTCCCCACACAATGAAAACATTAATTTGCTATGAGATAATTTTTGACGTAAATGTAAAATGGTGCCCATTCGAACTCAGTAATGAAGCATGGTGCATTTCTACAGCTCCTAATTTGACTAGTTAAATGACTCCATTACGTGTCTAACAGACAGAAGCAAATAATTTCTGGTCAGTTGACGCTCACTTATCCGTATCATTTTACCCTGAAAATAAAGTCTCTAATCTACAGTTTCTTTGTCTTAGCTTTTTTTAATATTATTAAAGCAAACATACTTAAATAAGAGAGATTAAACCAACACAAACTAACAATTAAGGCTACGATACAGAAATCAAGTTTATATAATGTGGGAGGATGGATTAAAAAAATTAAAATTAAATAATAAATTAAATGACTGCTTATCTCTGTTATTTCCAGTATGAGATTTGACAACATTGCTATTTAGGAAAAGGAAAATATCTATCCTTTCTCAAATTTTGAAAGCCTCTTTAAATGCTGCCTGCGAGTCTGCCTATAAAACTTCCCTGCACAACTTTGAGAATGTTTGGAAAGACTCTTTACAGTACAGAGCAATAAAATAAAAATGTTGCCTTAATAAATATCAGGTGATGAATAATTTTGCCCGGAGGAAAAAAATGGTTAATGCTGAATCTTAATGTTCCTCATCTAAACGCTTTTTTCTTCCTGCTAAAAACAAGTTTAGAATTAAAGCATATCACTTTACACATATTGCATGCATATTAGCGAGACACAGCTGCTTATGCCCTACTCTTAAGAGCCATATGATTAAGTTATGGGATATCAGATAATCCAAAGTCCCTTTCTATTGGCCACCTTTTGCAGACAAAGGCTTTTTAGTTTTAAGTCCATTTAATGACAGAATGTCCAATTCTATAAATGTGTGAGTAATTCCAGTGGAACACCTGTGGCTCTCTCTGCTAGAATATAGAGGGAGAGATATAAAATGTCATTACAGTAACATTCAGTGTCTGACTTTAGCAAAAAATATTCGCAATCAAGGCTGCCACTCCATCCCTGATGTATTCCATCATGCTCGGGTTTCCATGGTCTCAGAGAAGTGAGTGTGAGCTTACATACCATATGTGGTACCAGCCTTCCTCACAGTGGGGTGAGCTAAGGACAGAGCAGCAGTTTTCTGGTTGAAGTCATGGGTCCTGTGGGCTCATTTCCACCATGGTTTGTGGGGACAGAGGCATGTGACTCTCAGCATTATTTGCAAGGGAAAAGTAAAAGTTTTCATACTGCTCTTAAAAACCATCCCCTCCCCTCCAATCCTGCATTTAACCTTATTTTCATAAATTTTTTTTCTCTTTTAATTTTTTTTTTCTCTCCCCAAAGATTTAAACACAACTTGAGCAACTTTTGTATGACTACAAGTTTCCTAGTGACAGGGAAGAAGGACAAACAGATTTTGGTGCATCTGGTGAAACATCTAGAAAACCTGAGTTTTCTATTGATGTTGTTTTTGCAGCCATGACAGTGGAAATGTTATGACCCAAATCTAACCATGGAGAGTTACATTAAAATTAATGGACTTCTTCATAGTAGCCATTCTTCAAACAGAAGCAGCATTCAAGGAGTTAGAGTTGGATTTACAACTAAAATATAAAGCTCAATATCGATGTTCAATTTCAGCAGGGTTAATTTTGAGAGCATGCTGGAAGTGTCAGTGAATCGCAGGCTCACTGCTGCTCTCGAGGAAGGCAATGGCAAAACTCCCAGCTGACTTCAATGAGAGGAGGAGCAGACCCTGAATGGAATAAAGGAGCGGAGGAAACAACTCCATACGGAAATGGCAAGTATTCAAAGATGAGTTCATATCAGCAGAAAATACACATGCGGCCTGACAAAAATACATGAAGGGTCAGAGAAGCGATGTCTGCCTTGGGAAATCCGAAATAGCAAAGCAGAAGATCTCAGACGGAAGAGGGAGGATGGTCTGGGGGCAGCACAATGGCCTCAGCACACCGAGCAGGATTCCTGGGTTTATCGAGGGCTGGGATGCACATGGAGAGGATGGCATGAGGCCACCCTACACTGCACACACCCCAACCAAACAGCGGGGGCACCAAGCAGGAGATCCGCAGCTGAGGGGGCTGCAAACACCAACACGTGGAGCAGCTACCAAGGACGAGAAACATTAATAAATCAAAAAGCTGAAGCTGTAAAAACGCACTTCTTCAAGCAGCTAAAGTCTGAAAGAACACTGCAGATGGGATGACAGCCAGAATCTGGAAGGAAGACACAGAAGCAAGGGGACACTTTAGCAAATATCTGCGGAACATCTTTGGAAGCAGGGGAGGTAGCTGTGGACAGGAGGACTAATGTGTCACCTATATATAACAGCAGTTCTAGGGAAGATCAAGGAAATTAAACACCAGTCAGCCTGATTTCAGCAGTGGGAAAGATATTGGAAACACTAATCAGGGACAAAATAGGGAAAGTTATGATTTAATTAAAGATATTCAGCATGGATTCACAAAAGGGAGATCATACGTAACAAAACTAATAGAATATTTTGAAAAAAAATAACACCCTCTGGGGGAAAAAAAAACCAAACCCAAACTCAAAAAGAATCAAAGGAATCCGTGAACATGATTTACGTGGGCTCTCTGAAAGGTAGTGCCACACGATCCTCTAACAGGCTACGACGCCGTGAGTTCTGACGAGAGGCTGAGCTAAATAATGCATCACGACCCGGACAGCATGTGAGGGCACAGTGCTCTGCGTGCTAACAGCAAGAGCAGAGTGTGCAAGGGGAGAGCTGGCCTGGCCCAAAGATCACTATAGAACCTGGCTTCATTCAGCTTCTGTTTCAATAGCAAGCAAAAATGGGATGAAATTTATTCAGAGTAGCAAATGGAGGAGAAGCTGGAGACAATTTGAATGAAGAGACAATATATGAATAAAAAAATCCAGCCTGCCTTTTAGTGAGCAGGGAAAGTGATGGGATATGATTCAATACAGCAAAAATGTCAAGTGACATAGTGGTAAGAACAAAAGGCAGACACCACTCACTGCTCTCCTTAGTGGAGACAGAAGGGGCAGAAGCAGGGTGAATAATTAGAAATTAAACTCATAATCTTAAGCCTAGAACCTAACGTCAGCATAAAAAGAAGCAGAGCTATTTCTGGAATTTCCAAACTGACTAACTGTGCGAAATCATTCCTGTACTGTGTAACAGGACAACAAGGAAATATTTGCAGTACCATACCCTGACTTTGGCTACCTTTATCACTGGGCCTGTACAGAGCGTCCAAAAAGCCAAGTGACAAAATTATCCACATAAGTCCGAATCCAAAGCAGCTCAGTATTCCTTAGAAGCCCAGGTAGGGAATACACAACTGCTGAAGTAGCCTCAAGTTACATCCCGGTCTAATAACAAGCGGGCACGAGCTGAAGCTAAGGAAAAGCAGGCACTAATGGAATTTAAGTGGAATTTCTTTACACAGAGATGATAGTCAATGTCACGCACAACCCAGGGCAGCATTAGCAACCTGTGGAAAAATATTACGCCGTGACTCACTCAGAAGAAAAGCCAAACAGTGCAATTATGTTCCTGACTTTTCATCCTTCAGTACTTTAAAACTATGAGAGCTGCTATTCAAGTGAAATATTATAAAATAAAGACTTTTAATTTGTATCATGGGCCAGGAAAAAATGTAATCCGGCTCGAATCTGCAAATTTTCATGCACACAGCTTGTGAGAGCAGGTGACTGAGAGGTGCCAGAGGATGCTGAAAGAGCCGCCCCACAGTCGAGCTGCCGAGAAGCCCCACTGCCCGGCAGCCTCTGCAGTCTGCCCTCACACCCAGCTCACTCCAGCTGCTTTGGTAGGGAGGTTTATTATTTCCCAAGCAAAAAAAAAATATCCCCAGAAAGGGCCATAAGTGAATATTCGTGATGATGTTTCTGCCTTAAAAACCCAGCATGAAGTTACTGGAAATGGGAGGCCAGGAATTCTGTTGCTCCAACTACCACAGAAACAAACGGGATTTACACGCAACAGTACAGCCAGAGTGCGAGTGACAGACTGGTAACTACAGTTGTCTGTAACTCATAGGACAGCCCTTATTGCCTATCTCATAATGCATTTTTATTCTTGCATGTTTTCAGGGCTACACCTTCAGGGCAGAGCCTTGAAAACAGTGATTTGTAGTGGAAGTCCCAAGAGACGTGCAGCGACATTGTCACCCTCGGCAAACACAGCTGATAAATACTGGAAATACACAGATCACAAGGCAGAGAGGGATCAATAGCAAGGGAAGGGAGGGTAAAAGAGAGAGACAGAAGTCAGGTCACCACACTCAAGCAGCAGGACATGGGCTCTGTGTTACAGGTGCTGTGTCCTGGCTGTCCTGCATCTTCCCCTCCCTCCCTTGCTTCTCAGAAAGTCACATCTGTTCCCGACAGGAGACGCACGTTATTTCTTTCCCATTCTGCACCTAAACATTACCTACATCCCACTTCATGCTGGGACACGAGGGGGATGCAGAGGCTCTTGCAGGAAGGAGAGGGAAGGTGGGGGTCCCATTGCCTGCCAGCACACTCCTTTACTGGTTACCCAAAAACCAGGAGGGGGTGGTTTGGGCAACGCACGACATCAGGAAATTTTGTTCAGAGCAAAGCAGACATCTCTGTGCACACTCCCACCACCCATCCAGAAAAAGGTTAGCATGAAGTTACAGCTATGAAAACTCACACAAACAGCACTAAACTTCAATTCACAACCGAGCCGAGCGCAGAGCCCCTTAATTACAACCAGACCCGTGAATGTGAGGTGTCTAGAATGAAAACAAAGGGTTAAAATACCTGTCTGGATTTTTTCTTGAAAATCAGTCATTGAGAATCATCTGTCAGTAAGACAAAATTAATTACTACATGTAAAATTGGAAAAAAAAAGCAACATAAATTTAAATATTACATAATATTACAAAAATGTTCATAAAATCCTATTGTTAATGATGCATGTTCACCTTTTTAATACTCAAACTAACCAAGATTATTATACCCAATTTGCAATAATCAAAAACGAGAGGAAAAGAAAGGACTTTTTTTCTTTTAATTACTTTATCTGACTTTAGAAGCTTTGGAAAAAGCCTCAAATTACAGTAACTTGCAAAATTCAGTCATATTTTTGAATACTGTTCGAGGGCTGGTGCTGAAGAAATTGCTGAAGTCTAAATGTTAGACATTTATGCTTAACAAAGCTAGTAAATAGAAGCCTTAACTACTTCATTCACTTGAAGGCAATTATTGCACTTCTCTTGCAAGTATTTTACTAATTTATGCATAGTTAGTCTTACTTAGGCATTAAATCAATTACTGGTAATATATTAAATATGTTCTTAAGTTTAACATGCAAATATAGTTCTGCAGAGGGGTTTTAAGGCCTTTTTTGGAGACATTTGTACGTGTTTACATTAAAAGGGCTTTAAAAATTTGGCAGCAAACAGATGCACAAGTTTCTTAGAGCAGAGACACAAACCTCCCGCACACCCCAGGCCAGCACCCAGATGCTGCAGGATTGCAAGGCAAGAATCAGGAGAAACACTTTCCGCCTCCAAAAAAAAGGTTAAAAAATATATATCCTAGCCAGCATATTATATGGAGTGCTGCCTCCAGCTGAGATAATTATTAAAATTAATAATTTAAAAAAAACCCGCACTCAACAGTCCTTGAGACATTCAGCCTGAACACCAAAAGCTAACAGGATGAGAAGGAGTAAGTTCAGCAGAGGCTGGCTGTATTCACCCCTGTAAGACACTGCGGGGTGCCTCGAGTGAGAGGCTGAGCAGCCTTTTTATTGTGGTTCCAAAGAAGGGGCCTTGGTATTGTGCAGTGCAAGTCCAGAAGGTATATCTACCTCAGGAATAACTCATCAGAACCTTGGATATGCAGAGCTTCTACTGGTAGAGAAACAGGTATAAAAATTAAAATAAAAAAAAAATTAAAAAAGAGCTGCTGAATTTAGCAAAAAGCTTTTTTTAAAAAATAATTGAAGTGCACAGAACCACTAAGTACTCCCCTGCACCCAGAGGGCACCTTGCAGCTGACTGGCAGACTGCTACTGGTAACTGCCCCTGGCCAAAACCAGGTATGGCCAAAGCATGGAGCCTCACAGCTCAAAGAGCAAGGCACGGTCACAGCATCTGCTGGGACAAACAGACAGCATGGAGGTCTTCCCCGAGGGTGCAACATCTCCATGCTTCCTTCCGTAAAACTTCCATGAAAAAACAAACAAAAAAAAACCCTCTTGAAAAACAAGTGCTAAGGCTGTAGAGTCAAAAGAAGCCCTGTGTTAACAGGGCAGAAAGTTGGGGGTGCTCACACAGCAGGGCGCTTTTGAGGAAGCTACTTGTTCCCACCTGGACCAGCACCAAGAAAATCGCTAGTTCCTTCTTGGACCCAGTTTCCTCAATCAAGAAAGCTGAGACTACAAATTGCTGTTAAGAATTGGAAGGAAAAAGTGTCTTTTTGTTGAAGACATGAAGGGGAGGGGGGGAAACAGTAAAGCAGCAGAAAATGGGGATTGGTTGCCAAACTGGAAAAATCAATTATTCTACCGAACAACAGTAGTTACAAATATAGCTGCCTCTACTCCCTCCTCCTCCTCCTCCATTGAACAAATTGTTAAAAGAACCAACAATCTGTTGAACGACAACCCCCGGTATGGTGTCATCATTTAAAAAGTGAACACAGAAAAGGTCTTGTTAAAAAGGAGGCACAAAGCTCCAGACACAATTTTGGATTCGCCCTGGGTGAATCCCTGCGTTCGTTTTGTTGAGTTTAAAGCAGCCATTCTGAAACGGGTGTTTGATCATATCAATGCAAATAAATGCTTGAAAAGCACCCAAAACAGCCCAGATCATGACGGTAGTGTTTGGACTCCTTCCATCTAAAAGCAAATTCCCACAGTCACTTAGCCCCCCATGTAAGATCATCTTCACTTGGTTGTTTGGGGTTTTTTTTTTTAAAGCATATAACAGCATTGTCTTTGGTCCAATTATTGCACTTTTAAATGCAAAATGAGGCTTCAAAACCAGCTGATAAATGCTTCTCTTCATGCAGGATGAATAAAAACCTGGTGGTGACACACCGGGTTGGCAGCATTGTAGAGCAAGGTCCTGCGGGTTTCTTTGGAAGAACTGCTCCCGCATTAGAGGCGGACAAAGGAAAATAGTGGGAATTTTTCTTCTGTGCCACGTTGGTGATTAGGGTAGTGTTGAATGAAATGGGAGGTGTCAGCAAGGCAAGGCTGCAGTGCGGGGGCTGAGGCTTGGCTCAGGCAGGATGGGTGCTGAGAGCAGGGAGCCGATGGGCAGCGGCAGGGCTGGGCACCCACAGGCACCTGCAGCATTCTCATGCCTTTAAAGAGGTTTTGCCTTTTACTGTTGAAATAGTGATCCGGTAAAGGTAAGGGATGCAATGCTGACGGATAACGAGTATTTCCAAGATAAACCAGACAAGAGATGTGCCACGCCAGGAGAAGACCCTGGCCAACGCATCACTACAACAGCTCCTAGTTTGGCCATCTCACACTAAGTTATGATTTTTTAACATTTCCAGCCTATGGCAGGTGGGTTTGCGAGTCTGTTAATAAAACAGGACCTCATGGCAAGCTTCAAAGCCATCTTTACACTTGTACTCTCAGGCACTTACTACAAGGAATGTAACCATGCCAATATACTTTGGTTGCCAGGCTGATAAAATAAATAATGCTGGACACCGTTTTTGCTTTCTTTTCTTTGTCAGATGACTACATTAAAAAAAACACTCTAAAAATCTCAGAATCTTAATAGCTGCTGAGCATTCGGCAGATGGTACCATCTAGACCCAGCTAATTCGAGGCCAAGCAGTCTAAATCCTGGTTGCAGACAAGAAATAAAATTTAATAGTGACAAATAGGGGGGGTGAAAACAATGATGAGAGAATTGAGGGGAATCATCCATTCCCTTTGCTTAGAGAATAAAGGGCAGTTACTATACTTAATGGCAGGAGATCTGACCCATGTGCCAACAAAATACTGAGCTTGATTCCCATCTATTCTGTAGAAGTGCCATTTCAGGAGTCACGTGTGATTTACAAAGGGGCAAAGGCATCCAAGTCAGGCTTGATTCCTACCTATGCTCTACAAGAATATCTTTAAAACAGCAAACCTCGGAAATTAAAGCGGTTCCCAAAATATTTACCCAAAGAAAATATGCCACAGCCGAACTGTGCATAGAAACTGCTATTTTCTGTTCGTACTTTTCAGGCTATTTTTTTAATTCATTCTAATGAGGAGAGCTACTTTTCAGGGAGGAAAGCACAGCAAAACTGAAAAAAAAAGAGAATGATTTCCAAGTACAAAGTGCAAAAAAAGGCTGTATATGCTTTTCATGTAAGCATACATTATGCCTTCCATATTGTTAAAACTTGCTCATCACTGAACTACTCTACATGTAACTAAATTACAAATGGCTCAATGCTAACAAAACATAGCAAATTAAGACAGAATCAGGTCAGACTTCCATTTGAATTATCTAACTGAGTCTCTAACCTGGCACAGTATTTGGCCACAGTCAAAAATACATTAAATACACACAAGCATATTTATATGCATACGCATATATATGGCTAGGAGTGTGAAAAAATGCATTAGGGAAAAAAAAAAAAGACAAAATGTACAGGAGCCAAAATCCATGTGCCAAGGGGATGAGGGGAAAAACAGGACACATTTAGACCAAGACTCCTTAATTTTGGGTACAATCAGAACCTACCCCCCCAAAAAAACCCACCCAAAAACAACAAAACAAAACCAAAACACATCAAGATGCAAGACAAAGCATTTGCATTTTTGGATACCTGATTTGATCCTGTCATCGGGGAGGTAGACACCAGCTAAGATACTCAGAGACTGTGTGAAATTATAGACAGAAATCACAGTAAAAAATGCTAAAGGCAGTGATCAGACTAAAAGGTTCATTGCAAGGAGAAGGTAGTAATACTGCACATTAATGAAAGCCTGGACCTATCACCTGCTGTAATAATTATCATGCTAATATGGGGGGTTGCCTCGGTTTGTGGTTTTTGGCATTCCCATTACTACCAGGAACTGCAAATTCAAACACTGTATGTGTAACATAAATGAAAAGATTCTCACCTTAATGCTGTGCAGGAGAAATAAATTACAATTGGTTTTCTTTTTTTTTTTTTTTTTTTCATTTTCACTTTTAAATTTCCTTTGACTGGGTGAACCTCAGGCTATGGAAACGCACGCAGACATTGTAGCTACACAGATACCAGCATACAAATCTCTTCTGTACAGGAAACACATCAACACTAATCCATTTTCTGTACAAAATGTAAAACTTCGCATGTTCTGCACAAGCTCATTACTGACTAGTATCTTAAGCTTGTCAAGTGTTCTAAAGGAGCTTTCCAAGAGAAGTTTGTAGTTAAGCATATGGTAAGCTCGTCCAGTCCATATGACTGGTTGAGCATCGACCACTACTGTTGATACAGTTTCCCTCAATATTATGACAGTATTTGTCAATGAAAATTAAATTGCTGTCAAACTTTTCCCACTAAACTTACAGCACAGCACTCGGAGAGAGCCAGCTTCATGACTCAAGCCAATAAGGCCTCCTCTAAACACTCCTCTTTTTTACCCATTTGTGGAAAATTCCCTGTGGATTTATTTCTGACTTTTGCAATAACCTATAAAGGCTTTCCAGTGTTTTCTGTGGAAAAATCCTATGAAGCCATATTTAATGCATTTACTGTCTTTTCTTATAGTCTGTGAAAAATCACAGGCAGCAATATCTGGGCGATCTGTAAGGGCAGGTGCTTACAGACTGCAGAATGGGCAACAACGCTGCGCCAAACTTGAGGAACCACACATGGCTGCAATGTGTCCTGCTCGTGTGCACAAATATCTGCTTGAAGTTCATATTTGGAGGGTCGGGGAATAGTCACATAATGAGAAAAGCCTGGAAAAACCTAGACCAAACAGGTTCAAAAAATAACAATCACAGTTTTATTATCTTTGAAATAATTCAAATGAGTTGGTGAAATATTGCATGTTTTAAACAAACATGCTGCAAGTTTCTTTTCACCTTTTACCTTTGTTTTCAAATGCTGAAAAACAATTCGCACAAATAAAATACTTTATAACTTCCCTAAGCAATTATGTCAATGAAGGCTGTTTCTTCATCGATTTTAAACTTTTTTTAAAGAAAAAAAAAGTGGCATTATAGCAATTTCTATGGGTTTTTTTAATATCACATTAAAAAAAGGTGTAATAGAGGACGCCAACAGTGAATAAGCAGTCTAGGAAGAAAAAATATATCGATGGGTATACCAAGAACAACATGACATTAACTGCAGAAAGTACTGAAAGAGAGTCGCTGCTTTTAGTTGGTATTTTACTGTCTCCCTTCCACGTATGGATCTGGTCTCAGCTACAGGAAAATACTTCTAAGACTGATTCATATAATCATTCTGGAATTGTACTTCTTTGCAACCATGCTCCTGACTACATTTCCCAATAGCTGACACAGCCAGTGCCTCAGGACCAGCAAACCAACACTATGCGATACCACCAACATTCAGAAACTGCCCCTGCTGCTGGTGTGCCTGTGGTGGGGAGCCAGTCCGAGTTTGGGCTGGGCAGACCCCACTGAGGACATCCCAAGGCATGTCTCACACCCGGCACAGGTGGTTTTCAGAGGCCAGGCAAAGCTAAGCTGCCCACCTCCCCTGGGAGGCTGCCTGGGTCTGCTGGAGGCGCCCGGGAGCGCTGGTCTGCAGGATGCTGCCAGAGGGAAGAGAGGCTCTCCAAGCCCAGCACCAGGTGGGGCAGCTGCAAGCCCAGGGACCACCTCACCCTGGGACTTCTGTTTGCAACTCTTATTGTGTTATTAAAACAGTCCTACTCAAACAGATGGGCACTCCTTCCATCCAAACACGGGAGATAACAAATACCTTACGTCTCCCTGTCCTTCCGCAACCAGGTGCTCCAGTTTGATTTTTCTACCCTAACATATCAAGTACACATGAAAATTTGGATGTGGTAGAAAATCAGAAAGTCAAGATGTTTTTCTCTTTGCTAATCTGGGGCTGCAGAAATACAAATCGGCAGCAGTGAGGCTTTTCTCCTTTAGGGATCCTTTTGTAAGGGACAGGGGATAGTGCTCAAGGTCATTGGCTTTTGTGGTTTTGATGAAATTATTTGTCTGCTCTTAAATTCAATGGGCAATTTCAGTAGCAGCCACTTCCAAAAGCCTAAATTTGGCAGTTTGTAATACTTAGTCAGTCTGTTGGGAAGGCAACAATGTCCCTAAAATACAGATATGGAATTAAAATATGGAGCAGAACAATGACTCTATTTGTCTCTTATATGGAGACACATACACAGAGATTACTCAGATGGAAAAAGGGATATAAGAAGAATCCCAGAAATGACAAGTGCACATTAAGCATCATCATGTTTTAGACTGAGATATTTCTTTGAGAAATTATTTGCAACTCGGAGCTGTACCTCCGCAGCACACACATGGCTTGGGTATGACGAGCAATTGGAGCAGAGATTAGCTGGAGACTCTAGCAGAGAAAAATGGGAGAAGGCTGATACATATCTATGTTCAAAGGTGATAATGTCACCCTGGCCCATCACAATTTCAGTAGGCTGATGGTGGAATTTAAGCCTCTCTCATATCGAGTACACAAAGAGGTACATCTTGGCAGTATAACAAAAGCCAATGTGGGTGGCAAGGTAGCTGCAAATTTAAGCATGAATGCTCTGGATGTGGGGGCTTGCACCTGATTACCAGATGCTTCAAGCAGATGGCCAGGGAGAGGAGAGAACAGGGCTCATGGTTGCTTTGATAGGGTTACAAAAAGCACCAAAACCAGGAAACGGAAAAAAAGAAAACTTCCATGACTGCACAAGGTATCAGATCAACAGGGCCACCGAGACACAGCACACTCTGCACCACATTTGGGAGGTGAGTCCCAGAATCAGGCTGGTGTGGTTCAGTATCAGCAGCAAAACTCATTGAGATGGGGTTCAGGAGAAGGGGGCAAAATTATATATCCATTACCACCATGCAGAATGGGGAGCTGTCATTTAAATACAGGATATTCTTGGCGTTTTCCACCTCGGAGGAGTTCCTCCATAGATGGTTAGCACTGATGTACCATTTAGTACGTGTGGGAGTCAATGTGGGCTCTTTCTCTGGGGCTGGTACTGGTACTGACGCTTGTAAGAATGCTTCCCTACAACAATCAGAAGTGCCAGAGCTTGTTTAAAAAAAAAAAAAAATTAGAAAGGAAAAATCAAAAAGCTCATTCTATCCAGTGGCAAGGGTTTGAGAAACAGCATTTGAGCTTCACACAACAAAGAGTACAAATCTGAGAATTTGACTCTACTTCACCCTGATGATTAACCAGACAAATTTCAGCTGAGTAATCCCCCTCAATGAGTTGAGCAGCATTTGTGTAATGGGATGCCTGATCCTGCCTCAGGACCTTCTGGTCTGGCACTGTCAAAGCACGAGTCTGGTTGGAAGAGGGGACAGGGCACCTCCAAAGACAGCCACCAGCCTTCCTGCCCTGGCATCCCCAACGGCGCGGCGAGGGAGAGGGTTACAGTGCTGGTGCAAACCAGTGACCTGAAATCATTAAAAATCTGTGTTCATCACATTTCTCAGGAGGAGGCGGCTTCAGCTGAGCATCTTGGCTAACCTCCCACTCCGATCACCGCACCCTGCCAGCTCCACTGCCCTGTGTCCTTTTGGTTTAGTAGTCTATTCTCCATAATGCTTTCCTGGTATTTCTGGGGAGCACACAGGATGGAGGTGAATGCTCTCTGAGAGCACCTCCAGCCACCAAAATGGTTCTTCCACACCCGAGCACTACAGAAACATATGGCAAAGATACAAACACGTCACCAACCACCCAAATATGGCATCCAGCTGAGACAACCCCCATGGACCATGCAAGGCAGTGGGCTTGGGTCCTCGTTCAGAAACAGCTTCATATTTGTGCTGCCAGCCTGCATCTACACCAGGATAACGTATGTTTGACTGGTTATTGCAGTTTTAAAACACCTAACGTGCTGCAATGGAAGCACAGTGCTGTGGTTAGGAGTGATGTAAGGTGGTGGCACATTGCTGAGCCCAAAGCCACATCTTTCATCTTTCTGCTGGTGGCAATCCGTGGTCAAGAGGTTTGGTGCCTCCAGGCAGGGATGTGCAGACCCTCTCTGAGAAGGCTCACAGTGGGAACTGCCACCCCCTATATAACAAATAGGCACAGAGAGAGGGTTTACTAAATTCCTTACCCCATCCCAGCCATGGGGATTCTTTATTTGATATCCAACAGCCAAACAGGCCCCGTTCTGGGGGGCAGTCCCCTCTGCCTCCCCACACTGCCCGCTGGCACTCAGGAGGAGGCAGAAAGGGTGGCACGGAGGGAAGAAAGGAGAATCTCACTCGCTGCGGCCTCTCCTCCTCAGCGTGTTAATCATTACAGCTCATCCGCTCAGCACCACTTTTTCCTTCTGCTCAAATAATTAAGAAACACCTGTGTTCTTTTCATTCAATAACACACGTTTCAGAAAAAGCCGCTCTTTTAAGCTTAGATTATTTTCTGTGACCACGATTCAGCTGACAAAATAACAATGACTCACTTCGCCAAGGACTGAGGAAGAGGGGGGGGAGGGAGAGGCTGTCAACCCTATGTTAAAAATAAAAATACCAAATAAATATTATTGAAAATAAAAAAAAGAAGCCACCTTAACATTCATCTCCTTCAAAATGGCCGGTGCCCCCATGCAACTTTGAAATCTGAATAAACTCCTGGAGGTGACTCTTTGCCAACGTTCGTGCCTATGCCAGCTTTCTCACAAACGAACAGCTTGTATCTCCATGAAAACCAATGGATGGAACAAATTGTATTAAATTATGTAAAATGATACTAAAGAGCACAATCTACCAGTAAAAAAAAATATTTAAAAATTGGAAAATCTTGTTTTTATAAATTTGAGAAAATTGTAAAAGATAATTGGGGGGGGGAATGTTACATTTTTATTATACTTAAAGGGATGTCTCATGGATTTAAGCAGGAAATGAGATTTATTCTCTCATAGGTCAGACACACATAATTCTTTGGTGCCGTTGACACCTGTGAGTTATTTAGCCTTCCTCATACTTTAGCATGTAGAGAAATCCCATCTCTATGAAGCTGAGCATAGCCCTGTGACAGTCTCAAATTGTCCCTCCCTATCACACTGTAGGAGCTGTCAGCGCACATTATGTATCCAAATTTCTTGCTACTTCTCAGAGACCCTTTCTGGAGGGGGAGGGGGATGCAAATAACAGTAATTAGCACCAAATTTACTATATCTTCAGAAAATTATTAAGGATATTTTCAGCACCTATTGAGGACTTTTATAATTTAAATATCCTTATATGTCCATGCAAAGAACATTCCAGTAACTTTGCCTGAAATGGGTTTTAAATTGATGATTTCCAACCATGAGTCAGTTAATCATGAACGAAAAGATCTGACTATTTCTGTATCCAGGGTGGCGGAGAGGGTTGAGGATGTGAGAGCTTTTGGCTGGTTTGAGGCTTTAAACGACACTCTACTGGCATAGAACAGGGAGTCAAAATTCAGGGCTTTGTTCTGACAGCCTGTAGCCCACGGGGAGCCGCCCGGTGCCCCAGCCTCGTGCAGGGCTGTGCCTACAGGTTGCAGGCAGATTTTAGAAAACAAGTTCATCCCTGTTCATGGCAGCAGGACCTGGCCGTGGGCTGGTGGCTCCTGGTGGAGTCCTTCTGCTGCACGCAGAGACAGAACATCCCCCGGGGCCAGGGGAGGTGGTCAGTGGGTCAGTGCCCAGGTGCACAGGCAGGGCTCCCTCACCTGCCCAGATCCACTGACGGGGCCGAAAAATGACAAAGTCTCTGGCTTATCCTATCTTCAGTCAAAGAGACAGGGCACCATTAATCCAGTTTTAAAAGAAAGAGGTTTGTCTGCATGTGTCTAATTTTTATTCCCCGCCTCGATCCCTTTTTCTCTTTTCTCCCCCTCTCTCCGTTGCAAGGCCCTGAAATGCAGACTCATGATTCTTGGCTGCAACAGATAGTTAATTTATTCTGCAACTGCATTAACTCAGCGTACATCTAAACCTTCCAAACCTAACTCTGGAAGACTATGCCACATGACTGAGGGTTAGCTTGAGCTCTCAGTTCTGCCACATCGCTCTCCACTGGAGATCTTTACAATCCTAAAAAAAAAAAAAAATTAAAAAAATAAAAATAAAAAAAACCCCTTCTGCAGCCAGTAAAGCACATACAAGAACCGCTCAGCAGGACAAATGAGCATTGTAGCTTCCATAGTCACATACGCCACAGGGAGCCTCAACTAATTTCCACTCTCAATAGAGCTTATACAGACCTGGAAGCTTAAAATTGTTCCCGTCTTTCCAATGAATAACACTGGGATCCTGTAAAAAAGACACTCCTTTCCTGAAAGGCAAGAGGAATTTGAAGGCCTGGGGGCTGCAGCGGGAGAAGTTGCTCTGCCCCTTCCCTGTGCAGCTACAGGGTAGCTGGCAAAACCGAGTGCACCCGATAAACCACATGGGCTTTCCTGACCAACCACTGCCTGGAAGTCACCTCCACTGCCAGAAAAAGAGCCCACCTGAGACTGATAAAGCGTGGGAGATGAGGCCAGCACTGCCTTCTGGAAAAGGACAGTGTGCTTGCTATTTTTGCAAACAGGTAGAGCTTAAGAGCTGGCTCTGAAGGGTTAATGCTAGGACTTGACAAATCTCCCCGTCTCCGTGATCCAGTCACCACCACAGCCTACCCTCATGACTCACAACAGCTGGAGTTGCTAAACTGGCAGCGTCACAGTGTGGCATCAGGAAATTTAAGATAAAAAAACAAGTACAATATACAAGGAATCCTAATAAATTCTGGAAACTGTAGACATGTAAATCTCCAAGCGCTAAAAAAGCATCCTGCTAGAGAAACTATTTTTAAAAAAGGCTATTAGGAGGTGTGAAAGCGAAGCTGTCTATTATGTTTCTAAAGAAAGGCACCAAATGCTTATTTTTCATCCCACTGAATTCTGAGTGCCCGTTTTTGACAGACAGTTAGCACAAGGTCACTGCCAGTCAGCGGGCTCCCCGGCCAGCAGAGCCTCCCGGACATCAGAGGGACCAGACACTTGGGGAGAAAATTGAACTTGCTGCAACAATGCTGTTTTAGATCATCTGAATGAAACCTGATCCCAGCTGCTGTCTTCTGGGTTTCTCTTCCATACCTTTTCTTATGCAGCAGGATAATTTGATATATTTTTTTCATCGTTAAAATCCAGCAGCTCCTCTACTTATGTGGTTTTTTTAATGGGGTAAATTGAGGGAATAAAGTATAATAATAAATAAAAAAAAAAGATGGGGAAAATATTTCCTTCCCCTCTGCGCGACTCCCACCGCAGACAATGCAAATCCCACAACACATGTTTGCAGGGAAATCAGAGCACACTCAGGGATAGAAGTGCAAATTCGTCTCATCTAAATGATTAAACTAGTAACAGTTATAAACAAAGAGCTTTTTATCCCACTGATTTCGGGATGGGTTAGTGCTTTTCTCCAAACAGTCTTCAAATAGTTTATGCTAACCAAAATATCCCTCCAAAAACAGAACCATGCAGTGACCAAATAAACAAGAAGATTACTCCAAGGGGGAGACGGCAGCACACGAGGGGAATCCAAACTTTGCGGGGCTGTGCTGAGATCCTGACAAATCCAGTGAGCTCCACGGTCACGTTTTTATCAATGCAAAAGTTCTTCTTTAATTTTGTGTCCGGCCTGCAGCAAAAATGGTGCACCCAGAAACCCCTTCTTTCTGCTTCAATTCCTGTGATTTCAGCCAGAAAGGCCCTCCGATTTTTTTCTTTCTATATTTTACTATCTAAACACTTAGATTTGCATATTTATTTATTTAATTTTTAAAAAAATCTAGAAGGAGCTTTGAGAAAGCAGTTACCAAAGCAGAGAAGACTCTGTGGTCAAATTTCATCTTTATCAGTTGTCTATAAACCCCTCATAGTAAGAACCCAAGAGTCCCCAGTCTTCATGCTTTCTCCTTCCTGAAGGTATGGGCACACCTAGACCTTTACTCACTGTCCAATACACCTTTCCCTAAGTGCCTGGAGGAAATTTCCTGTCACGTGTCAAAAGCTGCTCACAGAGTTCAGGAATCAGGCCCACAGTCTGTAGCAAAACTGCAGCAACATCCTCAATTTGCTTTCACATTGGCTTCTCTTTTTTTTTTTTTTAAATATTAAAAACATATTTCATCATTACGATCTACATTTCCATTCATACATCTTTTTCATTATTTTTTATCAGCTAATCTAAAATGATACACCAAGTGCTACCTAAAGAGCCAGTTTAATATTAGTTCTTAGAAGGAAAAGATCTGACTCTGATTTTGCTCAGAACTCACTTCCATGAAGCCATCTGAGTCACCCTGGTACAAAAGTGATGTAAATAAGAGCAGGATCAGCTTACAGGTGTTAGGCAACAGAGCAAAAGAATACATTCATACAAATTCTTACAGGTATAGCACTCTATACCTGTGTTGGAAGTGCTATTTAAGCACACAGCGGTTGAACAAAAAAAAGAATGCCTTTCTAAAAAAAAAATAAATAAATTATGTCATTGCAAAACACCATGGGAGCAATTGCTTTCTCTCCCAAATGTTGCCTGAAAAATCCAGAGTACTTGGACTAATAAGGACCTTTTCCAAATTCAGTGCTTCTAAAAATATGAGGTCTATCATAAAAACACTTATACAGGTGATACACAGGTTTTTTTCATTAGACTTTTATGCAAGAAATTGGGCTTGCATATTACACATTATTCAAAAAGAATAATTAAAGTCCTACATGGACACATATCTGCCTCAGGGCAGACCTTTTATGTTGTTTTGCATTCCATGTGTCACTCAAAAGAATTGCAACTGGGAAATGATGTTGAACTAAAATAAGACAAGAACACATTGACTAAAATTATACCCTGTCCAATTTGCTGACACCCCTTTAGACATCTTGCCATGATTGCTCTGGTGCAACCACTGTTCTGCGTATGGGTGACATTTAAACTGAGCATAGTTGTACACTGAAATCAAATAAAGGATTTGAGGACTTTTTTTTTTCTTCTCCTTTTTGATACTGAAAAGTACATGGGATTTGAAAGCAGAAGAAAAAGGACATACTTTGAGCAGTGATCTGCTTTTGTTATCCTGTCTAGGAAAAGCATTGTTGGTTTTCTACAATTAATATACTTGTGTGAGAATAATCAGATTAGGAGCTTGAACCTTCAGCTCTCATGTGCCCAAAACTCCCACAGAAGTTAATGGGGGGTTTCAGCTCACGAGGATAACAGGGCTGAGCCTTTATTCTGCAAAACCAGATTTCCCCAAGGCCTGACAAGTGCACACATTTGAGTCGCACACTCTTTGTCTGGTTTGCCTGGTTGCACTGGCCGTGGCTGAGGCCGGAGGGGTGCATGGCAGCAGCACCTTCTAGGGGTCCCCTCATCCCACCCCAGCCCTCCCAGCAGCCGCTCAGAAAGCCAGGAGCACAGGATGAAAAGCCTGGGATTTTTATGATACATTAGAGCCTTTTTTAAACCACTTAGAGCTAAATTTAACACATCCTCTGCATGCTACCCATCCCACCTTTCCTTCCCACCTCTAGCCTTCTCTTCGGCTGTTTTGTTTTCTCTTTCATTTCACTCACTTCCTTAATTAAGTTGATAATGTAATTATGTCACAGCTGTAGCATCCTCCTCTTGCAGAGGTGGCTGGATTTCTGTAACTTCAGCCTGTTTGATGATTGAGTGATAGATACAGAGATAATTGTAACTTTTCAGAAATCTTATTTATAAGTTGTAAAAGGAAGGCGCTGGCTACGGCACGAGGGGGACTAATGTTTGGTATCAAGTGGGTCTTGCTTGCTTTCCGTGGAAAGTCAGAGCTGTGCAGGAGAAGGGAAGCAGCAGGGAATGAGGGTTTTTTACACAGAATTCTTAAGTGCTGGGAGAGGGAGAGCACTTCAGTTGGGGAGGGAAAGAGACCTTCATCTTTCAGTAATTGTCAAGGCAGAGGAAAGAAAGCAGCCAGTTCAGTAAAATCTCAGCATCGCAACCCTCCCCCCTCCCAAAAAAATACACAAAAGGTCTTGCGTTGAGCTACTGTACATTCTCAAATGGAAAAACCTGATACTCTGAGCAAAGGGTTCAAGCTAATTTAACAGATAACCTGTAACCAATATATTTGCCTTCCTATTTTGCTAAAGAGTAGATTTCCTGTGATGTACTTGATATATGACTCTTAGTAATGAAAGAATACTATCCCTGACCTTTTATTACATATGGAAATATTAAAGTGTTTTACATCAACACATCATGGCATATTAATAGGAGACAATCTAGGGGAACAGTTAACCGAGAAGAGGAAAAAGCTTCATCAACTACTCCAATTTCCAGAAGAGGATCAGAAGTACTTGCCTGTATGAACAAACAAAACATATCTACTGGGAAATGTAAACAGAGTCGGTGTGAATCATGAGACCCATCATGTTTTGGAGCAAATCTGCAAGCACAGGCATATTCCAGAAATAAAATCTATTAGCAGGAGGTCAAGGTTGCACACTGAAGCAAGTAAAGAGCTAAAACTTGGCCTATCTTCCCTTGATGTTGGCCTGCTTGCTGCTTCTCTCTTCATGCGCTTCCACTCTGCTATTCTTGATATTCCTCATCTTTCAGCGTGCACTTAGGAGACTCTTACATGGAAAACAAAGGTCTCCTCACCATGTCTACATGTGCAGCACAGCCTGCCTTCCCTTCCAAGTGCTGGGGGATGGTTACTAAAAATACTGCTCTCCAAACATTACCACGCGCACACCAAACTTTGATCTTCCAAGCTTTTTCTACACCAGCTTTAAGACTACAATTCTTATCGATGCCTGTATACATTTCAGTTGAAAGGAGAGAAGTGGGGTGTCTTTCTCTGGCACATCTGATATTCTGCATAGATTTTGTCACACACAGCACTTGCACAAATTTTTGCGAAGCTGTTTACAGAGCGTGCTCTCCCAAGGAGCGAGATGCTTCTGGTATTTAGCACCCAGCAGGGCCAGCATTAAAATAAGGCAGATTCTCCTGACCTGACAGGATACCTCTCTGCTGGTGCCAGGCCTCCATGGGATCAAAGGCATCCACCTTAGATGTACCTTCAGTCAGCCTTTCATCTGCCTCCGATTTCCCCACCGGCAGAAAATCCCTAGGTTTGCACAGCTGCAGGCCAGGTACAGCCATAACTTTTACCAGGATCTTTGACCATCTTGGGTCTGACATGTGGTCAAGCCCCAGAACAGGCTCTGACATACACACGCTGCTAACACAGCTGCCTCTCTCTAAAAAAACCACACTATAGAAGTGGTTATTCCTAAGTTTTCCAGTGCAGAAAAGAGATGCTCAAGTGCTTTCTCAGAATTCTATGCAGTTTTCTATGGCTTTAGGGAAACAAACAGTGGGAACAGGATCACACCTGGTGTTGTTTTGATTTTATGATGTCTGGGGAGGTGACTCCTATCAGGCATCTGCAACCAACTTGAGGTGCAGAGCTGCTAGCGGGCACTTCATACCTTTTTAGACCCATCTACCTTTGCCCATTCGTCTGTTCAGTAACCGAGAATCAAAGATGAGTGCATCAGCTCCACTGCATTTGGTGGATGCTGTTTTTGATAATGGAACCACTCCAAAGTCAGGGGAATAAGCAATGTCCAGAAGATACTTTGAGAACTTTTAAGACCTGTTAGGATAATACTATTGGGCAAACTTTACAGCTCTAGACGGCATGGACACTTCATTATCATCTCCATGTCACTGCAGCTTTAAGGCTTTGTTTACCCTGCTTCACTTAGGTGCCTCTCTTCTTTGAAAAGCAGAAGTAGAGAGGGAAAGAGAAAACGCTAAAAAAATCCCCCTATAATGCCCAAAGTGTGATAACCTACTGTGGTGAAAGATAACAGGCAGGCAAACCAAAAAGTGAGTGATGCAGTCTTCATGGGAGGACTCCATTACCAATTGCCTAAAGAATCTTCGTGCTATTATGAAATGGAAATTATTTGTAAAGAAGGGTTAAAGGTCACACGCAGGCGTTCACTGGGAATTATTGACATAGGTATGACATAGATGATAGCAAATCAAAAAGCAATTTTATAAACATTGTTATTAAATAGTATGGTAATTACTTTAAGTACTGGAGGAATGTCAGGGTCATATGAGAGTTTTGTTGGTGTCATAGTTTTTTTATTTGACACTTAGGGGATCAATGACACTTAGTATATTTATTCTGAAATGTGAGCTCTGTCGCCAGCCTAGAAGCTAATTCACATACCACATACTACCCCATATTTATACAGAAATAATTTCTGATTTTTATTTCATTCACTAAGTATCCAGCAATGCAAGCGTCAAAGCTCTCCACACATAAAAGTATGGAAGTAATTAGGGATTATGTGGTAAGTGTACAAACATAGTTTATATTACTGTGTATTAGAAAGGACCCCTTTTATAGCTGCCTTTGTCAATTTGACAGAGCAAAGGGTTTTAATGTACTGTAATAAGAAATGTAAGAGGGGGCAAAGGACAGAGTGGCTGTGATGCCTGTTTGTAAACTGCCTGGCCCCGAGGTCCTCCCTCTCTCCTACTCATCCATGCTCCACGCTTATTCTATGGTCATATACATTTTAACCCAGTTAATAGCAGGCTGGTGGGGGCAGAGGCTGGGGGACATCCCTTAAATGCACGTTGTCAGCTGCCTCCAGAGCTTATAGCAGTGCTTCCACCGGGGCAGACGCTTGCCAAAGACAGCATGGCAGAGATGATCAGCAGCAAAACTTCCATGATAAAACATCTTACAAAAATATTTTACTTTATCTTTACCCTAGGCCGCAATTCCACTCAGGATCAGGTGACTGACTGAAATAAATAAATGTGAAAACTGCCTGGGAGGTGAACAGACAGGCAGGGTGACATCCCAGGCAAGCCCCCGAGCTGACATTTTACGAGCTCAAAATTTGTAACGAGGGTTCCCGCGTGTTCCGTGGCTTTGTGGTGGATTTGTTCCACACCTGTTCCTCATCAGGAGCAGGGGGAGCCCCGAGAGGGTGCACAGCCGAGCTTGGAACACCTCGCCCCAACCAAGCCACTACCCTGCTCCCTCCCTTTAATGAGAAACAGGTCTGGTACAAATGTTCCTGCAGCCTTCCCACGTCCTCCACAGGGACAAGGGGAAGCGCGGAGGGATGGGGAGTGTTATTTACTACTCAGAAGGACAACAGCATCCTCCACTTCACATGTAATAGATGACAGTGGCGCTTCGCCGCAAAGAGTTCAGAATTTAAACTGTAACATGAAATATGTACTACCTGGTAACGTCCCTGTCACACTCTGTGAACTTCAGGTCAATTAAGAAAGAAATCAGCTGACATTGATAAAATGCTATTTTCGGTGTAAATGAAAGGAAAACCAGCACAGATTTAGCACAATTTTAAGGCAAAACTCAAAGGCAGCAAAAAAGGTGGAAAAATGAATGACCAGAGCATATGCTTTAGAAATGGGTAGGTCCACATAAAACACAAATGTCTGTTTTAAAAGATGTGGGATAACTGCAAGGCACCATGTTTGAGCCTCTCTGTGCTGTGAGCAGAGTGGGCACCTCTCATCCTCCCACAGGTGAGGCAGCCACTCCTCTGCCAGCCAGCCCCACTCCTGCTCTCAAACTGCACCACACCACTGAGCAAGCCATGCCAGGATCTGCTGGTAGCTAGCACTAGACAGAGCTCGACTGGCAATCCAGCGCTGGAGTTCCAAAATGTTTCGCCAAAAGGGCACGCTGGCACAGAGCTGCCCTTGCCACCTGCAGCTACTCCCTCTGTCCTGTGGCATGGGAAGCTCTGTCACAGCTGGACAGGGAATTGCAAAGGGCTCTTGCATTTTCCTTTTACCTTTTATGCCAGGTTCATCCCCAGGATCTACAGTGCACAGCCTAAAGCCTGGAATAAAAATAAGGCCTCACTGCAAACGTGGAAAATCACATTTTACTGTGATTTATGCAGTAGATAATATGTTCTGGCTGCAGATTGACTGAATTGGTGGTCCCACATTAAATCTCTAATCTGAAGCATGCAGAGGCTCCTCAGCAGAAGTTTGCACTGTGGCATAAGTACTTGCTAGGAAAGTAAATAATCCAAAAGGCAACTACTTCCAGAAACAACATTAAACAAATCAGCATTTCCTGGTGCTCTGGAAACACAATAATTTAATGTGTTGATAGCTGCTTGGCACTTTGGAAAACCAGGAAACTGAGTTCGACACCCCTTCTGCAAGGGGGGTGAGCAGCCTTAGTCCAATACCCTAGAAGCTCTGGCTGTGGTTTTTGTACAGAGATAATAAATCCAGGCTTTGATAGGGAGCTCACATTTAAAAATAATGTCACTGATCTCTATTTGGCATGCAGCAGAGATGTGGCAAGCATGATGAGAAGAGGAGAAAAGATCAGTCACCAGAAAAAAATAGAGTACAGGAAACAGGTGATAGCTTTAGTATAATGAATTCCCTAACTTAAGTTTTAAGTTTATTAATTACAGACAGACATAGGTCTAGGTGGTATGATTTAAATACTCTATTTAATTCAGCATTAAGAGCTTGGGAATGTTCAGGTCCTGTCACAACTCCGAGAACTTCAGCTCCAAGCTGGGCTAGATCAGCACATTGCCTCCACCAGGTTCACCCCCAAATCCAAGCCCTGGTGGTTACCTGCCGTCCATACCACCCCATCTCCAAATTTTCTCTTCAACATCTAAATGTTCACACTGTTCTGGGTGCACAAAACATCTGTGGGATGTTCTCATTCACACACCTCAACCACACGGCTTCGGCATCTTTCCTCGGATAAAATGGAGACCCATTTAATCTGGATCGGAAAGAAAGTCAATCAACCAGTCCTGGGTGAGGAAATTGCATAATTTACATTACATAATCACATCCCCCCCGAGGATGGGAGGTACCTTCACGTTGGGCAAGACAAACAACACCTTTCGTCAAGTGGCAGCACTCTGCTTCTCATTCACCTAACTCCATGCACTCCCGGGTGACCAGCACTGTTACACCAGGACTTAACTACTTAATAAATACTACTGAAATACTGACTGATAACAGCAGTAGCCAAGGAACCAGTGGAAAAACTGGAGACTTAAGGGTGATCACTGCAGAAGTGAAAAAAAGAATGCAGATTTTTCATATCAAAAGAGTACTCTAATTTATCTGAAAGCCTAGTTCTTATCTACTGCACAGTAAAAATGCAAGCCTCAAAGACAAAATTCTCCACTTTTCTGTTTCAACATATTCAGAATGTAGAGAAGCATATTCAGGAAGTTTCTATATTTGATGATCTTTTTCCATTCTAAGTTTCTAATTAGTACTATGCCCTATTCTGTGAGTTTTATTTTGAGCACCAGAGCCAGCACACAACACCCAGAATGCCTATCCTTCAACCGGATAAAAATATGTACGTCCACATTCATTCTGTAGCAACAGATCCTTTTTTATCTGCCTGCTGAGGATGTGGAGCTGGATTGACCAAACACCAGAAGCTCAGAATCTGTTCATTCCTTCCCATTTTAATACAGAAGCACTTTAACTGGTGACTGTCATTGAAAGCAGACGCATTTAACAGGTTTGGTTTGCCACACGTCCAAGCAGCAGAGATATTTTGAGACTCCCAGGCGGGGAGGGTTTTCAGTACCAGTCCCTGGTGCTACAGGTAAGCCCATCTGCCTGCCCTCCAGGGACACGGGGGCTCTACCCAACACTGGTTTTACAGCACCTGCATACAGTTTGCACAACTACTTGTCTCCTGTTTTTGTTCTAGAACAGTCTTTTTCCAGCTCTGACACGTAACTTGCAGCGTTTGGTTAGGACACCACAGAACAGCCCGCATGCTTCCCCTCTACCCTGCCAGAATATTGCCTCCAGTGTTTCTCCAGCCCGAGGACAAAGGACATTGCTCAATCATTCCGCTCCAAAAACTTGCCTTCCCACATTCACACCCTGCAGAGGATCCCTAGAAACTTGCACCTACCCAAAAGGGAGATGCGACCCACCCCCAAAAAACATCTGAATTCAGAGAGACCAACACAGGTTTCTTCCAGTCCTTTCCTTTACTGAAGTTCAACCTCCAAGACAGCAGCAGCTCTCACCACCACATGGGGCTGGGGACAGCTGTGGCTGGCCATGTGCAGAGTCCCCTCCCGAGCACACCTGAAGGGCAGCTCCAGTCCTACCCACAATAACTACTTCCATTCGAGATCAAAGAGATGCCCAGACAAACAGCACAGCTCGCTGGGGCTCCCATGCATCACCCAAGATGGGCTCCAATTGCTTTGACTCACACCCCACCACCCAGCTTTTTGATCCTATCTATTTAGTATTTAAGACTTTTTCCTGACTCCTGAAAAATCTGTCAGCAGGCTTACATTTGCATTCAACATTAACAAAGGAAGAGCTGAAAGTACAAAAAAAAACAACAAAAAAAAAATCTTGGGGGTGGGAAAAGCTGGAGGGAGGTGTAATAAAATGAAGTCAAATGAAAATAAAACAAAAGAGGAACACAGTACATAGCAGGAAAATCAAAAGACAAAATAAAAGATTAAGGAGTGCAGGTAAAGATAAAATTCAAAAACTGCTTTAAATGTTGATTTTCTCCCTACTGTTTTTGTTTCATGCAGTATTTTGATGCTAGCATCTAATTATTCTTTGCAGTGTTTTATCTCCCCCATTATAGTATCACCAGATTTTTTTTTATTGGCACTTTCCTTATTAATGATTACAACACCTACGTTTAAGGAGCTAAATGAGTTCTCTCTTTTCCTCAGCTGCAGAGAGGGGGGTCAGCAGAGAAATGAGAATTATTCTGTTGTATGCAGATGTGTTATACTCAAAATTATTTTTGGCCATTGAAGTAGCTCCCACAGCTTGCTGAGGCAAAAGAAAGATTCCTCTCCATTCCTAGCTGTGACCCAGGAAAGTCAAGGAGATCTTCTGCTCTCCAGTCAATCACAACAGGAATTTAACAAATCTTCCATCTTCAGCCTAAAAGCATTAACAGTTTCCTTTTAAATACCTATTCTTAATTAAACTCAGCTTCCTTTTCAGAATCATTCAGCACAGAAACATGTCCACTAACAGAATGTGTTTGCTTTTCCCTCTCTGCCGTGGGTCCTGATGCTTGCTGGAGCCAAGTGCCTCAGAGAGTCCCCCCGAGCACGCCCTCGGGGACCGTCCCCGTGTGCGGCAGTACTCACATGGCACGTGGGCAGCCTGAGCATCCCTGTCCTCGGCAGCCCCGCACGGAGACAGCGCCTGGAGAGCGCCCGGGTGCTGCCGCTCGCTGATGAGCTCCGTCTGGTTGCGTTCCCAGCGGGCCGGGGCTGCCAGCTGGGGGAAATTAAGCTGTGCTGGAGCTGGNCCCCGCCCCCCGCCGGTGCCACCACCGGGCTCATGCGGGAAGGCTGCGCTCCCCAGGGAGCACCAGGCACGCAGCCTGGCTGGAGCCCGACCTCTACCTTGGCCACGGCCCCAAGGCCAGGCGGAGGGCTTTTGGGGACAATTGTGTAACGACACAAACGAAACCTGGGCTGGCAGGAAACCAAGGGAAGCCCAAACACAGGTGAAAGAATTAAAATTTTTTAAAAATTTAAAAAATAAATAGGAAGATGTATTTATTATTTACATATTAGGCAGAAAAAGCAAGCCAGGGTGCAAATAACTGCAAGGAGCCGGAAATTCTCGCACCTATGCAAAGTTGGCAACATGCTTCAAGCTTACTACTTTATTTTTTTTTTTTTTTCCTTTGGAATCCAAAACATGTCTGCTGTACTCCCCACACAGGGCACAAGTTACATTAATAAATTGGGTTTGACTGTGGCTTTCATGTGCTTTGGATTCTCAGGTATTACAAGGGCCTCAGTAAGTAGTTAGAAGAAATTAATAAAGATCCGTATAAATATTGTTCTAAATAACTGCTTAGTAGCCATTGCATATTTATATTACAATAAATAAATTAAATTTGCCATCAAAGTTTCATGGCAAAGCAGTAGAACTATCATACTGGAGAAGCAGACAGACAGACAGCCTGTTGGGGAGACAAAAGCTAAAGCTTTCTTAACATAGAAAATGTTCCATGAATAGGGTTAAATACTTAATGGTTGCTAGCAAAAGATAAGACAAATATTCTTTGTTAATATTTATAGAATCCCATCAGGAACTCTTTTGTCCTAGCATTGTTTCCAAAATTCAATCCCCTAGTTATATCCATCATTTTTCATGTGATTAAAGGAATCTAAATTTGCTGCCTTGTCTTGTAAAAGAGTAAAAAGTTAGATCTGTATTATTAAAGCCTCTTGGTTAGAGCAGCAAATGTAATATTGATAGTCTATGGTATATAAGTCTAAAAAACCAACTGATCACACACACGCGATATATAAAATGCATTCACAGGATTCACAGTGTTATTGCTAAGAAGTTGGGATCCAGCTGAAAAACAAGAGACAAATAAAATACTTGAAACTGATAAAACGCAAGAGATAAAATACTAGAACCACAAGGGTAAAAAAAGGCAAAGCTTTGGTGACAGGGAAGCGACATGACTGCCCTGCCTGGGGCAGGAGTCCTTCTGCTGTGGGAGTGAACCCTGACACCCTGCCCTGCACCCAAACAGGGAGCCCAAAGAATAGTTGGAGGCAGCCCTGGCCATCAGAGTTGGTCTGAAAAAATCACAAACACGGTCAGGGTGCAGGCGGAAACTGCTGCAGGATATCCAGCCATGAAACTTTCTTGGTAGCCTCCAAATGGGTTGGATGCCCAACGGTGGGCATGGGGGACCTGTGTTGAGCTGAGCAAAGGTAATGCCAGGCACACAAGGGAGGGAGGGGAGGGCACTGCACCCGTCAGGCACCTCCAGGGAGGGCTCCCGGGGCTGCAGGGCAGACACAGCATCATCCCCCAGTGAGGCAGACCCAAGATCCCTGCCCAGCCCTGCAGCCAGCACAGTGGGATGGGCGGGGTCCCTTTCCACGCCTGTAAAATGGGAACTCTGATAGTTGCTGTTACTTTTGGTGACAAAAATACACATTTATTTATTTATTTTTATGTACATACACCTATACACAAAAGACATAACTCCATCTGCAGCAGACTGAGCACCTGTCAGCACTGGTAACTGGCACCACTATTAGAGCCAAAGTGAGCAGATCCCTGACACAGACCAAGCACCTGCCCCCCCAGGTGTGTGCTGCTCTCCCGAGCACTGTGCCCCCGCAGCCCCTCCACCGAGGGCAGGCGGACCCTCGGGAGCAGCCACACCTACAGCCCTGCCAGCCCTGCCAGCTGCACCTGCCCGAGCAGGGAGAGGGGCAGGGGCAGGGGCTGGGCCACCCCTGGGGATCTTTATGCCAGACAGAAAAAAAAAAAGAACAAAACCAATGTTTATTCTTTCACCTCTAGAAAACCAAGATTCAGTGTTAAATTCTTCCCAGCCTACTAAAAAGGTTTCTTTTTTGTAAAACAGGCAAAAGCCAAGTCCTCATTGATCCAATCTTTATTTCTTTACCCAGAACTTCTTAACAGCTTTAGAAAAATAGATAATTATTGCAGTTAATTTCAGCAAAACAGTTCAAACTCATCAGCGCTGCACAAGTATAATTTACTACTCCTTCTGACTTATTGTTTTGACTAGATGTAGATTGATGATTAAAGTGATAAACAGTAACATTTTTATAAAATGGCTGACTCTGCCAATGGCAACTGAATAAGAAACATGCTGAAATAGCTGTGCTGTTATTGTGATTGTACTCAAGGCTGTCAACAAAGAATATAAGTATTTGACAAGGTGTTATCTAATTGTGTTTTTAAAAGCCACGATACATACATCTTTTAATGTGTCACTTTAAGCTGCAAGAGAATTTCTTTTATTAAAAAGTACAAAGGAAAAATGAATGCCTTGCATTTTCTTGTTTCTTTTTCCCAAGCTCTGCCCTTTTGCCGTCATTCGACAGAATATATTTGCTCTTTAGTCAAATTGGCTTTTATTTAAATGGTAGCCCAAAATAGCACAGCAACATTAGGTGTATAAGAAGAAAGAACAGTGTGTCCCACAGACAATTTTTATCTCAGCCCTGGTGGGAATTAACTGATCGAAACAGAAGGCTAAGAATAAAATCCTTTTGACGTTCAGAGTTAGTGAAACAGCATTTTGGAGCAAGGAAAAGGTTTGGCTTTTTGATTTTTTTTTTTTTTTAATAAGAGGGATCACCAGGAAAAGTATCTTAACACACTGCCTTTGGACTACCTGTAGTCCTTCCAAGGTTCATGCTACACACAAGCATCTTTACATCCAAAACACACTTATCCTCGGAGAGCCCCTCTGAGCTGGGGAAGGCGTGCCAGCCACACTGACTCCAGAGCTGTAGAGCAGAATCCAGACCATCTCAGCACTCTGGCCCTTTCTCTGCTTGTCAGGGAAAGCCTGGGGGCCTCAAAAAGGAAGGGCTTTGCTAATACCTTAGAAGAAAGATGGAATCCCTGGGACAAGTGAAGGAGCAGGGGCAGGAGGGGGCACTGGTGCAAGGGCTCTGTCACTCGCCCACAGAGAGCGACAGCTGGGAGGGAAGGAGGGAGTTAAAATGGACCACAGAGGGAATTAAATAAAGATGCTACAAAAAAAGGGAAACTCCTATTTATGTGTTTTTGCCTTCTAAGATGACAATAGCATTGTGAAACACTACAAGGCCTGGAGAGAGACAGGGAATTAACTGTTTGGAAACCCTCTTAGTAGGAGTTCACAATGTGGGGAGGAGCGGGGGAAGTGTCAAGGACTGATGGTGCCTCTGAGCACCTCTCTGGGTGTGGGAAAGGCAGAGCATCAAAACTTCCCTTTTCAGCTAACACAGCCAAGGAGGTGGGCCCTTGTGAAGTGGGAAGTCCTGATGGACCTATAACGCCATCATTGCAAGAGTGTTCTCCATTGGACATCAGCTCGAGGAAGCCCTGATCTTCACCAGGAGCCAGAAACAGACCCCAGCTTCCCATTACAGTTGCCTAAGTGTTGACCACACGTGAAGAAGGGAAAACTTTGCGGCAGGGAAGGTGGCAGCAGTATGGCACGTGCTTAAAAACACGGCGCGTTTTTGGGTAAACAGTCGAGGGTCAGGTGGAGCAGCACACTGATACAAAATGCAGGCTCCTAAACGGCACTGAGATCTACCAATGTCATTCGCACACCAGTCCCAGCAGCACCACTGAAATATAGAGGTCAGCTCGGTCTATTATGGGACAGCAACTTCTAATTTTTAATCCCAGTGGTATTTTAAGCACGGGATAGAAGTTAAAGGAGAAAAATCTCTTTATAATGAAAGACACTGAGAGGTACCATCTGACCTGATTTTGCAAGGTAATGTGCTTCATCCCTTCCTGGCCTGAGCACCGCGTGTTTGTTTGTCTTTGAAGATATATTTGCCAAAAGTTGTGGGGAACGGTCAGAGCTTCACTGTCAGAGGTTAAGAACATCTTTGCTACCATCCGATGGCCTGGGTTCACAGCACTTCTACAGATCATACCTTACCATTAATTTTAAAACTACCTCAGTATCAAATTGTTGGTTTTTTCAGAGGGAGCTTGAAAAACACTCTAAAGATAATGGCTGAGTGGCTTCCAGGTTTAGTGTTTAAAGATGTAAAATATGAGAGACATTCTAGAAAATCCTGCACATCCTTCTGCATACAATAGGGAAGGTGCAGGTCATGGGCCCATGGCAGCCACAGAAAATAACTGAATATGAACATGAAAAATAACCTAAAAAAGAGCTTATTTTTAATATAGAATCTCCTTTGTAAGTGGGAATCACAACTGTCAGATCTCTGGCCAGTTCAAAAGTTTAAAAGTCAGAAAATTTCCAATTCAAAATCCTGCCCTTTATGTAAATGAACCAGGAGCAAAAAAACCCAACCCTGCCTTTGAGAGCAGTGCCAGTGGTTCAAGGACTGGGGCTGGAGGCCGAGTGCCCAGACCCCACCTGCCACAGTCCTGGTGGCAGAGGCAGTGCCCTGATCCCAGGGACTGAGAGCAGTGCTCCTCATGGAAAGGGAAGCAGAGGAGCCCGTGCCTCACTGCTGGGGAACTGAAGCAGTGCTGACCTTGGGCCCACTGCTGGTTTTTGAATGGCAGCTGGAGCTGGGTGCTCTGGAAAAAAAGAGACAACACATTCAGGCCCTTCCAAGTGACTAATGAGGCACCTGCTCTTGGGAAGAGCAAATCACCTGTAAGAACCCACAGTGGCCGTGCAGCCATGACCCACCACATGCTTACGGAAAATAAAAACTAGATTAACCGGTGTAAGAGAAAACCATTAAAAACTAGCCTGTGTTTGTACTTTTTCAGCCATAAATGTTGGAAGTGATGTAGCACTAGCTACAACATGGACCTAGGTCCATTCTTCCCACGTGGATTCTCAAGCATGTGCATAAAGAGGAAAAACCGTTCCCTGTGAGATTTTAATTTTTAATAACATTTTGGCACTAGTTCTCTTTCAGGTGCTGCTATGCCCTTTAGTAGCTGGCTCCAAATAAATTATACTACTATAAAAGGTTTTACCACCCTTTACATGAGCTAGAAGTATGAGGAGTTACCTGAAGGCAAAGATAAAAGGCAATATAATTAGTTAACTTAATCTGAAGCAGAACATCTGACTCATTTGGGGTGCAGTCCCAAGGAAAGATCCTAATAAGTTGGTGTAGGGAAAGAGTTTTATATTCAAATGGACAAAATCATGAAGGAATGTACATACTTGGAGTCAGACCAAGAATTATTTTTATCATCTTTTGTCTTTCCGTTTTTTATTACTTTTTTTTTTTTTTCAATGAAGAGCTGTGATTCAAGGGTGCTGCATTTTGTCATGATTTACAAGATGGAGACAACATTTTGTGACCCTTGCGGGAATTTAGAAACTTCTTTGAATTTATCTGTATTTCAGAATCTGGAGTTCCTTTGGAAGAGAAGAAGAAAAAGACAGTCATAGGCTCCTGCATTAATTATGATATTTTTAGTTATTTAGCTAGATTTAGGAAAAATAAAGTCAACATACTGTAAATAAATTCTAAAATCCCTAGCTTTGTGGTTTCTCAATCTAAGTCTCAGTGGAAGAGCTTCAAAAGCCACATAATTTCTATTAGAAAAAAGAGTAAAACAAAGATTTGGGCTGTCTTTCGGAATTTTTCAATCACTGTATAGCAACGCTACCAGTGTCTAAAAAAGAAAAAAACTTGTTTACAAGCGTGTCAGGAGGACGGGAGCCATTTGGGGGGATTTCAGAGCACAAAGACCTGGCCAGTATCAGAGCAGTGTAACAGCTTCAAAACCTTCCTCAGTATCCTGCAGAGGTGGGGTGAGGAGTAATGGCTTAGGAAAAGTGGCCTCATCTTTTGGTCAAACAATTCCGGTGTCATGCAGACAATTAATAAGCAGTCAGCAGAGTCTGTAACTGGTGATTATATGAACAAAGGAGTTTGCTTTTGCATTATTTCTCAGGACCTGGTGCAATATGTTGGAATTTTTAGCCTATTGCTCATTATCGCACTCATTTCCTGAGATCTCGTTTTAACTAAGACATTGTCAAAGTACTTACTTTGTTTTACTCTCTGTTCGCTTTTTCTACTGAAGTCAGGAGGATTAGATACAAAATATGATCTGGCATTCTGTGATGAGAATATTCTTTCATTTGAAAGGATTCCTTTATTTTTAATATCTGAGCAGCTAGCAACAGTGAGATAGGGGTGTTCTTTCCAAGTATCTACCCATCCGAGGGCTCCCACACAACAAACCTACATTTAGGACTCCTGTGTTCTGATCCAGAAAATCCTGGAGGGAGGGAGATGACGAGTACTGAGAGTGCTTTAGCAGGCAGAGAGCTGCTGCATGGCTGCTGGTCCAGTCCCTGGCCTTGGGATGGAACATCCCACCACAACAGGCAACATCACCATGGAGGAAAGGACAGCAGGGAAGTGTAACTCTGCAGTCATCCCAGGTATCCTGCAGTCATCCCAGGTATCCTTCTCTGCCTTGGTCACATTATTTAAAGAGTCCCTGTGATGAGCAGCGCTGTCCCTCTGTCAGTGGTGACCACAAACACTGGATGGGTAACACTCACGCTAAAGAGAGCAAAGGACAGGGTGGAAGCTGCTCTGCCTGAGCTGGGTGAGGAGCAGGTGGGGCAGCAGCCACAGTTCCGGGCTGAAGCCCTGGGGAGACTTGCTCCTGCTCTTTGGAGGAAAAGCACAACATCAGCATGGACACCTTAGTAGCAAGACCACTGATTCCCAAAGTGAATTTCCCCACACACAAACAACTGTTGAGACGAGAGAGACTCCTAAGCTGACCAGTCACCCCAGAAGATCTAGAACAAGCCAGCCACACAACTGAAGTGAAAGCAAAGACCTTGTGCAGGGATCTAGCCTGAACAGGTACCCTGTTTATGAGTCCATCAGGACCCATAAATAAAAAATAATTAAAATTATTTTTAAAAAGATTAAAATAGCGTCATTCCTCCAAGAGTGCAATGCAGCCATGTCAGCTCTTCAGAAAACATTGCCGTGCTTCACTTATGTCTTCCAGAGATGTATTAAAAGGGATAAGGACCATATTGCAGGATAACCACCATATGCCATTCACCCTTTGTTCTGGCTTTTTTTTTTTTTCTCATTTGTCAGGCTTGTTACAACTTTCTCTTGGAAGAGTGCCAGTGTCAGAAGTGTATACATTATTCCTTCTTTTGGCTTCTAGAGATCTAAGATAATCTCTTCGTATACCGGATGGGAAGAAGTGTCCAGTGGGTAATTCATGGTCACACTTCTGCTACTCCTCCTTGAGAGTATCTAATAATCCTTAATCCAGATTGGATTTTTTTTTTTTTTTAAAGACAAAAGTATTAGGGGTGATAACTCAAACCTTTAGGCTCATGGACAGTTCCCCTATTTCCATATTCACATTAGGACTTTTCAGGTGAAAGAAGGGTTCTTACTTTGCATAGATTAGTGGTGGTGGTGGGTTGATTTTTTTTTTTTAGGAATGCTTTTTTCCTGTTGCTTTGTTAGCCTCAATATTTTCCTTTTATTACCAGCACATTTCTGATTTATTGCAATATGGGGCCAGCAAATAAGATTGTCAAAATGAGTATGCGCTTGTTATAACCCACTCAAAAAAAATAAAAAGGATTTTAAAAGAAAACAAATTCAAGTCAGTTTTAATTTTGACACTGATTGATGCTGATATTTCTGACCAGTTTTATGTTGCACAGATTTTGAACAATATCCTCCTCTGATCTTCAGTGCTGTAGTTATAAATACTTGATAGCATTTTCATAAAAGGATCTTTTTACAATACGCTTAATGAGAGCTTCTGCTGAAGATACATAAGTAAAAAGAAACCCAGCTTAATATGGTGATAGTCAGATACTCAATAAGTGGCATGTGTTCTCAAAAACCTCTGACAAAAAAATTTCAATTATTATACCTGTGTCTTTCAGCATCACTTTACTGTATCAATTATTCATGTAACATCTAACTGAAAAATGTTATATTTAGAGATCATTTTAAAAATTCTCTAAACAGTAGCACAACAGCTGATATGACCAAAAAATGATCATTCATCACCTGTCTGTAATGATGAACCTGTCACAAACTGGGAAGAAAAAAAGTTGTTTTTTTCTCTTGGCTTAAAAAAAACCTAAACCACAAAGTTATTTGTGATTATACGACATTTGCTTTCCATTTCCACAGCCAGTTAGGGTTCACAAACATGAAAATCCATTATGGAATGGTACATAAAGTGTGACCGATTCTTGTTCAGTCAATTAGTGAGCGAAGTCTGAATATGATGTTTATCTGATCATCTGCATCTTTAGTACAGACATTGGTAAAGGTGGCATTAACAAAGGACTGGGTTTAACTTCTCGGGAGCAACTGGTTCAAGAAATTGCACATTTGCTGATTATGCATCACACAAAGCACACAGCAGCCCCTTTCCTGTTTGCAATAAAAATCTAAGGACTATATATGGAAGAATATAAGCATGAGACAGAAAATAAAGTTAACACTAAAAATCACATTTTTAGAGCTTTGTTTCTATTCATGAAGCTTGTTATTAATGTAGGACTTTTCAAAAAAACACTGTGTGGTCTCTTTGTTTGTACTAAGGCACACATTAAATATGGACATATTATTCCTCTGAACACAATGCTATTTTTATTTTACAAGAATTACTCCAGTGACTTCCACACAGAAATTATCTCACACATCTGTATTCTGATTATGATATTTAGTGCAAGGGTCATGAATAATAAAATTGCTAAATATGCTTATTGCCATCTATAAATAAAGGTTATCAGACTGGAGGTTTTGTTTTTGGAGTGGCGGAACAAGTAGGGTTAGTTGCAAGACAATAGTGCTTTAATTTAACTTTGAAAATAAATACTTAAAATTATAAATATTCAAATGATTTCCGAGGTGCAGTGAGCCTAAATTAATACTTGCAAAATTAATGCAACAGCACAACTGCAGAAGTTCACTTTATGGCACAAAGTTCACAGATCTGCCAGCAAAGCATCTATAAACATTAGAGTCGTCTTTCAGCACGGATCCCGTCCTACCCAGCGGTGAAACTCCAGCCTAGGTCTGAGGGGGATAAAAAAGCAATTCTCCATACTGGCTATGAAAATTGCAATTTTTTGCAATTGGTATTTATCCACGGACGTATTTGGGCAAGGCGGGCAGGGTGTCCCTGGTTTTCAGCTGATATTGCCCGGGTGCACAGAGCAGCCAGGCTGCAGCAGGAGCTCCCACACACGCTGCCTGCACAGCCCTGCAGCCTGGCTGGGGCCAGCCGTGCCTACAAAAGGACTTCCCCTGAGCTAGTGGGTGCTGTGGTATGGACACGCAGCAAAAGCGTCACGGCAAGGGACAAAAACACTGCTGGAGTTAAAGAAGAAAATATAGATCACTATTTTAAAACAACCCAAAATCTTATTAAGACATTATACCTTCCAAAGAACAAGAGGAGAACACAATCTGTTTCCTGCCCCCTGTCTTTAGGGTGGCTGAGCACTGGAACAGGCTGTCCAGGAAGGTTGTGGAGCCTTTCTCTCTGGAGACATTCGAAACCCACCTGGCTCCTGCGTGCACTTGCTGCAGGTGACCCTGCCTTGGCAGGGGGATTGGGACTGGATGATCTCCAGAGGTTCCTTCCAGCCCTGACTATTCTGTGATTCCGTGATTCTGTCTCTGGCCTCCCTAATTTGATCTCGTGAACTGTAAATACCAGCCAGCCAAGAGTCACTCCAAGTTTCCCACACAAATGTTAGGATTCGAGAATGAATTATCTGTACTTTGTGTGGCCTTTGAAGAGATGATGCAAAATAGTTTAACGGTTTGAAGTTGCTGTCGAGTTTCTCATTTTAATAGTGTTTTTTATAGGCTCGTTCTTACGAGCACAGACAAATATGAGGGCAACTTCTGCGCTTCTTTAAAATCTCCCCTCAAAAAAACCCGCTACCCTCACACCTCTTTAAGATGCTGCGCAGGATCTTGCAGGGTATGATGCTCACACATTACCATGCACTACGGACAGGTCCAGGTGCCCGTGGAGGAGCACCCTGCCCACCCCTGGCAGCGAGAGGAGCTCTGTCCCCAGCCCTGCAGCCTCTCCTGTTGGGAGAGCAACTTGCCCAGCAAGCATCTGTGTCCCCGGGCACTTGGCTACATGTGCGGATGCTAACTCTGCTAATGGCGAGGTTGCAGCACAGTAATGAGAGGAACAATGTTTGTTTTGATCAGTTTGATAATTCATTTAAAAGTATTGTACCAGAGCCATGGAGACAGAAAGCCACACCATTGTTACACGCTGGCACCGTCTCGTTATGTGAAGTAATTGAAACCTGTGGGAACAATATATGATTTAAAGCAGACAGTGAGGTTCTTTTCTTAAACAACAATAGCATTGTTTTTCTATGGTCCTGATCTTGCTCATGGGAGCAAACTTCTCTAGGCAAGGAGTTAGTGAAATTTTTGGTTGCTGATTTTTAACGGCCAACAGTGACTTTTCAGGAAGGTTGAAGAATTGGGCCCTGTTTCAGTAAAAATGTCTTCAATGGGATGTTCATGATTTGCATATCTGCACACAGACACACACGGGTTTCCAAGTGCTCCTTGCCTGTTTAAGATCAATAGCTCAATTGACAGTAAGGGATGTGCCCTGAGTTTTGCTGTAGGGTGGCTGCATGTTTCTCTAGCGGAGCTTGATATTTGCTGCGTTAGAGGGATACTTAAAACATTGCTCTCTGCTTTGCATTAGGTTTATGTCTTAAATCATCAAATAACAGCAGAAAAAAAATAAGAGTGCATTTTAGTATTACACACCTCAGAGGTGCTCAGTAGGTATTGAGGAATTTCTTTGCCATAATTAAGAGGTTTGGAGACCAGATGTACAAATGACAACCGATCTTGATTTACTTGGAAAAATGAGTCATATCACTTATTATTAACTATTAAAGTAATTTAAACCCTTTTGAGAATAGATCTAACGCTGCAATGCTTTGAAGGTTTGATATGTCTTGTAATCCATAGATTATTAAAGTTAATTTCTCTGCTGAGATCCTACTTTCAGTAAAAAATGCATGCACGCTAAAATGGTGTTGGTTTTTTTGTTTGTCTCCCTCTTTTTTATAACAAAGATGTACTTTAATTGGCTTTCTATTTATACTGCACTCAATGAAGGTATGGAGGCTGCAAGTGGGAGAAACCTTCCACAATTCTGGCTTGCAAAGCACACAGAAAAGCACACCATTCATCCACAAGTACACCCAAACCTTTCATTTGAGTTGGGTTGTGCTTGTGGGTGCGTGGCGTTCTTTTCTCTCTATTTGTTCTCCATGTATAATTTAGGCTACATTTTGCTTTAGAGACCCTTAGCGGATAAGGAAAAGAAGGCAATAACAATATGTTGATTTATATCACCGTGAAACATTTTTTCCCCCATACTTCAAAGTAATTTTAATTGAATTTAATCCTCTTGACTTTCATTTACTTATAAATGAGTTTTAGTTGTAATGTTAGAATGAAACAGAATTTAGCAGTTAACAGGTTTTTAGTGTTTTTGATTATAGATTATTATATAATGTTTCTTGGGCTAGAAAATACTGAATGCTAAATACTGTCCCATATTAGATCATTTTAAAACCTTCCTCTCTTCTAAAAGTAGGAGAGAGGCATACCAATTTAGGTTAAAGTACAGCTCATTTAAAGAGGTAAAAATGTTTGATGAAATGCTTAAAAGCACTCCAAATCACTTACATGCTTATGTCCATGATCAAGAATATATCTAAGCAGAAAATTTAAAAAAAAAAAAAAAAAACAAAAACCAAAAAACAAACAATAGTATCTTCCAAAGGAACTATGCCATATATGATCCCATCAGTTGTGTGTGCACATTTATCATATTTTAGCTCCTCATCCATAGATCATAGGACACTAAGATCCCAATTCATTAAAAATTGAATACTCTATTTAAGCTGGATGTTCTTATGCTTAGAGAAAAAGCATGGAACGGTTTTTTTCTTTTCTCTGAAAAGTCACATTTTGCCATTTGATTCTACCTGGACAGCACTCCTCAGTTAATTGCTACACAGCTTTAGAGCTTCATAATTGAATGTACAAAAGAAATTTCAAACGAAAAAATGTCCTCTATAAAAATCACAGAATAATTCCCATTGCCCCCATGCACACACCCATGCAACCCTTCCTGCTGCCCCAGCTTTAAAACTCGGCTTAGCAGTCATGGCGTGCTTGAACTCCTCTTGAAGCCTGTCAACCAGTCCCCTGATCACTTACACTGCACTGGCATTACTGGGTGCTGTACTGGCAATTCCTACAGGATTGGCCCATCCCTGTTTGTGCAGGTCTCTCCTGCACATGCAGCTCACTCGTTAGGAAGCACATCGGTTCACAGCACAGCTTCCAAGGCCCAAGCAGCCGTGACACAGCCTGGGACTCTCAGCAGCTGACTTTGAAGACAGCGCTTTGAAACAAGAAGTTTGGAAGCACCAGATGATCTAGTCTGCTAATGAATGAGATCATCATAATGAGGATCTAGTCTGCTAATGAATAAGCTGGGTGTGCAGGATGGGCAGGAGCAGCAAACAAGCTTTTTCTGGGTTTCTGAAGAGATGGGGATGGCTTTGAAGCATTTAGCAGGAGACTTTCCTGTTCTCCGGCAGAAACGTGGTCAGATGAAGGATATACAAACAACACGGCGCCTGTCATTTTAAAATATGCCTGCAATCCCTAAGGATCCTAGTTACCAATATTCAGATTTATGTCTTACATAGTTACAAATCTAATTTTGGTATTAGCTTTCAAGTTAGCACATCTATATTTGCCTTTCTTGCTGGGGTCTTCTGCCTTCCATACCACTACACGCAATCCTAAATTTGAAATGCATACAGGGATCTGTCTCCTTCCTTGGAGCAGGGACATTCCTTCTGTATTCAACACATGATGCAAAAAAAAATCCTTACTTTAAAAATCTAGGAAAGTGCAAACCATCCCTCTCCCAAAATGTGCGTTTTGCTTAGGTACCAACAGTTTTTACTAACACAAAAATCACTTATTCAGTAAGTTGCTACTGAAATGTATTTATGCTTATCAAGATAACATGGTAACTCCACTCATAACATCCGAAAACTTTCTGCCTATTAGAGAATTTCAGAACTTTATTCATGTGTACTCTGACATAACACGTTTATTGACCCTGTCAATGCACCCACTGCCAGCTAAGCTTACACAATACAAGGAGTTATGTTTTCCAGGGAAAAGCCCATTAAAGCCAAGAGAAATTGCCTGTCTGCATTTGCATTCACTGTTATGGAAGAGCACAAGATGGAAAACACAGACAATGTGTAGATGCAGAAGTACTGTTATTAAAGGTACACGTGCAGCACCATCGCACTCTCTCGGTCCTGTAACCGCTGCATCCTGCTATACAATAACAGCCTGCTTCCTATTCAGAGTAATCACTGATGAGGGCAAATCTTGAATTTTTAATGCTGCCTTATGTAGGCAGCCCAACGCTCTAAATGAGAAAAAAAAAAAAAGACCTGGTCCTAAGAGATGCATCTGTCTATAGACTCTGCTTAAGAAAATTAAATGGGGCAAATACTTAAAGTACTTAAACATAAAGTTTGAAGGAAATTCCAATTAAATGCCTTGTCCTAAATAGACAAGTGTGGATTGACTGAAGTTTTTCCTCAAAGGAAAAATTTCCTATTCATTCCACATGCTACTGGAGTCATGAGTGGAGGAAGTTCTCCTCCATCAGCAGCAGCCACCTATGTTTGACAGACAGACCTCTTGGTTTCCTGCAGCAGGAGACGCCCGTGGGACAATCAGGCACACCAAGAAAGAAAAGGTGGCCTGGAATAAAGGTCTCCCCGTGAGTTTGACTCTTCAGAAGGTGAGAGAAATGGTTAAGGAAAGCTCCCTGCAAGAGAGTGCTTCAAAGTTTTGCTGTCAGTATTTTTCCACTTCTCCTGGCTTACGCACAATAGCAGCTCACCCTGCTGGGTGGCTGTTATGCCATAGCATACTCAGAACACTCCCTAATTCTTTCAAGTACCGTCAGTACCTGCCATGGATTCACTAAGTGCAAGATGGGTTAAAGGAACAAAGCAATCTGGTGGTCCCTTTTTTATTTTGGTTCAAGTTCCTTCCTAGGAGTACAGAGGAACTGGAAGTGCCCCCCTTTTTCTTGCATATACAGATGCTTGTTACTAATTACCACAGTTGAGACGGCGACCTGAGAACTGAACTGCAGCAAGAGCTGCAATCTCCGTTCTTGTTCTCCAAGGTTGCACCACTGATCCTGGAAGTGGGAAAGGTGATGTTTAGCATTTGTCAGGAAGAGTGAGAAAAGCTCACAAGCTTTATTTTATACAATCTACTGCTCTTCAATTTCTGAGGTCAGTTCCAGAGGTTGGGTGTTACTGTGGGTCAAACCCAGAAATTCTGAAGAAATGTGTGATTCTCTGCACAGAGGGAAGAGGTGTTTGGGAAAGGCAGGTACCACACCAGGGCAGATGCAGACACTTGTGGGAGCTAAGACAACCTCACTGCCCACAATCCTGGGGAGAGTCTGCCCCAAAAAAGCTTACTCCAGTTGGAAGAAGGAGCATTGTTAGGCACCCTTTGGAGGCGCTGTGGCTGCCAGGGCTGCAGCCACCCCAAAAGAGCATAAATTATTCAGAACAAGGGACCATTCCCAATTTACGGTGCCAGTGGGTGGTGCAGGAGTGAAGGCCTGTGGGACCCCCACCTGCCCACTGCCTCCTGCAGCAGCAGGGCCGCCACGGTGCTGCTGTTTTAAAGCCTTTTAGCACTTCGTAAAGCAGCCCTTAGCAGGCCACAAAGTTTACTCACTTCCATATGAGCTGTAAACGGCGGGATGGGAAAGTCTGGCCTTTACAGAGGGGGGAGGAAAGGTTGCACGTGCTGCTTCAGAAGGCCCTGGGTGCAAGGGGGAAAAGGGTATCCTCCAGCAGACACGGCCCCACCGTGGGCTGAGAGATGACAGGAAGTGTGAAACCTGGCCACCACCAAACATCATCCACAGCAAACCACGAGAAGCAGATGAGAAACCAGCTAATTTTATCTAAATACCGGGACAGGCTAGACTGACAATACCCAGTACTTTCGATACTACTGATATCCCCAGTTAATAAAATCAAGAATACTAATTATTAGTAGTAGTAACAAATGAAGGAACCTACACAAACGCTGAGACTAAAACATGATGCAGAAACCACGATATAACTGATCAGAGCACCAGCAATTACAGACTGCTTAGAAGTAACACCTTTATCCAATTATTTATATTTTTCATGAATCAACCCAACCCACTTCTAGTTGGGTGTTAAATGAGGTTAAGATTACTATTACCGTGAAAAGTCAAGGAATTTCATTCAGCTTTGTCTCAGCACACAGAACATGAGAACTGAGAATGTCTGGTGTT